>CAWUFW010008926.1:0-330912 GCA_963921515.1 Calotriton arnoldi
TCATGCTGGGTTCTAGTGTTTTAGGGTTTAGGGTAGTGCAGTGGTATTTGTGTAGTGTAGGGGGTAGATTTAGGGTTTAGGGTAGTGCAGTGGTGTTTGGGTAGTGTAGGGGGTCGTGCTGGGGGTAGTGTTTTTGAGTTTAGGGTAGTGCAGTTGTGTTTGGGTAGTGAAGGGGTCGTGCTGGGGGTAGTGTTTTAGGTTTAGGTAGTGCAGTGGTGTTTGGGTAGTGTAGGGGTCAACCAACATGAATTTGTCCTTGTGTGATGTAACCAATGCTCATGTAAAGCACTCCAATACCTGACCAGTCTGCACTATATAAAACCGCAAAAAAACAAAAAATAAAAAGTGTTTTGCACACTTCTGTCATTGGGCTATACGTGGGCTACCTCTGGGTGATATTTGTGCTACATTTGGGCTCTTTTTTCTCTGGTGGCCATCTTGGGAGACTTATTTGTTATGAAGTTTCCTAATTTCCTCATTTACTACAGTCTCCTCAGTAGGAAATGCTTTCAGTTTTTTACTTTGATTCCATCAAGAAAGCATTCAGATGTGTCACACATTTGCCATAAATTCAGAATGTTAGCACTCTAGTTGTTCATTAGATCACTGTAGTAGAGCTACTGCTCACCAAGGAGTTAACTGGAAGTCTACTGCTGGTATTGAAAGTGATTGTTTCAGTCTGCATGTCAGAATTTTCTAATGAAATAGAAGAGGATTTGAGATCTCACTTAAAACATGCCCTAAATTTTCTTTTTGCAGCACTAACCATAATTTCTATGGCAAAATGAACCCCTCATTTTGTTCCTTTTTAAATTAAATGTTTTAAGTGTTACCAGTTTATTCCAATCAAGATGGCTTCAGGTGTGCCATACTTTTGTCATAAGTAAGGCTGTTAGCACTCTAGTTGTTCTTTAGAACACTCTGGGAAGCTGCAGTAGAACACAAAGGCATCAACTGACAGGCTGCTCCTGTTGAAATATAACAGGAAGATATTTGAGATCTCACTTAAAACATGTCCTAATTTTTCTTTCTACAGCACTAACCATAATTTCTATGGCAAAATGAACCCCCTCATTTTGTTCCTTTTTAAATTAAATGTTTTAAGTGTTACCAGTTTATTCCAATCAAGATGGCTTCAGGTGTGCCATACTTTTGTCATAAGTAAGACTGTTAGCGCTCTAGGTGTTCTTTAGAACACTCTGGGAAGCTGCAGTAGAACACAAAGGCATCAACTGACAGACTGCTCCTGTTGAAATATAACAGGAAGATATTTGAGATCACACTTGAAACATGTCCTAATTTTTCTTTCCAGAGCACTAACCATAATTTCTATGACAAGATGAACCCCATCATTTTGTTCCTTTTTAAATTAAATGTTTTAAGTGTTACCAGTTTATTCCAATCAAGATGGCTTCAGGTGTGCCATACTTTTGTCATAAGTAAGGCTGTTAGCACTCTAGTTGTTCTTTAGAACACTCTGGGAAGCTGCAGTAGAACACAAAGGCATCAACTGACAGGCTGCTCCTGTTGAAATATAACAGGAAGATATTTGAGATCTCACTTAAAACATGTCATTTGAGATGTCATCAGTGATGTCATCAGTGATGTCACTGACCATGTCATGAGTGATGTAATATGTGACGTCATCAGCAGTGCATTGCGGGGCGCGAGTTATAGTTAGCTGAACTAACTATAACGTGGGAATTTCACGGGTTTTGTACGAGTGCAATGTCCAACTAACTATAACTGTCCCTAAAACCTATGGTTTTTTCAGTGAATTTGTAAGGTTTTTTTAAATGCTAATTTCTAACTATAACGTGCCTGAAACCTATGGTTTTTTCAGTGAATTTCAAAGGTTTTTTAAATGCTAATTCCTAACTATAACATGTCTGAAACCTATGGTTTTTTTCAGTGAATTTCAAAGGTTTTGTAAATGACAATTTTTAAATGTATTAATTGTTATATTTATTTTTTTGATACTGATTTACTACATTTTTTTAAACTATTTATTTTTAGATATTTTATTTTTAAATTACATTGTAATTACATTATACATTACATTACAAAATATACTTTCTCAGAATGAATTACTTTAGTTTAAATACTTTGCAAATAGGCAATAGACTTTTAAGTACAGTAGTTACAGTTGTTGCAATGGGCAACACAATTTCAAACACAATGCAACATTGAGCTCAATGTGAATTTCTAGTTAAATGCAATTAGTTACTTTATGGATTACTTTTTCTAACCACAGGACTGGATCCTAGATTCAGTCCTGCAAAATCTCCTGTAAACAGTTGAGTAAAATCGTTTTGGTTACAGTAGTGATTTTTAAGGAATATTATTGTATTTTAAAAGTTGACACTTAGAAACTTTTTCACATAGAATCACCAATGTTATCCTATGGGAGGAAATTCACTTAGCAGGTAAGTAGTGTTATCGTTACTTTTTCTTACTCAGCGGTGGATCCTGGATCCAGCACTGGTGCATCTCCTGTAAACAGTTGAAAGAATGCGTTTAAGTCATACAGGCGATTTTTAAGGAATATTTGTAGTTTGTGAAAATCGACACTTTGAAACTTTTCTGCTGAAAACCAGACAATGGATTCCTATGGAAGGAAATACAAGTTACTGGTAAGTACGGTTAGAATTACTTTTCAGGGTCAGTGCTGGGCTAAAAGATGCAGCACTGGGTTCTCTCCTGATAACAGGTGAGTAAATCGGAATTCGTAGTTCGGCTGATTTTAGAGGAATATTATAAAGTTCCAAAACTCCACACTTAGAAGAATTTCCAAGTGAAACCAGTCAATGTTAGCCTATGGAAGGAAATTCAAGTTACTGGTAAGTACGGTTAAAATTACTTTTCAGGATCAGTACTGGGCTCAAAGATGCAGCACTGAGGTCTCTCCTGATAACAGGTGAGTAAATCGGAATTCGTAGTTCGGCTGATTTTAGAGGAATATTTGCACAGTGGTGAAGGGAGGGGGCGGGGCTTCAGGTGACATGTCTGCAAACAGGCCCCGTGGCGCGTTTTAAGATGGGGAATTAAATCCTCCTCAATCCCGAGGGTCCCTAGGGGCCAAGTAGCCCACCAGATACCTCCAGTATACGCCAGAGAGCTGCGTTGCAGAGAGGTGTTCAGAGGCCACGCCCCTTTTTGCACCTCTCTGCAACACAGCTCTGTGGCGCTTTCTGGATGTACCTGGTGGGCTAGTTGGCCCCCAGGGACCCTCAGGATTGAAGGGGATTTAATTCCCCATCTTAAAACGCACAACGGGGCCTGTTTGCACACATGTCACCTGAAGCCCCGCCCCCTCCCTTCACCACTGTGCAAACGCGCCCGTGGCGCGTTTTAAGTTGGGGAATTAAGTCCCCTTGAATCCTGAGGGTCCCTGGAGTCCAACTAGCCCACCATGTACCTCCAAAAGTGCCACAGAGCTGCGTTGCAGAGAGGTGTAAAAAGGGTCGTGGCCTCTGTACACCTCTCTGCAACGGAGCCCCCTGGCGCATACTGGAGGTTCCTGGTGGGCTAGTTGGCCCCCAGGGACCCCAGTATTCAAGAGGAATTCGTTCCCCCTCTGCAAACACGCCAGGGGGCGCGTTTGCAGAGTGGTAAAGGAAGGGGGCGGGGTCTGCAGCACCATCGTTTTTTTTTATTATTATTATTTTTTTTTTTTTATGCTTTTTTTTGCCCAGGGGGTCCTTGTGGGACCCCCTGAGCAGACCTAGGGGGTCAGGGTGTTTCTACCCTGCTCCCTTTGTGCGTCTTTACGCACTTGTTTCTTGTGTTTTTTTTTAATCAGCGGGATCCGCGCACCCTAAGCGCATCCCGCCGTTTAAAAAAATGCTTTTCTGCCCAGGGGTCCTTGTGGGACCCCTGAGCAGACCTAGGGGTCAGGGTGTTTCTACCCTGCCCCCTTTGTGCGTTTGTGCACTTGTTTCTGTGCCTTGGTTCTACCGAGGCATAAAATAGCTGCCAACACTTCCTGATTTGGAGTGTTGACAGCCAATTAGCATGCAGCTCGTGATCGGGACGGTGCGCGCAGGGTGCGCTCAGGGTGCGCGAATCCGACGCGGCCATAGATATATATGTGATTTTCCTTTTGATTTTCTCAGGAACTACTGAACGGATTTACACCATTTAACAAAAGGGTTCTTTCTGAACCAAGAACTACCTCTTTGCCAAATTTGGTGTAATTCCGTTCAGCAGTTCGGGCTGTAGCCTTGGCTAAAGTTTCCTATGGGAAAATGAATGGGAAAACACGTTTAGGGACCCTCTTTATCGGCCCTCGCTGATCTAATCACCCCGAGACTTTCAGGATAGGAGCGGACTGGAGCGGGCCACAAAGTTTGAAAATTTCGCGTAGATTCGTCAACCAACGCAAGAGTTATTTCAAATAGAATGTTGCGGATTTCCTATGGAAAATAGGTCCTAACTATAACTATCTACTGGCGACCGCCAGTAGATAATATATATATATATATATATTATCTACTGGCGGTCACCAGTAGATAGTTATAGTTAGACCTATTTTCCATAGGAAATTCACAACATTCTATTTCCAATAACTTTGGCGCCGGTTGACGAATCTTCTGCGAAATTTTCAAAACTCGTGGGGCGCTCCGGTCCGCTCCTATCTTGAAAGTTTCGGGGTGATTCGGCAAGCGGGGGCCGAGAAAAAAGGGGGGTCCCAAAACGTGTTTTCTCCATGTTAATTCCCAGAAGAAATTTTAGACACGGCTACAGCTTGAACTGCTGAACGGAATTACACCAAATTTGGCAAAAAGGTAGCGCTTGGTTCAGAAAGCGACCTTTTTTTTAAATGGTGTAAATCCGTTCAGTAGTTGCGGAGAAATTCAAAAAATAAGAGTCAAAAAATTAATTTCCCATAGGAAACTTTATGCAAGGCTACAGTCCGAACTGCTGAACGGAATTACACCAAATTTGGCAAAGAGGTAGTTCTTGGTTCAGAAAGAACCCTTTTTGTTAAATGGTGTAAATCCGTTCAGTAGTTGCTGAGAAAATCAAAAGTAAACCCACATATATATCTATGGCAGCGGAGGATCCGCTCACCCTCCCGATCACGAGCTGTATGCTAATTGGCTGTCAACACTCCAAACCAGGAAGTGTTGGTAGCCATCTTGTGCCTCGGTAGAACTGAGGCACAAGAAAAGAGAAAAACGAATGCGCAAAACGCAAAAAGGGGGCAGGGTAGAAACACCCTGACCCCCTAGGGCTGCTCAGGGGGTCCCACAAGGACCCCCAGGGCCAAAAAAAGCAATTTTTTTTTAAATCAGCGGGATGCGCTTAGGGTGCGCGGATCCCGCAGTGAAAAAAAAAATACGAAGCGCGGGCTCCCGCGCTTCATTGTTATTTGGCCCCCGGGTGGGCCAAGTCCCGGGGGCATGCGGGGGTTAATAAAAAAATGGTTTGGGGGGCCTCTAAGGCCCCCCCAAGCCCCGGGGACCGCCACCCCCCGGGGCTTTGAATTTTAAATCGTGCGGGAGGGCACTCAGCCCTCCCGCAGCCCCGGGGATCGCCACCCCCCGGGGCTTCTTTTTTTAAAATTAAATTACCTGTGTGGGGGGGGCTCGAGCCCCCCCACACGCCCCGGGGACCGCCACCTCTTCGGGGCACTTAAAATGTCAATTTGGGGGTCCGTTACGGACCCCCGAGAGCCCCGGGGACCACCACCTCCCCCGGGCTTTGCACATGTTGGGAGGGGGGCCGCGCGGCCCCCCTCCTGGAGCCTGTGATGGCCCTGGGGACCACCACCCCCCAGGGCCGGCTCCTGCAGTGTCCCGGGGTGCCCACCCCCGGGACACTGCTGTTTGCTATGACAGGGCGGGAGCCTCGCGGCTCCCGTCCTGTCATAGCAAACTTGCTTTGAATTTTGGAAGAGAGAGCAGGAAAGCTGCTCTCTCTTCCAAAATTCAAAGCAAATTGCTTTCCACACGGGGAGCTGCATCTAAGCAGTTCCCCGTGTGGAAAGCAATGACGGCTCCCGCAGGACGCGGGAGCCGGCGGGGCTGTGGGGGGATTGGGGACCCCCAAGGTCCCCTAACGGAGGGCCAGCCCCGGGGGATGGGATCCCCGGGGCTACAAGTGGCCCGGGAGGGGGCCACGCGGCCCCCTTCCCCAAAATTTAAATAATAAAATAAAAAAATAAAGGCCGGCCCCGGGGGATGGGGTCCCTGGGGCCATAAGTGGCCTGAGGAGGGGGGCAACGCAGCCCCCCTCCAAAACATTTAAAACCCAAAAAAAAAGGCCATGCCCCAGGGGATGGGGTCCAGGCCCTGGGGGCCTGAGGAGGGGGGCAACGCAGCCCCCCTCCAAAACATTTAAAACCAAAAAAAAAAAGGCCATGCCCCAGGGGATGGGGTCCAGGCCCTGGGGGATGGGGTCCCCAGGGCCAATAAATTAGAAAAAGAAGGGGGCCACACAGCCCCCTTTTTAAAAATAAAAATAAATAAAAGACCTACATAGACACTCACACACCGCCACTTATCCATAGAGGTACTCACACACCTAGTCAGTCATGCAAATAATTAATCACACTGCCATTTACTCACCTATACAGTTATACACACAGCAGCTCACTTACTCATACAAATACTAGCATATTCTTACGCTCTAATACAATCACTGATACAAGTACACACTCATCCATACAGCCACTCTCACAATCACACACTCTCACTTATAGCCATTTATATACTCCAACACACATATATACTGCCTTTCACATCTGTAGTTACTCACACATGTACCACTGAGATATACATTCACTCACTAACACACCCATACACACACTCACCCACCCATACAGTCCATCACAGATGCACTCTTGAAACCATGCACCCAGTGAATCACCCACTCACACATCTATGCACAGAGTCACACACCCCACCCACACAAACACTCAGGCACCCATACAGACACTCAGACAACCAATCAATAACCCATGTAGACACTCATGTAGCTATTCGAAAACCCATGCAGCCGCTTACACACCAACAGACAGACGGATACAGACATTCACACAGTTTAGTCACTAACCCATGCATTCAGTAAGATACGTTTAATCACTCACTTATAGAGTCAGTCACGCACCTACTAAATCATCCATTCAGACACTTATACACCCACTCATTCTTCAATACGCCTTTCCCTATATATATTAAACATATTTAAACTTTACAGAAACACACAGTCACTGGATGATGTTATCAGTGATGTCATCAGTGATGTCATTTGAGATGTCATCAGTGATGTCATCAGTGATGTCACTGACCATGTCATGAGTGATGTAATATGTGACGTCATCAGCAGTGCATTACGAGGGCGCGAGTTATAGGTAGCTGAACTAACTATAACGGGGGAATTTCACGTGTTTTGTACGAGTGCAATGTCCAACTAACTATAACTTTCCCTAAAACCTATGGTTTTTTCAGTGAACTTCTAAGGTTTTTTAAATGCTAATTTCTAACTATAACGTGCCTGAAACCTATGGTTTTTTCAGTGAATTTCTAAGGTTTTTTAAATGCTAATTTCTAACTATAACGTGCCTGAAACCTATGGTTTTTTCAGTGAATATATATATATTTATTATACTATGTATACATGTGAAAATGTATCGGTCCCCTGTTTGCCTCGGTGGCACGGAAAAAATGGGTGGAACTGACGTCATCACGCCGACGAGGTTCTCTTATGGCTCCGATGACATCATACGGTGTCGCGAGCGGAGCCGTACTATTATGACGTCCTCGTTGACGTGGGAGAGCTAGGAAAGAATTTCCATGGAATGCTGGTGCAGGGGATATTCACCTAAGTGTTCAGGCTAGTCCTTTGGGAGCAACAGTTTATGTTGCCACTCCAGAAACCGAAACCAGTGATCCGAGGGCAGAGGCCCTGCAGATGGCACACGAGGTGGGGTGCCCAGTCGTGTGCACCGGCGGGGCAGCGAAGTGACAAGCACCACAACCCACAAAAAAGTAACGAGGGCACTGAATAACACAGGATCTTCTCTTTGTATCTGGCAGGAACAAAGAAGTTAAAATGCCCTAGTACCAAAATGTAGAATTAGGGCTACAACGGTCTTCAAGAGGACCTGCGATGCCGCTTCTGCCTCCCGTACCCTGGAGGTGGCACATGGGTCACGCGGTACGGTCATACTGCGGTGGGACGCACACTCGTTGACCTCTCATGGCACTGCTCCACACTTCAGGGAGGACGCTTTCCATTAGCTATGTTTTCTGATGACATGTTGCGCCGTCCCGACCAACAACAGAACTCCTTTAGATCCAAACAGACTCTTCCACTCTCTCACCGGAAGTGAAACCAGGCCACGCGGACACTTTCACAATACAACAGCCGGGAATGCACTTTTCGGTAAAAAGAACACATTCCTTCCTCCTAATTAATCAAATAAACATCTCACTGAAGAACAGGGGCCAGCTTCGATCGGTAAACAGCCGTTACAACGACTTTTTTACTTTGCGATACCATTACAACGCATGCATTACCCCGCATGAGTTGTACATCACGAAGTCATTACTACGCATTTTTTTAGAACGCATGGTCATTTACCACGCATGCCTTTACAACAAATTTTGTTGTAAAGGTATGTATGGTAAATGACCATGCGTTCTAAAAAACATGTAGACGATCCATGTCGTTGTAAGGAAACAGAGGCTGTTCCGTTTCCTCACAACAACGTGCACCGCCCCTCAGAGACGACGTGAAGCAGGAACCACGAGGAGAGAGGAACCACGAGGAGTGAGAGGTAAGGGGGATTGGGCATGGGGTGTGGGTTTCTTTTCTAGGGTTTAGGGTAGTGCAGTGGTGTTTGGGTGGTGTAGGGGGTCGTGCTGGGGTAGTGTTTTAGGGTTTAGGGTAGTGCAGTGGTGTTTGGGTAGTGTAGGGGGTCGTGCTGGGGGTAGTGTTTTAGGATTTAGGGTAGTGCAGTAGTGTAGGGGGTTGTGCTGGGGGTAGTGTTTTAGGCTTTAGGGTAGTGCAGTGGTGTATGGGTAGTGTAGGGGGTCGTGCTGGGTTAGTGTTTTAGGGTTTAGGGTAGTGCAGTGGTGTTTGGGTAGTGTAGGGGTCGTGCTGGGGGTAGTGTTTTAGGGTTTAGGGTAGTGCAGTAGTGTAGGGGGTTTTGCTGGTGGTAGTGTTTTAGGGTTTAGGGTAGTGCAGTGGTGTTTGTGTAGTGTAGGGGGTCATGCTGGGGTAGTGTTTTATGGTTTAGGGTAGTGCAGTGGTGTTTGGGTAGTGTAGGGGGTCGTGCTGGGGGTATATTTAGGGTTTAGGGTAGTGCAGTGGTGTTTGGGTAGTGTAGGGAGTCGTGCTGGGGGTAGTATTTTAGGGTTTAGGGTAGTGCAGTGGTGTTTGTGTAGTGTAGGTGTTGTGCTGGGGGTTGTGTTTTAGGGTTTATGTTAGTGCAGTGGTGTTTGGGTAGTGTAGGGGGTAGTGCTGGGGTAGTGTTTTAGGGTTTAGGGTAGTGCAGTGGTGTTTGTGTAGTGTAGGGGGTAGTGCTGGGGGTAGTGTTTTAAGGTTTAGGGTAGTGCAGTGGTGTTTGGGTAGTGTAGGGGTTCATGCTGGGGGTAGTGTTTTAGGGTTTAGGGTATGGCAGTGGTGTTTGGGTAGTGTAGGGGGTCGTGCTGGGGTTCGATTTAGGGTTTAGGGTAGTGCAGTGGTGTTTGTGTTGTGAGGGGGTCGTGCTGGGGGTAGTGTTTTAGGGTTTAGAGTAATGCAGTGGTGTTTGTATAGTGTAGGGGGTTTAGGGTAGTGCAGTGGTGTTTGTGTAGTGTAGGGGGTCATGCTGGGGGTTGTGTTTTAGGGTTTAGTGTAGGGCAGTGGTGTTTGTGTAGTGTAGGGGGTAGTGTTTTAGGGTTTAGGGTAGTGCAGTGGTGTTTGTGTAGTGTAGGGGGTCATGCTGTGGGTAGTGTTTTAGGGTTTAGGGTAGTGCAGTTGTGTTTGTGTAGTGTATGGGGTCGTGTTTTAGGGTATAGGGTAGTGCAGTGGTGTTTGGGTAGTGTAGGGGTCATGCTGGGGTTAGTGTTTTAGGGTTTAGGGTAGTGCAGTGGTGTTTGGGTAGTGTAGGGGGTCGTGCTGGGGGTAGTGTTTTAGGGTTTAGTGTAGTGCAGTGGTGTTTGTGTAGTGTGGGAGGTCATGCTGGGGGTAGATTTAGGGTTTAGTGTAGTGCAGTGGTGTTTAGGTAGTATAGGGAGTCGAGCTGAGGGTAGTGTTTTAGGGTTTAGGGTAGTGCAGTGGAGTTTGTGTAGTGTAGGGAGTCGTGCTGGGGGTAGTGTTTTAGGGTTTAGGGTAGTGCAGTGGTGTTTGGGTAGTGTAGGGGGTCGTGCTGGGGTAGTGTTTTAGGGTTTAGGGTAGTGCAGTGGTGTTTGTGTAGTGTAGGGGGTCATGCTGGGGGTAGTGTTTTAGGGTTTAGGGTAGTGCAATGGTGTTTGTGTAGTGTAGGGGGTAGTGTTTTAGGGTTTAGGGTAGTGCAGTGGTGTTTGTGTACTGTAGGGGGTCGTGCTGGGTTCTAGTGTTTTAGGGTTTAGGGTAGTGCAGTGGTATTTGTGTAGTGTAGGGGGTAGATTTAGGGTTTAGGGTAGTGCAGTTGTGTTTGGGTAGTGAAGGGGGTCGTGCTGGGGGTAGTGTTTTAGGGTTTAGGGTAGTGCAGTGGTGTTTGTGTACTGTAGGGGGTCATGCTGGGTTCTAGTGTTTTAGGGTTTAGGGTAGTGCAGTGGTATTTGTGTAGTGTAGGGGGTAGATTTAGGGTTTAGGGTAGTGCAGTGGTGTTTGGGTAGTGTAGGGGGTCGTGCTGGGGGTAGTGTTTTTGAGTTTAGGGTAGTGCAGTTGTGTTTGGGTAGTGAAGGGGGTCGTGCTGGGGGTAGTGTTTTAGGGTTTAGGGTAGTGCAGTGGTGTTTGGGTAGTGTAGGGGTCAACCAACATGAATTTGTCCTTGTGTGATGTAACCAATGCTCATGTAAAGCACTCCAATACCTGACCAGTCTGCACTATATAAAACCGCAAAAAAACAAAAAATAAAAAGTGTTTTGCACACTTCTGTCATTGGGCTATACGTGGGCTACCTCTGGGTGATATTTGTGCTACATTTGGGCTCTTTTTTCTCTGGTGGCCATCTTGGGAGACTTATTTGTTATGAAGTTTCCTAATTTCCTCATTTACTACAGTCTCCTCAGTAGGAAATGCTTTCAGTTTTTTACTTTGATTCCATCAAGAAAGCATTCAGATGTGTCACACATTTGCCATAAATTCAGAATGTTAGCACTCTAGTTGTTCATTAGATCACTGTAGTAGAGCTACTGCTCACCAAGGAGTTAACTGGAAGTCTACTGCTGGTATTGAAAGTGATTGTTTCAGTCTGCATGTCAGAATTTTCTAATGAAATAGAAGAGGATTTGAGATCTCACTTAAAACATGCCCTAAATTTTCTTTTTGCAGCACTAACCATAATTTCTATGGCAAAATGAACCCCCTCATTTTGTTCCTTTTTAAATTAAATGTTTTAAGTGTTACCAGTTTATTCCAATCAAGATGGCTTCAGGTGTGCCATACTTTTGTCATAAGTAAGGCTGTTAGCACTCTAGTTGTTCTTTAGAACACTCTGGGAAGCTGCAGTAGAACACAAAGGCATCAACTGACAGGCTGCTCCTGTTGAAATATAACAGGAAGATATTTGAGATCTCACTTAAAACATGTCCTAATTTTTCTTTCTACAGCACTAACCATAATTTCTATGGCAAAATGAACCCCCTCATTTTGTTCCTTTTTAAATTAAATGTTTTAAGTGTTACCAGTTTATTCCAATCAAGATGGCTTCAGGTGTGCCATACTTTTGTCATAAGTAAGACTGTTAGCGCTCTAGGTGTTCTTTAGAACACTCTGGGAAGCTGCAGTAGAACACAAAGGCATCAACTGACAGACTGCTCCTGTTGAAATATAACAGGAAGATATTTGAGATCACACTTGAAACATGTCCTAATTTTTCTTTCCAGAGCACTAACCATAATTTCTATGACAAGATGAACCCCATCATTTTGTTCCTTTTTAAATTAAATGTTTTAAGTGTTACCAGTTTATTCCAATCAAGATGGCTTCAGGTGTGCCATACTTTTGTCATAAGTAAGGCTGTTAGCACTCTAGTTGTTCTTTAGAACACTCTGGGAAGCTGCAGTAGAACACAAAGGCATCAACTGACAGGCTGCTCCTGTTGAAATATAACAGGAAGATATTTGAGATCTCACTTAAAACATGTCATTTGAGATGTCATCAGTGATGTCATCAGTGATGTCACTGACCATGTCATGAGTGATGTAATATGTGACGTCATCAGCAGTGCATTGCGGGGCGCGAGTTATAGTTAGCTGAACTAACTATAACGTGGGAATTTCACGGGTTTTGTACGAGTGCAATGTCCAACTAACTATAACTGTCCCTAAAACCTATGGTTTTTTCAGTGAATTTGTAAGGTTTTTTTAAATGCTAATTTCTAACTATAACGTGCCTGAAACCTATGGTTTTTTCAGTGAATTTCAAAGGTTTTTTAAATGCTAATTCCTAACTATAACATGTCTGAAACCTATGGTTTTTTTCAGTGAATTTCAAAGGTTTTGTAAATGACAATTTTTAAATGTATTAATTGTTATATTTATTTTTTGATACTGATTTACTAAATTTTTTTAAACTATTTATTTTTAGATATTTTATTTTTAAATTACATTGTAATTACATTATACATTACATTACAAAATATACTTTCTCAGAATGAATTACTTTAGTTTAAATACTTTGCAAATAGGCAATAGACTTTTAAGTACAGTAGTTACAGTTGTTGCAATGGGCAACACAATTTCAAACACAATGCAACATTGAGCTCAATGTGAATTTCTAGTTAAATGCAATTAGTTACTTTATGGATTACTTTTCTAACCACAGGACTGGATCCTAGATTCAGTCCTGCAACATCTCCTGTAAACAGTTGAGTAAAATCGTTTTGGTTACAGTAGTGATTTTTAAGGAATATTATTGTATTTTAAAAGTTGACACTTAGAAACTTTTTCACATAGAATCACCAATGTTATCCTATGGGAGGAAATTCACTTAGCAGGTAAGTAGTGTTATCGTTACTTTTTCTTACTCAGCGGTGGATCCTGGATCCAGCACTGGTGCATCTCCTGTAAACAGTTGAAAGAATGCGTTTAAGTCATACAGGCGATTTTTAAGGAATATTTGTAGTTTGTGAAAATCGACACTTTGAAACTTTTCTGCTGAAAACCAGACAATGGATTCCTATGGAAGGAAATACAAGTTACTGGTAAGTACGGTTAGAATTACTTTTCAGGGTCAGTGCTGGGCTAAAAGATGCAGCACTGGGTTCTCTCCTGATAACAGGTGAGTAAATCGGAATTCGTAGTTCGGCTGATTTTAGAGGAATATTATAAAGTTCCAAAACTCCACACTTAGAAGAATTTCCAAGTGAAACCAGTCAATGTTAGCCTATGGAAGGAAATTCAAGTTACTGGTAAGTACGGTTAAAATTACTTTTCAGGATCAGTACTGGGCTCAAAGATGCAGCACTGAGGTCTCTCCTGATAACAGGTGAGTAAATCGGAATTCGTAGTTCGGCTGATTTTAGAGGAATATTTGCACAGTGGTGAAGGGAGGGGCGGGGCTTCAGGTGACATGTCTGCAAACAGGCCCCGTGGCGCGTTTTAAGATGGGGAATTAAATCCTCCTCAATCCCGAGGGTCCCTAGGGGCCAAGTAGCCCACCAGATACCTCCAGTATACGCCAGAGAGCTGCGTTGCAGAGAGGTGTTCAGAGGCCACGCCCCTTTTTGCACCTCTCTGCAACACAGCTCTGTGGCGCTTTCTGGACGTACCTGGTGGGCTAGTTGGCCCCCAGGGACCCTCAGGATTGAAGGGGATTTAATTCCCCATCTTAAAACGCACAACGGGGCCTGTTTGCACACATGTCACCTGAAGCCCCGCCCCCTCCCTTCACCACTGTGCAAACGCGCCCCGTGGCGCGTTTTAAGTTGGGGAATTAAGTCCCCTTGAATCCTGAGGGTCCCTGGAGTCCAACTAGCCCACCATGTACCTCCAAAAAGTGCCACAGAGCTGCGTTGCAGAGAGGTGTAAAAAGGGTCGTGGCCTCTGTACACCTCTCTGCAACGGAGCCCCCTGGCGCATACTGGAGGTTCCTGGTGGGCTAGTTGGCCCCCAGGGACCCCAGTATTCAAGAGGAATTCGTTCCCCCTCTGCAAACACGCCAGGGGGCGCGTTTGCAGAGTGGTAAAGGAAGGGGGCGGGGTCTGCAGCACCATCGTTTTTTTTATTATTATTTATTTTTTTTTTAATGCTTTTTTGCCCAGGGGTCCTTGTGGGACCCCTGAGCAGACCTAGGGGGTCAGGGTGTTTCTACCCTGCCCCCTTTGTGCGTTTTACGCACTTGTTTCTTGTGTTTTTTTTTTTAATCAGCGGGATCCGCGCACCCTAAGCGCATCCCGCCGTTTAAAAAAAAATGCTTTCTGCCCAGGGGTCCTTGTGGGACCCCTGAGCAGACCTAGGGGGTCAGGGTGTTTCTACCCTGCCCCCTTTGTGCGTTTGTGCACTTGTTTCTGTGCCTTGGTTCTACCGAGGCATAAAATGGCTGCCAACACTTCCTGATTTGGAGTGTTGACAGCCAATTAGCATGCAGCTCGTGATCGGGACGGTGCGCGCAGGGTGCGCTCAGGGTGCGCGAATCCGACGCGGCCATAGATATATATGTGATTTTCCTTTTGATTTTCTCAGGAACTACTGAACGGATTTACACCATTTAACAAAAAGGGTTCTTTCTGAACCAAGAACTACCTCTTTGCCAAATTTGGTGTAATTCCGTTCAGCAGTTCGGGCTGTAGCCTTGGCTAAAGTTTCCTATGGGAAAATGAATGGGGAAAACACGTTTTGGGACCCCCCTTTTTTATCGGCCCCCGCTTGACGAATCACCCCGAGACTTTCAGGATAGGAGCGGACTGGAGCGGGCCACAAAGTTTGAAAATTTCGCGTAGATTCGTCAACCAACGCAAGAGTTATTTCAAATAGAATGTTGCGGATTTCCTATGGAAAATAGGTCCTAACTATAACTATCTACTGGCGACCGCCAGTAGATAATATATATATATATATATATTATCTACTGGCGGTCACCAGTAGATAGTTATAGTTAGGACCTATTTTCCATAGGAAATTCACAACATTCTATTTCCAATAACTTTGGCGCCGGTTGACGAATCTTCTGCGAAATTTTCAAAACTCGTGGGGCGCTCCGGTCCGCTCCTATCTTGAAAGTTTCGGGGTGATTCGGCAAGCGGGGGCCGAGAAAAAAGGGGGGTCCCAAAACGTGTTTTCTCCATGTTAATTCCCAGAAGAAATTTTAGACACGGCTACAGCTTGAACTGCTGAACGGAATTACACCAAATTTGGCAAAAAGTAGCGCTTGGTTCAGAAAGCGACCTTTTTTTAAATGGTGTAAATCCGTTCAGTAGTTGCGGAGAAATTCAAAAATAAGAGTCAAAAAATTAATTTCCCATAGGAAACTTTATGCAAGGCTACAGTCCGAACTGCTGAACGGAATTACACCAAATTTGGCAAAGAGGTAGTTCTTGGTTCAGAAAGAACCCTTTTTGTTAAATGGTGTAAATCCGTTCAGTAGTTGCTGAGAAAATCAAAAGTAAACCCACATATATATCTATGGCAGCGGAGGATCCGCTCACCCTCCCGATCACGAGCTGTATGCTAATTGGCTGTCAACACTCCAAACCAGGAAGTGTTGGCAGCCATCTTGTGCCTCGGTAGAACTGAGGCACAAGAAAAGAGAAAAACGAATGCGCAAAACGCAAAAAGGGGGCAGGGTAGAAACACCCTGACCCCTAGGGCTGCTCAGGGGTCCCACAAGGACCCCCAGGGCCCAAAAAGCAATTTTTTTAAATCAGCGGGATGCGCTTAGGATGCGCGGATCCCGCAGTGAAAAAAAAAACAAAGAGCGGGCTCCCGCGCTTCATTGTTATTTTGGTCCCGGGTGGGCCAAGTCCCGGGGGCATGCGGGGGTTAATAAAAAAATGGTTTGGGGGCCTCTAAGGCCCCCAAGCCCCGGGGACCGCCACTCCCCGGGGCTTTGAATTTCAATCGTGCGGGAGGGCACTCAGCCCTCCCGCAGCCCCGGGATCGCCACCCCCGGGGCTTCTTTTTAAAATTAAATTACCTGTGTGGGGGGGCTCGAGCCCCCCACACGCCCCGGGACCGCCACCTCTTCGGGGCACTTAAAATGTCAATTTGGGGGTCCGTTACGGACCCCGAGCCCCGGGACCACCACCTCCCCCGGGCTTTGCACATGTTGGGAGGGGGCCGCGCGGCCCCCTCCTGGAGCCTGTGATGGCCCTGGGGACCACCACCCCCAGGGCCGGCTCCTGCAGTGTCCCGGGGTGCCCACCCCGGGACACTGCTGTTTGCTATGACAGGGCGGGAGCCTCGCGGCTCCCGTCCTGTCATAGCAAACTTGCTTTGAATTTTGGAAGAGAGAGCAGGAAAGCTGCTCTCTCTTCCAAAATTCAAAGCAAATTGCTTTTCCACACGGGGAGCTGCATCTAAGCAGTTCCCCGTGTGGAAAAGCAATGACGGCTCCCGCAGGACGCGGGGAGCCGGCGGGGCTGTGGGGGGATTGGGGACCCCCCCAAGGTCCCCAACGGAGAGGGCCAGCCCCGGGGGATGGGATCCCCGGGGCTACAAGTGGCCCGGGAGGGGGGCCACGCGGCCCCCTTCCCCAAAATTTAAATAATAAAATAAAAAAAATAAAGGCCGGCCCCGGGGGATGGGGTCCCTGGGGCCATAAGTGGCCTGAGGAGGGGGGCAACGCAGCCCCCCTCCAAAACATTTAAAACCAAAAAAAAAAGGCCATGCCCCAGGGGATGGGGTCCAGGCCCTGGGGGCCTGAGGAGGGGGGCAACGCAGCCCCCCTCCAAAACATTTAAAACCAAAAAAAAAAGGCCATGCCCCAGGGGATGGGGTCCAGGCCCTGGGGGATGGGGTCCCCAGGGCCAATAAATTAGAAAAAGAAGGGGGGCCACACAGCCCCCCTTCTTAAAAATAAAAATAAATAAAAGACCTACATAGACACTCACACACCGCCACTTATCCATAGAGGTACTCACACACCTAGTCAGTCATGCAAATAATTAATCACACTGCCATTTACTCACCTATACAGTTATACACACAGCAGCTCACTTACTCATACAAATACTAGCATATTCTTACGCTCTAATACAATCACTGATACAAGTACACACTCATCCATACAGCCACTCTCACAATCACACACTCTCACTTATAGCCATTTATATACTCCAACACACATATATACTGCCTTTCACATCTGTAGTTACTCACACATGTACCACTGAGATATACATTCACTCACTAACACACCCATACACACACTCACCCACCCATACAGTCCATCACAGATGCACTCTTGAAACCATGCACCCAGTGAATCACCCACTCACACATCTATGCACAGAGTCACACACCCCACCCACACAAACACTCAGGCACCCATACAGACACTCAGACAACCAATCAATAACCCATGTAGACACTCATGTAGCTATTCGAAAACCCATGCAGCCGCTTACACACCAACAGACAGACGGATACAGACATTCACACAGTTTAGTCACTAACCCATGCATTCAGTAAGATACGTTTAATCACTCACTTATAGAGTCAGTCACGCACCTACTAAATCATCCATTCAGACACTTATACACCCACTCATTCTTCAATACGCCTTTCCCTATATATATTAAACATATTTAAACTTTACAGAAACACACAGTCACTGGATGATGTTATCAGTGATGTCATCAGTGATGTCATTTGAGATGTCATCAGTGATGTCATCAGTGATGTCACTGACCATGTCATGAGTGATGTAATATGTGACGTCATCAGCAGTGCATTACGAGGGCGCGAGTTATAGGTAGCTGAACTAACTATAACGGGGGAATTTCACGGGTTTTGTACGAGTGCAATGTCCAACTAACTATAACTTTCCCTAAAACCTATGGTTTTTTCAGTGAACTTCTAAGGTTTTTTAAATGCTAATTTCTAACTATAACGTGCCTGAAACCTATGGTTTTTTCAGTGAATATATATATATTTCTAGGCAGCAATAAAAATGTCATGATAACTCTTGTGATTATGTTCCTGCTAGAGAGGTCGGATTTTTGTCTAGTGGCAATTTTGACATGCTATAAAAGTAGTTCAGAGGGTTAACGTACTTGCTACAAAGAACAGATCTTTATGAAATGTGAATAGCTGAGTGGAGTAGTAAGCCCAGCCATTACCAGCGCTTTAAAACAAATTAAATGTTTGCGAGAGAGGGCCTATGGAGAGATGAGGGGCACTTTTGCTGGATGGTATTGAGGGAATCCAAGGAGAAGGTCATGGGAGGTGGGGCCCCAAAAATGATTATCACACTGGGTGCCACCAGCGCTAAAGACTGTGATAATGGGTATGTGGCAAGGTGAAGTAATACTGTGGTTTTTTTTGTTTTGTTTTTATGTGTCTTTGAAGAACCTGCTGAATTAGGGGAGAGACCAAGGTAAGGTAACCAGCGTTATATACTGTGGCCCACATCACTCCCACACGCTCCCATCAACAGTGTTAGACCAACCTATCTGTCTTCTACGTAGAATAGTGTTTAGAAGGACGGTTTTAGCCAGTAGCAGAGATGGTGGCTCGGTGGGTGACTGCTCCCCAGGCCCTAAATCTGGTTCTGGAGTCCAGCTCTTAGGCAGGATCAGAGACTGAGATAGCAGATACTGAGACAGCATCTGAGGGAGAGGACAATGGAGAAGAATCTGGAAGTGATGTTTCAGTCGGCACAGTTCCATTCGACGACTCAGCTTCCAGCGATTCTGAGGGACATGATGATGACAGTTGTGCTGTGTCTTCGCAAGCACAGTCTGTGCAGCGGTATAACAGTAGCAGGTTAGACCAGCCCAGAAATCAGGTACATGTGGCAGCAAGCTCTCTTGGCAGCCCCCCAATTTAGTTCAGCCCCAAATTCCGCCTTTCACTGGTGACGTTGGATGTAAAGTTGATGTGGGCAATATTTTGCCAATTGAAAACCTCTATCTCTTTTTGAATGTTGACTTCTTTGAGTAAATTGTGCAGCAAACAAATTTGTTTGACAAACAATTTCTGGGGAGCATGGAGGCACTCTCGGGCCTCATTAGGCACACAAGTGGACTCCCACTTTATTAGGGGCGTTAAAGACATTTTGGGGCCTTACACTCAAAATGGCAGTAGTGCATAAACCAACCATGCTGTCCTACTGGTCTACTCGTATGGTTTGGTTAACCTCCATCTTTGCACCATACAAGAGCAGAGATTGTTTTTTGCTATTGCAGCACATGCTGCATTTTAATGACAAATTCTGCTGCATTGCCCTGGGACCAACCAGACCATGACAAGTTGTTTAAAATTTGGCCTGCTGTGGAACATTTCTCTGCCAGGTTTCCAGAGGTTTATACTCCTCAAAAGAATATAGCCATCGATGAGTTCTTGATCCTGTACAAAGGGTGGCTGCTGTTCAGTCAGTACAATGCGAGCAAAAGAGCTCGCTATGGCATCAAGTTGTACCTGCTGTGTGAGAGCTCGACTGGCTATGTGTACAGTATGAATGTATATAGGGAAAGACTCCACTATCAACCCTGTAGGTTGCCCTCTCACTCTAGGAGTTACAGGGAAGATTGTATGAGAGCTTGTCCAGCCTATCCTTCACAAAGATGATAACCTTTATGTCGACAATTTCTGTACGAGACTAGAGTTGTTCAGTGAGCTGTACAAAGCTGACACTGTGCCCTACAGTACAGTTCATTGTCACCGCAAACGATTCCCGCATGATCTTCTTTGTACGAAGCTCCAGATATCCCAGAGCACTGTGTTGCATTCCAAGGAACTGCTCGCAGGCAAGTTCTCAGATAGGCGTGATTTGTACGTGCTCACTACAATTCATGATGGGAGCACTTCCCCCATCATGGTTTGGGTACAGATGACCGAAGTTCACAAGGCCACTTGTATTCTTGATTACAACAAGTACATGGGCAGAGTGGATAAGAGCGAACTTGCATCCACAAACTGGAAGGAGATGGATTTAGCACAGTGAGTGCACTAAAGGCACATGAAAGATGTCTTCCTGAGCCTCATGAGGCTGTCATGGGAGTCATTTGGAAAGGTTCACTAGACATGCATTCTGTAATGTTCAGAAAGATGGAGGCAGGTACTTGACAGGGGGTAAAATGCAGTCAAACTGATTCCGTCCTGTGGCGTATGAATGTGATGGGCCCTTGCATGGCAACAGTAAGTTGATGTGAGTACAGTGATCAGTTGGGTTAGGCTTGTGGCCAGTGGTATGAAAGTCTTGTGTGTGGTACTTAAATGGCATGTGAATGGACCATAAAGCGGTTGGTGCCTTGATGTGGCTTTATGGCTTACCTTCTGAAGTATTGGTTTCAATATTCAGATACTTTGATAAGTATTTGTGCTTTGAAGCCATCATTTCTGGAGGTGCTAAAATCAACCAGTGTAAGTGGGGGATTAATTTAACAAATTAGTTCCAGGTTTATATCCGTGGTGGTAAGATGGCCCTTATTAAGAACTCCTTGTTTTTTGCCATTCTGGGTAGCTGTGGCCTGTGGGCCGAAGTTCAGCTGGCTATAGGCAAACCTGCACATTTTTGAGAACTAGACAACTAGGAGAGTCCAGGGGTGCATGACTTGCGTGGCTCACCCCAGGTTTTTTACCCAGAATCCACTGCAAAGCTCAAACTTTGCCTAAAAAACAAATTTTCCTTGCATTTCAGTAAGAGAAAAAGTCCTGGGATCTGCAGGCAGTGGCAAATTTCCTACCATCCAGCCTTCCCCCAAGTCTCCAGATAAAAACAGTGCCTCACTTGTGTGGGTGAGCCAAGAGCCAGCGACATGGAAGGACCCAAAATGTATTATGGAAACATCAAAATTATGTTTTTACAAGGGGACACCTGTGTTTTTGGTCCTGGTCTTGGCGGCTATCTAGGTAAACCTACAAAACCCAGACATTTCTGAAAACTAGACACCCGGGGAAGTCCAGGAAGGTGTGGCTTGTGTGGATCCCCCAAGGTTTTCTTACCCAGAATTCCATGCAAACCTCAAATTTAGCTAAACAAATCACATAGTCTGCACATTTCTGTGTGGGAAAGTTGTGTGATCACCGAGCCGGCATACATTTCCTACCACCCATTTCCCCAGGTCTCCCTATAAAAATGCTACCTCACTTGTGTGGGTGGGCCAAGTGCCCATGACAGGGAAGGGCCCAAAACATATAGTGGTGACATCAAAATTATCTATCACAAAATGACCTGTTTTTGCAAGGGGGACACCTACCTTTTTGGTCCCGGGCTCGGCGACCATCTAGGGAAACCTACCAAATCCAGACAATTCTGAAAGCTAGACGGTAGTAGAAGTCCAGGAAAGTATGGCTTTTGTGGATCCCTCAACGTTTTCTTACGCAGAATCCCCTGCAAACCTCCCTGGACTCCCCCCGGTGTCTAGTCTTCAGAAATTACTGGTTTTAGCAGCCCTGGGAGCAAAAACGCAGGTTGCCTCCTTGCAAAACCAATTTCTTTTGTGATAGATAATTTTGATCTCTCAACAATACGTTTTGGTCAGTTTTCTGTCTCGCACATGTCTTGCTTTTTCTTATAGGCACCTGGGCAAGACTTCAAAATACGAGGACACAACATGAACACTCTTCAAAATAGAACTCTACACGCTTTAGAATACCAAAATACAACGTGAACAAAGCTCAACACTCATTTGCCAAGTAAAGGGGAATATTTATTGCAGCAAGTTCACATATATCAAATGGCAATAATGCAAATGTAAAATAAAGGCAGGCAGTGAAGATATATATATAAGAATAAATGTATAGAAAGATAACTGCATGTACACTAGAATAAGTAATTAGAACTTGGAATACCTCACCGGCTGTCTGTTTAGCATCATCCTCACCAGCACGACTGGCGAACCCGATGACAGTCTCAGGCAGGAGATCTCAACTGGGCACAAAAGACCCTGGGCAGCACGTCCACCCCTCAGGAGAGTCCCTGTCAAAGTGCCAAGAGGTCTCTGTCTTTATACTCTTTACTAACACAGAGAGAGATTTCTAGAAGCTCCCCTTCCTTTCATCTGCACTGTAAGTGCTGGCTACACTCTGCCTCAAGGTCACTCAACGGAGCTGGCCAGGCTCCGATGAGAGCTGAGGCAGAATTCTTCACATTCTCATCCTTGGACACTGTATTCATCCCACACCGTATGTTCCAACAGCTTATCTCTCTCGCTCGGTGAAGTGAGAAACAGAAACAACCTATGTGTGCAAGTAACTTGGGCCTGTTTGCCTTCGCAGCTGAAAGGCATGGTCAGAGAGACGCAAGATGAAACCGTGCTCACAAATGTAGTTAAAGCAAAATGGAGTAAATGGTCAATACATGATCTCACAATGTATAACTGCCTGTAGCATTACACTCCACCCCTTGACCATTGACTAATTATTAGCATGACTCATAGGTGTAAAAGTTATAGCTCTAGGAAGAAAGAAGGATATGAAGTTAGGCACACATTGCATACAGCAACAAATAGATATCAAAATACATATGATAATGAAAATGACACTTAAAATATAGCGAAGTTGCCCGAAATCAGGCAACCATTCAAATAAACCATCCCACCACCCCTTGTCTACATCTTGATTCACTCCCTTGACTAATTCAAGTAATGCATTAAGATGCCAATGGATGGACGTGGAATGGTCAGACAAATTGAAGCAACACAGTCCTTCAAAATTTGAACAGCCATGGTTATGTTTTAAAGCAAATAATCGATAGCAGCCCTATTTTCTAAAGCGGCTTTTCTTGTTCCCTGAACATCCAATATCAACTCAGCTAAAGCAGTAGAAGTTTCAAGTTTGTTTATTATCCTAGTATTTTACACAGTTAAACCAGGAACGCCTACTATGGACGTAGCTAGACTAATATATTCAGTTTTGGATAACAAGGTAATTTCCAAATCACAGTCTTTAGACAATTGAAATACATCTCTAGCATAGCGAGAACGTAAAGCTGAAGGCTAATCATGTTAATGCACATGGTCCACTGATCAAGTTCACTGGAATGTAGGTGTATGACGTATTACCACGCGAAAAGAGCCATCCTTTGGGTAATTTAACATGCCTAAAGTGACTAGCAACAGACACTATATGCTTGCAAGATATATTCTTATTTACAGTAGTACACATACCATTGCTCCGTAATTGCTACAATGTACGTTGTTCTCTGGAGATGTTACTCATAGAACTGTCAAGCTTTAGCTGCTGCCACTTGTCTGTTTTAGTAGGATCACATGTAAGGTTATAACAAATATCTCCAATACAGATATTGTATGTTATGATATGAGTAATTTTCCACAGATTTCCTGTTATCTCAGGGCAAGACCCACAATACTCGTATAATGAGAGGTGGGTTCTGACATCGCTCTCCTCCACCACCTCATCAGCATTGATAGTATTAAAGATTTGTAATAGAACATCAACAGGAGTAGGTATTGCAACTAAACAGGTAGAGATAACGTTGAGGGTGATCTTAATGTTCTGCATACAGAAATGGGATATGTTGAGCACCTTTTGCGCCAGATAAGTCCACATGTTCTTCGGCTGCTGGAATAATGCTATTTGATACTAGCAGTTGAGTCCCTTGGCTGTGGGCATCCCTGGACCCTCCGGACATGCCTGAATAACTCCAAACAGTGTAATCAGGACATAAACATGGCATGCTGTGATCTAGAAGAACAGATAAACAAGTATGATCATTCTCGCAAATAACATTTATCAGCAGGCACATGTTCCCATTTCTCCTCGCCAGGTCTCATTACAACTAGGATGTTGTCTTTTCCTGTAGCTAGGATTTCAGCAGGTTCAGGAGGGTTGTTAGGGGATATGATCCATATTTTGGCTCCTGGGTTCTTATCAGTGGAGCCGAACCCTCCCTTTCCTCGTACAGTAAGAAGTGCTGGGGCAGTCCCCTTCCTAACAATTCCTCCATAAGCTGGCATGATGATAATCTGAGCAACTCGATCTCTGGGTTGCCGCACGAAATCAGTGTCTCCACTGTTCAACAGTATCAATTTTATCTATCCTTGGTAATCAGAGTCTATTTCCCCTCCCAGAATTTGGATGCCTTTTAAGGCAAGTCGGGATCGAGGGGCAATAAATCCAAAACGCCCCGGGGGAATCTGAATTCCAACTTCGGTTTCAATTAAAGCTATATCTCTGAATTTCAGTCTGCGCATCTGTAAAGCATGTAAATCAAGACCTGCAACCTCTGAGGTGGCCTGATATGGAGCTAAGGCTTCAGGGGTTGTCTCCCATGCAAGATGGGGTTAGTGACCACGTGAGGCTGAATCTGCAAAGCTGGTGTCAACAATCGCTTAACGGAGTTTCTGCATTTGTCAAAGGCCTGTGGTTCAAAATTAGCAATGCATCATGCAAGTTATCTCTCAAACCTTTTTATGACTCATCTGACCATTGTATCAGCTGAGCTTTCAACAAGCCATTCATTCTCTCAACAGTCCCGCAACTTGTGGGTACTAAGGGATATGATAAATCCACTCTATGTTGTGCTGTGTACAATAATCCTGCCCCAATTTGCCTTTGAAATGAAAAACATTGTCAGTTTGGATCAGCAATGGAATACCATAATACAAAATAAGTAGATTCAGTGTTTTCAAAGTATTCTACTGAGTGGCACATTTACATAGAAAGGCTATCAAGTAGCCAGAATAAGTGTCCACCACTGTACATGCATACTGACAACCCCGACTAATTGCCATTGGCTCAATGTTATTGATCTGCCAAATCTGTCCTGGCAGCTTTCCCCTACCTAGCTGACCTGTCACACCTGTGTTGTGTATGCTGAAAAATGGGATATTGCATAATCGTAGTTTTGATCAAATGTAGGGGAATATGTATCCCTCTATTCTCTGCCCACCTGTTAGTGGCTTTCTCTCCCAGGTGTCCACATTTTTGGTGTGCCCGCTTAGCCATTCCCACCAAATCAGAATCCGGTGTCGTCACCTCGGCCTCCAAAATTTTGGCCTTTTTATCTGCAAAGAAATTACACCACCATTCTAATGAGTCTGTTGGGCAGTGGGCATCTACGTGATATACAGTAACGGTACTTTGTGGTACCATTTCCCAGATCTCTTGCCACAGCTCCATAGCCCACACCTCTTTTGAATGTATCATCCAATTATGGGCATGCCACATAGGAAGCCAGGTAGCTAACCCATTGGCAGTAGACCATGAGTCTGTGTAAATATAACTCTTTCCAGGAAATTCTTGTTTCAAAGCCTAATACACAGCATACAGTTCTGCAAACTGGCTACTCTTTCCCTTTCCAGTAGTAGTTAACAATTTCTTGGTCACATGAATGTACAACACTGCTTTCCAATGCCTCTTTTCCCTAATATACCTGGCTGAGCCATCAGTAAGAATCCTCGAGCATCAGTCAAATACATTTTCACATATTGTATTTTTCAATACATAAAAAGAAAATATGAAGTAACAGGCTTATAAATTCTGATGAATCACAATCCATTTGTGAGCCCAATGCATTTTGGGACGCAACTCCCTTCGTCAAGGGCAAATCTGTAACAAAAACGAAGAATATTTCTTGTACATCTGTGGTCAGATAACGCATACCAACATATGAAATATTGACTCTATGTGGCTATTTGTGTATTACTAGGTGTTGATGAAAAGTAGCATATCTATATTTGGTGTACAGTCCAAGTGGTGTTAATTAATCAGCTAAATTGTGCTTGCAACCATCAGTCCTCTTTGCTGACCAACCGTGGTCGAATCACCTGTGTCATGTCTTTTATTAGACCCAAAACACTAGCCTTATCCTAAACACCTTAAATGTGTTGTTGAAGGGCAGCGTGCCTGATAAAGAAGGAAAACTGGTCTAGCCCGAAAATACCAGCAAGCAATCACCCCTACTTACTGCAAAAGCACAGAAAGTACAATGGTAATTCTTACGTTCAATATATCTGCTGGGAATGAGATAAAAAAGAAGAGACCACAACCAACGAAAAACTTGAGATTCTATCCTCTCAATTGCAAAGGAAATAACAGAGACAGATTCTTGCATCCTCATACCTGATTAAAACTTGATCCCGTAATCTTCAGGCAATCGATTGTTCCCTCCCTATGCGACATGAAAAAGAACCTTCGATGAGTGAAAAACCGTTTGTATGTAAGTTATACAAATACTCATGATTAAATAATCAGCTCTCTTACCGATGCAAATAGGGAACGATTTCCTCATCGAAGTAACCATTTCCACAAAAACCGTAAGCGTTCGTGTTTTTTTTTAAAGGAAGTATACATGCCGTGATGACGATGAGCTCAATACCAAGGTTCACTAACTAGAACCAATATTTGCGGCCGCCATATTGTAGTGTGTTTAAGATATCTAAACACAGCTTATACTGAATAACTCTGTGCCCTCAGATACTAAAAAATGAAGGGCATCACATGAAAACAAATGATGTTCCATCTCTGAAGAGGCTAGAAACACGATCGCTATGTTGACAAGAAAATGGACTTAAGTCGGAGCTCCCGACTCACATTTTATTATGTTCCATCAGTGACTTTGGTCGCCATGTTGGGAAAGAAATCTAGTCGGAGTGTTGTAAAGAGGGCATATATTTCTAAGAACTCATGATGATTAAAACCGTCAGCAGATGCCTTGGGAAGCATCCCTGTACATTTAGATAAAAATAACAGCCTAGTTGGAATGTGTTGAATCAGAGCTTAACCCCTTAGAACCCAAAACAAAAGATTTGCGTAAATAAACCATGCTAAAAACCACTCTATTGTTATGATGGAATGTGAAACTATATGTCAATACAGGTTCTATATTATGTGAAGGCAGACTATGTGTAGTATCTGATCATAATAGCACATACGAACACAAAATACCAGGGCTGTTTTTCACCAATTCATCCAACATCCCATGTCGAATGTATCAATATGTGTGTGAGTAAATCATTCAGTGTCAAATGAATCAGGATCTCAGTGTTTGGCTGCAAAATCTGATTTTTGAGCTGCATATCCTTTTTACTGCCTCATAGAAAACATCCAATCTCTAATTTGTCATTGAGCCCTCTCGGTCTCATAGTATCCAATCTTTTGATCCAAAACACTTCCCGTTGTAGTAATTTCTTAGAATTGTCTGTGCCTGAAATGTCCTGCATTGTCTCAATAATTTGGAACTTCATCTTTGCAATTGAGTGTCTGGATTCAATCCAATGTGCTGCTAAATTTGAGTTGATGTTGTTGTTTCGAATTCGGCTCTTGTGTTCTGTTAATCTAACCTTCATCTTCCTTTCCATTTTTCCTATATAGAGCAAGCCACACAGGCATTTAATGGCATAAATCAAGTTACTCGAGTTACAATCTACTGAGAGATGCAAACTGATTTTTCTCCTGTTCGTGGGTGTATTAAGATGTTCCCAGTTGTTGCATTGTTACAGTGGACACAGTTAAGGCATCTTTTGGTTCCAATGCATTTTTGGTCCTTAAAGGGGGTCTTCTTTGATAAACTTTCTTTTAAATTGTGTGATCTAGTGTGTGCAAACAGAGGTTTGTGAGAAAGAGATTATGGAAATCTGGTTCCTGTTGCAAAAGTTCCCACCGTTTGTTGATGATGTTTTTGATCTTATTGGATTTTGTTGAAAATCTGGAAACAAATACCATCCTATTTTGTGGTATTTTCATCTTTTTTGCAGTAACTTTTTGGGTTCTATGGATAATGCCCGGTGTTCATGATCCTCTAGCAGCTGATTTGGGTATCCTTTGTTCTTGTATCTCTCCTTTTGTTCAGCTAATGTGATTTTGCATGTAGTGATATCGGAGGAGATTCTCCTTACTCTAAAGAATTGCGAATAGGGTAAATTTCGAACCAAACCTGGCGGATGGAAACTGTGAAATAACAGAGAGTTATTCCTGTCTGTGGGTTTCTTGTACATTCTTGTTTTAAAGCCAACCTCTGTCAGTTCAATCCAAACTTCAAGGAACGCCAAGCTAGTTTTACTGATTGTGTGGGTGAATTGTATCCTGGGATTCTTGGAGTTCAGCTGTTTGATGTTATCCAGTAAGGCAACCTCTGTGTTCTTCCAAATCATAAAAATATCATCAACATGACGACAGAAGAGTAACAAGTTATCTGTTCACTGTGTATCCGATAAAACGTGTTCTTCTTCAAATTTTGCCATGAATGTATTAGCGTATGTCGGTGCCCCAGCGAAGCCCATTGAAGTTCCGCTCAATTGCAGATAAAATTCACTATTCCATACAAAGTAGCTATGGTGTAAACAGAAGTGGAGCAGTTCTAAGAGAAAAACTTTGCTTATTCCGGATGTTTATTGTTGTAATAAAGCCCATTTGATTGCTTCCAGGCCTTCTGAGTGCGGAACAGATGTATATAAAGAAACAACATCTATCGTGCAAAGAAGCCATTCTTCATCCTTCTTCTGTTGCAGTGCTTCCAGTTTCTGTAAGAAATCCATTGTATCTTTTATATGTGTCTGCCATGATTGAACAAATGGTTGTAGAAATGTATGCAAATATCTCCCGACAGGTTCAAACAGAGAACCACACCCTGACACTATGGGTCGAAACGGAGGATTACACTTGCTCTTATGAATTTTTGGGAGCATGTAAAACTTAGGCCTCCTTGAAAATTGTGCTGTCAAATATTGTTTTGTGTTTTCATCTATCCACTCCATAGCCAACGCTTTATCCAATATCTTTTTTAATAAGTTAGCGATTTCCATTGTAGGATCTGAGTCCAACATCATATATATGGATGTATCCTTAACATCTTCTGAGACTTTTTCTTGATAAAAGATCGAATCCATCATCACCAATGCTCCACCTTTGTAACCTTTCTGAAAAGTAACATCAGGGTTTTTCGCCAATATTCAGAGGAAGCTATTCTCAGCCCTACTGAAATTTGGCTTATATTTATCCATAGTTTTGTAATCCAAGATGCTGAGATCATTTTTAACTAGAGTCTCAAATATGTCAAGTGTTTTATGGGATACTGGGGCCTTAAATGTGCTTTTTGGTTTGAACTCAGGTGTTGAAACTTCCTTTGGTTCTGGAATGACGTTTTCAAAAAAAATCTTCAGTCTCAAAACTCTCATGAATTTGAAAAAAGCTACTTCATTTTCTAATGCTGAACCTTTGTAGGTAGGGACGAAGGAAGTTCTTTTGTTGAGCACTGCTCTTTGAGATGATGTTAGTGGAGACGATGAGATGTTAATCACTAAGTCTTGTCCTGACTCCTGTTTTCTATTTTTATTTTTCCTCACCAGATTTTTTTGTCATACGTCATTCCAGCCCAGGAACCAAAGGAAGTTTCAACATCTGTGTTCAAACCAAAAAGCACATTTATGGCCCCAGTATTCCATAAAACACTTGACATATTTGAGACTCTAGTTAAAAATTATCTCAGCATCTTGGATTACAAAACTAAGGATAAATATAAGCCTAATTTCAGTAGGGCTGAGAATAGCATCCTCTGAACATTGGCGAAAAAACCTGATGTTACTTTTCAGAAAGCTGACAAAGGTGGAGCTTTGGTGAGGATGGATTCGATCTTTTATCAAGAAAAAGTCCCAGAATATGTTAAGGTTACATCCATATCTATGATGATGGACTCAGATCCTACAATTGAAATCTCTAACTTATTGCAAAAGATATTGGATAAAGCGTTGTGGAGTGGATAGATGAAAACACAAAACAATATTTGACAGCACAATTTCCAAGGAGGCCTAAGTTTTACATGCTCCCAAAAATTCCTAAGAGCAAGTGTAATCCTCCGTTTCGACCCATAGTATCAGGGTGTGGTTCTCTGTTTAAACCTGTCGGGAGATATTTGGATACATTTCTACAGCCATTTGTTCAATCATGGCAGACACATATAAAAATACAATGGATTTCTTACAGAAACTGGAAGCACTGCAACAGAAGAAGGATGAAGAATGGCTTCTTTGCACGATAGATGTTGTTTCTTTACATTTCTACAGCCATTTGTGCAATCATGGCAGTCATACATAAAAGATACAATGGATTTCTTACAGAAACTGGAAGCACTGCCACAGAAGAAGGATGAAGATTGGCTTCTTTGCACGATAGATGTTGTTTCTTTATATACATCTATTCCGCACTCAGAAGGCCTGGAAGCAATCGAATGGGCTGTATTACAACAATCAACATCCGGAATAAGCAAAGCTTTTCTCTCAGAACTGCTCCACTTCTGTTTACACCCTAGCTACTTTGAATGGAATAGTGAATTTTACCTGCAATTGAGTGGAACTTCAATTGGCTTTGCAGGGGCACTGACATACGCTAATACATTCATGGCAAAATTTGAAGAAGAACACATTTTATCGGATACACAGTGGACAGATAACTTGTTACTCTTCTGTCGTCATATTGACCATATTTTTATGATTTGGAAGAACACAGAGGTTGCCTTACTGGATAACATCAAACAGCTGAACTCCAAGAATCCCAGGATACAATTCACCCACACAATCAGTAAAACTAGCTTGGCATTCCTTGATGTTTGGATTGAACTGACAGAGGTTGGCATTAAAACGAGAATGTACAAGAAACCCACAGACAGGAATTACTCTCTGTTATTTCACAGTTTCCATCCGCCAGGTTTGGTTCGAAATTTACCCTATTCACAATTCTTTAGAGCAAGGAGAATCTCCTCCGATATCACTACATGCAAAACCACATTAGCTGAACAAAGGAGAGATACAAGAACAGAGGATACCCGAATCAGCTGCTAGAGGATCATGAACACCGGGCATTATCCATAGAATGCAATAAATTGCTGCAAAAAAGGATGAAAGAACCACAAAATAGGATGGTCTTTGGTTCCAGACTTTCAGCAAAATCCAATAAGATTAAAAACATCATCAACAAATGTTGGGAACGTTTGCAACAGGAACAGGATTTCCATAATCTCTTTGCTCACAAGCCTCTGTTTGCATACACTAGATCACACAATTTAAAAGAAATTCTATCAAAGAAGACCCCTTTAAGGATCAAAATGCATTGGAACCAAAAGATGCCTTAACTGTGTCCACTGTAACAATGCAACAACTGGAAACATCTTAATACATACATGAACAAGAGAAAAAACCAGTTTGCATCACTCAGCAGATGGTAACTCGACTAACTTGATTCATGCCATTTAATGCCTGTGTGGCTTGCTCTATATAGGAAAAATGGAAAGGAAGATGAAGATCAGATTAGCAGAAAACAAGAGCAGAAATCAAAACAACCTCAACTCGAATTTAGCAGCACATTGCATTGAATCCAGACAATCAATTGCAGAGATGAAGTTCCAAATTATTGAGACAATGCAGAACATTCCAGGCACAGACAATTCTAAAAAATTACTGTAACAGGAAGTGTTTTGGATCAAAATATTGGATACTATGAGACAGAGAGGGCTCAATGACAAATTAGAGATGGGATGTTTTCTATGAGGCAGTAAAAAGGATATGTAGCTCAAAAATCAGATTTTGCAGCCAAACACTGAGATCCTGATTCATTTGACACTGAATGATTTACTCACACACATATTGATACATTCAACATGGGATGTTGGATGAATTGGTGAAAAAACAGCCCTGGTATTTTGTGTTGATATGTGCTATTATGATCAGATACTAGACATAGTCTGCATTCACATAATATAGAACCTATATTGACATATAGTTTCGCATTCCATCATAACGATAGAGTGGTTTTTAGCATGGTTTATTTACGCAAATATTTTGTTTTGGGTTCTTAGGGGTTAAGCTTAAGCTCTGATTCAACACATTCCGACTAGGGTGTTGTTTTTTATCTAAATGTACAGGGATGCTTCGCAAGACATCTGCTGAAGCTTTTAATCATCATGAGTTCTTAGAAATATATGCCCTCTTTACAACACTCTGACTAGATTTCTTCACCCAACATGGCGACCGAAGTCACTGATGGAACATAATAAAATGTGAGTCGGGAGCTCCGACTTAAGTCCATTTTCTTGTCAATATGGCGATCATGTTTCTAGCCTCTTCGGAGATGGAACATCGTTTGTTTTCATGTGATGCCCTTCATTTTTTATTATCTGAGGGCACAGAGTTATTCACTATACGCTGTGTTTAGATTTCTTAAACACACTACAATATGGCGGCCGCAAATATTGGTTCTGGTTAGTGAACCTTGGCATTGAGCTCATCGTCATCACGGCACGTATACTTCATTTAAAGAAAAAAGTGCAAACGCTCATGGTTTTCGTGGAAATGGTTACTTCGATGTGGAAATCGTTCCCTATTTGCATCGGTAAGAAAGTTGATTATTTAATAATGAGTATTTGTATAACTTACATACAAACGTTTTTTCACTCAAGAAGGTTCTTTTTCATGTCGCATAGGGAGGGAACAATCGGTCGCCTGAAGATTACGGGATCGAGTTATAATCAGGTATGAGGGTGCAAGAATCTCTCTCTATTTCCTTTGAAATTGAGGGGATGGAATCTCAAGTTTTTCATTGGTTGTGGTCTCTTCTTTCTTATCTCATTCCCAGCGGATATATTGAACGTAACAGTTACCATCCAAATGTACTTTCGATGTGTGTGCAGTAAGTATGGGTGATTACTTGCTGGTATTTTCAAGCTAGACCGGTTTGCAATCTTTATCGGGCACGCTGCCCTTTAACAACACATTTAAGGTGTTCAGAATAAGGACAGTGTTTTGGGTCTAATAAAAGGCATGACACAGGTGATTCGACCACGGTTGGTCAGCAAAGAGGACTGATGGTTGCAAGCATGATTTAGCTGATTAACACCACTTGGGCTGTACATCAAATATAGATATGCTACTTTTCATCAACACCTAGTAATACATAAATAGCCAAATAGAGTCAATATTTCATATGTTGGTATGCGTTATCTGACCACAGATATACAAGAAACATTCTTCGTTTTTGTTACAGATTTTCCCCTGACGAAGGGACTTGTGTCCCAAAATGCATTGGGCTCACAAATGGATCGTGATTCATCAGAATTTATAAACCTGTTACTTCATATTTACTTTTATGTACTGAAAAATACAATATGTGAAAAATGTTTTTGATTGGTGCTCTAGGTTACTAAGAGCACGTGGAAAAGATATATATGTTAATAATTGATCGAAAATTTAAATGATACATTAAATGATCATGGTATAAATAATACAAAGTTGTTGATATATTGCTCACAAGTTGTGCACACCTTTGTCCAAGGAGCCAATTGGTTCATGGCCCTTCGCACATATATTCACTGTGTTAGGCAAACACAAGAAAGTATAGCACACAGATCGCCATTCAAGTTCTTAAGTTAGTATACACAGACAAGCAAGGAGTGCACGATCTACACATTTGAATTTCTTCGGAGCCAACAGTAAACCATACATGTCTCTTCTCTTCTGAAGGCAATGCTGCAAACGGCTCACCTCACTTCACAGGGGACTCCTGTATCTCAGGCACATCCTGTAATACCGCTGTATCTTCCATTGAGGCCTGCGTCACCTGCTCATGCAACACTGCAGTACCTTTGGGGCCTACTTTTGCCCTGTCTTGCATGTACCCATTCCACTTGATTATGCTGGCTTCCGAGCGCATGCCTTATTCTATGAGTCTTGGGGGAGCTCATCATCTACTGCATTATAGGAATCTCAGGTCTCAAAATCACTTTGTGCCCCAGGGTCAACTGCTCAGTGTCCACCAGGGCCCAATAACATGCAAGCAACGGTTCCGCAAATGAAGTGTACCGCTCTCCAGCATCTGGTAACTTCTTTGCCCAAACTCCTAAAGGCGACCTCTTCTTTCCTTGTTTCTGCCACAAACTCCAATTGGCATACTGCCCCTGGGCTGTCACATTCAGCTCAACATACCTCTCTCGTACTGGCCACAAATCCAAGACAGCTGTATAGCCTCCTTTGCTGATTAAAATGCATTCTGTTGCTGCTCTCCCCACTCAAACTCATGTTTTTTTCACGTAACCTTGTACAAAGAGGCCAAAATCTGACTTAAGTGAGGGATATGCTGTCTCCAAAAACCAAATAATCCAATGAACCTCTGAGCTTCCTTCCTATTTCGTGGCACAGCGAATTCTTTTTTCTTTTGTCTCACTTGCAGCACCACCTCTCTGTGTCCCTGATGTCATTGGATACCCAAAAATTTCTCATTTTGAGAGGGTCCCTATACCTTTGCGGTATTTATCTCCCTACCTTTACACTACAAGTTTTCCACAATCCTGCCCAGTTGAATCTGCACTTGATCTTGTGTCTTTCCATGCATCATCACATCATCCAAGTGCTCCGCCACCAGCCGGTGACTGTTGGAAGGACTATGCAAAAACCCCTGAGGGAGTTGTTGAAATATAAATTGCCTACTGTTCCAGGAGAAAGCAAATTGTTCTTGGGGTCTACCGGTATAGAGAAAAAAGAATTGGTATTGTCAATAGTCGCATACCACGTCCCATTGTATTTCTATAATTTCTCAATTAAGGTAATTTTATCTGGGACAGCGGCAGTCAGAGGAGGAGTATGCTTGTTCAATTCACGATAATCAACTGTCATGCGCCAACTAATATTACTTTTGCACACTGGGTTATTCCAGGTGATAGCGATTGGAATCACCACCCCTGTCTCTATCAAGTCTTGTATGGTCTCACTGATCTCCTCATGCCCTCCCGGAATTTTGTACTGTTTCATATGAATCATCTTAGTAGCTTGGGGCACCTTCACTGGAGGAATCTTTAAATGACCCATTCTCCTGGTAGCAACTTAGATGTACCTTTTTGATGCAAACTGATAACATCCATCCTCTAAATACAAAGTCATGCCTTTTAGGATGTCAATTCAAATGATGTACTCAAGAATGGGCACTATCAAAACAGCGTATTCTCTTTTTGGGAGACTTCCAATTCTCATATAGAATGTAGTTTGTACTGCTGATGTTTCCTTTCCACCCAAACCTGTCATTGTAAAATACTGTCCTTTGACCTCTTTTGGGTTTCTATGTATTAAAGTGGCCTCCACTTCAGAATCCACTAGGGCTCGCACATTTTGAATGTTCCCATTCTTCCTATAAATCTCAACCCTAACATGGGGTCTGTTATCCTTGCAAGCCCATCCCCGGCATCGGAGCTTGGCCACTTCCCTAATCTAAATTTGCCATGGGCACTTTCGCCCATGTCAAATCCAGATAAACTCATCTGCCCGGTCATAACCCATACCTTCCCCCCCATCCGACAGGGCTCTCTCTCTCTCAGTCCTTTTCCGCTCTTTCCGACTCCACCTGTTTCTGATTCACCTGATGATTTGCTTCTTATTCACATTTCTACTTCCTTCATTTTTATCCAACGCTTGCCTCTGATACATCTCCCACATACTCTAGGTTTTAATGCCATCAATTTCTTTCCTCGACACCCCGTCTTTCAACAATGCCAAAAACATGCCTCTCCTGGACACTGTATTATTACCAGTACGAGTTTCAGACCGGGAGGACCTCTAAGTCTTGTTCCACTCCCCCAACTCACCCAATTCACGTAGGCCTCAAGCACCTGAGACAAGGGATTGCCTGTTTGATTAATCAACAACGTCATTATAACGTGTTTATAGGGTGGTGGAGCTAAACAAATGATCTTATTTTGCACTGATGTATTTAGCAATCCATTCATCAAATTATGAGGAGCACCCATGAGAATTGCAAACTTCATTTCATTCTCTTTCATTCACTGCATTGCATCCATTAGTGTAAACCAGGGCTTATCAGTTGGCGGCCAATCTGACTCAGTTGGGTATTTGCGTGAACATCCTTCTGCCGCCAACCGCAATAAAGTGGTCTGCACATTTCCCTGAAAGTTCCTCAACACATCTTGCACAACAGGATCACTGCTTAGTATACAAAACTTCACCGCATCTCCATGATCTAAATGCACTCTCTGTGCCCCAAAATCAAACAAGTGCACCATCCATGCAATCAATGTTTCACCCGACCTCTGTCTGAATCTGTCTATGATATCACTAATCTCCTGCTGTGTGAAATCCTCCAAGGAGTTCAGCAAAATCCGCGGAGGATTCTGTGGATGTTGCTGTAACATTCGCTGGTATATTGGCTGTGGTCAGATGGTTTTCACTCTCCTCCAGAATCTGTTGAAAACTCTGATGAATCCTATATGTTACTGGATACTAGAGTGCAGGAAACCAATAAGGTTGTTAAAAGAACCCTCACTCACCAACCTAGTTGGTGGTATGCTTCATCATTGGGTTCCCAGCTGAGTTGCCGAGTACAACCAAGCTGTGCTACAACACCTGATTACAGTGGAGCGGGTTTTTTGTGAAGGTGTGAGTGCGAAGAAGTGTCTTAAAAATGCTTCTAAAGTGCCCAGACGAGTGGTGCTTTATTTAAAGGGCCTTTTGGGAATATTAAAAACAAGGTGAGATATTATGAAGAAAAAATGATCTTCTATATCTCTGTCTAAAAAGAGGTTGACATGTTTCAGCCTCGCTGTAATTAAATGAGGCTTTCTTCAGGACTGTGAAATGTGAATAGTGAAGTGGCAATAAAACATGTGTTTGCCACGTGCGTGAAAAAGGGATTTTCAGCACACACGCTAAGGTGTGCTGTGTAAGGAGTGTGATATCCGTACTTACTGGCTCACAGGCTGGTAACAATCTGTAAGGAAGAAAGGGACATACAACGTAAAATGACAAACATTACATATAGAAAGGTGTACCATGCCACTTGCATGGCATCGCCTTGCATCCGTAATTCCTGTGCTCCCGTGCACGCATCAACCAAAAAAACTGGCGGATACTTACAAGTGGTAGATTAAATTGGGAGAAACCTCTCTTTCTTACAAACGCTCCAAGAGCCTAAAAGACAGTTTGGTGTCCACACGGCCACCCCCTACGACACGCCCCAAAAATACAGTCCTGAATGCCTGGGGACTTCCCGATGTGATGGGCCATTTCCCGTGCGGCAACTGCAGCGTGTGTCATCTCACCAAAGCAACTAAAACTCTGCAGTTAGAAACAGACAAAATATGGCAAATCAGGCGTCACACGAACTGTAATTCTAGTAATGTAATATACCTCATCACCTGCCCCTGCGATCTCAGATATGTGGGGATGACAAGCCGCAAAATACAGGTACAAATATGTGAGCATAGAAGCAATATTCATTGCAAGAAAAACACCACGAAAATGACGAACCATTTTTTGGAAATGGGCCATACCACTAATGACATGAGATGGGTGGTCATTGAACAACTTGACACCGGTCTAAGCAACCTTCAACCCCGCCTACATGAAAAGGAACATCGTTGGGTTTATTGCATTAACACACACAACGAAGGCCTTAATGATAATATTCCTTGGAGCATGCTAAACAGACCACCGTAGAGTTTTTCCCTCGTATGTGTCCGTTCCAGATAATGAGAAATAAGGGAATGGGTATACATCTTAAACGCACCTTCCACAGCGATGTGGATATGTAACGCTCTGTGGCAATACGCCCCTTTTTGCACTAAGGTAGTATACCCTTATCATAATACCATGCTGACTTAATCAGTAGTCCAAATCTTCATGTGGCTAAGGCCTGACAATTCCGAGCTTACTTGGCTATTTCTATACATTTAAGGCTCAATGTTCCCCTTCTCCGTTTTTCCACATAAACCTGCTGTATTTATAATGTGCACTTGAGTCCCCTTGCAAAATGCGTTATAGATATCACCCGAGGAGCATAACAACTACATCTCCCATAGAACCCACTCCGTTTTTGTAGTCCGGATGACGCGGTCACGTTACGCGGCCACGTCATCCGACGCAACCACGCCCACCAGCTACCGGCGTTCTGCTTCATATTCTGAGAACGCATGGAGACCGGTGCCGGCGGGATCCCATGAAGCCAGAAGTAGGTGTCCAAAAGGGAGGTTCTCCTTGACGAAGTAAGTGCGCAAACACATGTCAGGCGGCAGCGAACAACGAGCGGTATCTAATGGCATTTTACACCGCTTTTCCACACTTTTGTTTTCTAGTGTGTGTCTACAGGAGTCCCCTATCTTCAGGGATCCGTTTGAGCATTACTATATAACATACAAAGTAAGAACTAGTTTTTCTTTCCTGTACTTCTGCCCATGTTCATATTCTTTCCCTGTGACACCGGGACAAGCATAGAATTCGACTTTTGAGCAGCGCATATGGAGCAGTAAATAGCGCGCCATTTGCATAACCTACAATAGATATCATCATTTGCAGAGCACTTTTCAAAAAGGTTAAGCGATCTTATTGCACATTATGGTGATCGACACATGACAAATCAAGCGCATTCTGCTCACATTGTGACACTCATGCGCATACTTGTGACTACACAAGGCGTTTTTTAAATTTGTATGCTAACATCATATCATGCACTGAATTGGATTTGGTTGGGGGTCCACAGTATGCCTGTTGAGTTCTTTACGGTATATTGAGGCACCCGACTTTATTGTTCCGATCACGCATAAATACAAGAGTGCTTCAGGGAGCACGGGATATACGGATGCAAGGCGATGCCAAGCAAGTGGCATGGTACACCTTTCTATATGTAATGTTTGTCATTTTACGTTGTATGTCCCTTTGTTCCTTACAGATTGTTACCAGCCTTTGAGCCCGTAAGTACGGATATCACACTCCTTACACAGCACACCTTAGCGTGTGTGCTGAAAATCACTTTTTCACGCACGTGGCAAACACATTTATTGCCACTTCACTATTCACATTTCACGGTCCTGAAGCAAGCCACATTTAATTACAGCGAGGCTGAAACATGTCAACCTCTTTTTAGACAGAGATGTAGAAGATCATTTTTTCTTTGTAATATCTCACCTTGTTTTTAATATGCCCAAAAGGCCCTTTAAATAAAGCACCACTTGTCTGGGCACTTTAGAGGCATTTTTAAGACACTTCTTCGCACTCACACCTTCACAAAAAAACCTGCTCCACTGTAATCAGGTGTTGTAGCACAGCTGGGTTGTACTCGGCAACCCAGCTGGGAACCCAATGATGAAGCATGCCACCAACTAGGTTGGTGGGTGAGGGTTCTTTTAACAACCTTATTGGTTTCCTGCACTCTAGTATCCAGTAGCGAGTAAGACATTCCTCACGGAATAACCTACGAGTGCGTCCAAGTTGTTATATTCATTAATGTGTGGGGAAGAGGACGCACTCCTTTTCTTCCTTGCTCTCTCCTTTGTTTAAAGAATCCTATATGTTGCCATCCCACTCCCCTGGATTCCAATTTAAACCAGCCTTAGAAATAGCCAAATGCACCTTTCTTTTGTTAACCCTTCCTCTCTGCTTATTCCACTTATATTGTGCCACACACACTGCCGCTTTTTTAGCCACAAGCTCATAAGTTTCCAACTTATCTTGTAACAATTTATTCTGACATGACAGCATTACAAAAGTATTCTTGGCTTCCACTAACTGTTTTCCCATTGCTTCACGGTCCTTTTCTAACTGAATACATTTTTCATGCATTTTCCTATAAGCATTTAAGAGGATCCAGCCTCTTCCACCCAATGTACAAAACACTTTCTCTTTTTCAATCAGCACTTTTTGCAGGCAAACAAATACATCTTCTGGCTGTGCATCAGATATATATGCACTCCAATTCTCACTCAACCCAGCACAAATCGACCACTCATGAGCAAGCTGACTATACGGAACTAATTCCCATCCTGGTATTTCATTTAGCATCTAGGAACCTGCTTTATCCATTTTAGTTTTTCTGCCAAACACTCTATCCCTTTCACTTCGTATCCTGTTCGTGATGCTAAAATGCCTTGCTTTTTTCTTCAGAGCACCTGGGCAAGACTTCAAAATACCAGGACACAACGTGAACACTCTTCAAAATAGGATTCTACACACTTTAGAATACCAAAATACAACATGAAAAAAGCTCAACACTCATTTTCCAAGTAAAGAAGAATATTTATTGCAGCAAGTTCCCATATATCAAATGGCAATAATGCACATGTAAAATAAATGCATGTAGTGAATATATATATCTATATAAGAATAAATGTATAGTAAGATAACTGTATGTGCACAAGAATAAGTAATTCGTACTTGGAATACTTCACCGGCTGTCTGTTTAGCATCATCCTCACCATCATGACTGGGGAACCTGTTGACAGTCTCAGAAAGGAGAGCTCAACGGGGCACAAAAGACCCTGGGCAGCGCGTCCAGTCCTCAGGAGAGTTCCTGTCAAAGCGCCAAGAGGTCTCCAACTTTATACGCTTTACTAAAACGGAGAGAGATTTATAGAAGCTCCCCCTCCCTTCATCTACACTGTACGTGCTGGCTACACTCTCTGCGTCGAGGTCACTCAACGCAGCTGGCCAGTGTTTGATGAGAGCTGAGGCAGAATTCTTCACATTCTCTTCCTTGGACACTATACGCATCCCACACCGTATATTCCAGCATCTTATCTATCTCGCTCTGTGAAGTGAGAAAGATAAACAACCTGTGTGTGCAAGTAACCTGGGCCTGCCTGCATTCACAGCTGAAAGGCATGGTCAGTCAGTCACAAGATGAAACTGTGCTCACAAATGTAGTTAAAGCAAAATGGAGTCAATAGCATTACAGCGCACTAGGCCTACCCACATAAGTGATGTACCATTTTTATCGGGAGACTTGGGGGAATGCCAGGTTGATAAAAGTTTGTGACTCCTCGCAGGTTCCAGAACTTTGCATCACAGAAATGTGAGAAAAATATGTTTTTTAGTTAAAGTCTGAGATTTGGAAGGGACTCAGGGTAAAAAAAAACACTGTGAGAACCAAACAAGTCAGCCCACATCTGGTGGTCCATGTTCTTAGTCAAGGTCTTCTTGTCAGGCTCTCTCTCTATTGCTAGTACAGTGTTGTATCTATTCTCAAACTAACAATGTATGTGAACGCACCTGTAAGGAAAAGTCATGCAAGCAGAAACGGAAAACAATATATTATGCAGAATGGAAAACAGATCTAGTCAGGACAACTTTAGAGTATGAAATCAATGGTGTACATTTAATATGCGTGTGCACTTTTTAACATAAATGAATAAAACTTGTCAGTATACTAGATTTATACTACATGTGGCATATAGTAAAATCTGTAATACACATGTGGAAGCATGGCTAAAAACTACATTTTAAATTAAATATACGAAACATTAACATCCCCATTACGTAAATCCATAGTTGTTTGTAAAGTAAACACATTCTAAATATGTGAGGATGGTTTATTCATCAAAGAATATCTCATTTAATACAGTTAAGGCAGAGAGCGTATGTATGAATTCTTTAAGTCTACAGTGAATGCACTTCAATAATGATTTCAAGTGCAACACTTTATTTTAATGTCATTAGGTGTATGTTTATGTTAAGTATTTGCGGCATGTAAGAGTGGAGTCAAATTACACTGCTCCACTACCTACTTGCATAGGCTCAGTGTTTCGCATACCACTCTATGTGCATTGATGTACTCTATGGCATGCCCCCTCACTTTCCTGCTGCACTCCTGCCCTGCAGCTCCCATCTCTTATATACTCCCTTCTTTTTCTCACCTCCCACAGGAGGCCAATTCTAACTTTGCTCCTGAAAAGCAGCCATTTCCCCAGGGGGCCTTGCTGTCCTGTCAATCCCGGGGGTTTGGGATTATTTGCTGTGGGAGGAGGCGCACATCATACCGTGCATGCACAGGCTGGCCCTTTGTCATTCTGAACATGACAATGAGCTGGCTGGATTTGTGAGCACAATCAGACTGACTTTGTGTACACCAACCTCAAGGCTGCAGCAGCCTTTTGAGTTGTGCAGTTATTTTCAAGCCACCCAAGCAAAAAGTCCAGTTTATTCACTGTAATAAAACTTATCATCTCATCAAGTAGCCAGGTCATAGGCCCATCATTCATCTGTGAATTCTCTGCCATTCTTACCTGAATTGAACCACTTCTTAGGTGTGACAGCAGTTAAGTCTTGTAGGGTCTGTTATCACTTTGCAAGACACTTTGCACACACAGAGATATTGTAAGACGTTTGTTGGATATTGATTACTATCAACCACTGAGCACATTTTATGGTGTTTCTTTCCATAAACACCTACTCTAAATCAGTCCTTTTTAAAAGACATAGCTAGGGTGCTAATCAGGAGTGATTCATATGACATACTGTGTTTGAGTTCCAATACCTTTATCACCTTCTAGAGTAAGCTTTGACTGCTCACTTTTGCAACCTTTGGAGAGAGGTTGCTAAAAGGAATAATTTGTATCCAAATGAAATGAATTAGTAAATTATAAAACAGAACTTGTAAACAGCGGTATCCTCCACAGATAAAATTAATCACCTATTGCCCCTGACCAAAAGAAAAGTTTTCCAATATACTTCTGCTTTTTTCATTTTACAGAAAAATACTGCAGGACATTCAAGAAAAGGACAGCAAAGAAATATCAGAAGCTGCGGAGACGTTTTGAGCTGCTGAAGGTTTTTTGAACAGAGGAACAACTTCAACTTTTTTCAGTTTTTACATTGGTAGGAATTTATGATGAGGCATGCAAGATATTGCACAGGGAAGTCAGGGCAGGAGTTATGATCTACGATCAGTACATGTGCAGAAAAGGCCCCCACTATTAGTGAGACTTAATAGGAAGGCCTCGAAGATTAATAGAGTACACAGAGATCAGGCTGAAATTCAGCAGATACACTTAGGATGGTTCCAGATCACAACCCATTGTGAAGGATAACAAATGCATCTCAAAACTAAGACAATTTTTTTCATTTCTTTACATGGAAAATAAAGAGATAGGGAATTGCAAACTTTGGCAGAAGGCTCAATGGACTTAGCAGTTTACACTTATTCAACAGCATTTTACCTCTTCTCCAGCCCCTTATTGTTTTCCTGATTCTGCCCACTTAAATCCACCATTCCCCTACATGTTCTACTTTTTTGCCTCATCTCTTTCCCAACCTATTGTTCTGGCACCACTCCAATGTTGCCCAATACTGCAGGAGCGAAGAGAATCCCAATCCTCTACCTTAGCCCTGGCCGTCACCTCCCAGATATATATAAAGGTGGTGGCTGACAAGGGCGCCGGGAGAAGGTGGGGGAAAACAGGGAAACCGACAATGGACTTCACGGAGACGGGACCTCCCTCGTCTGTACCACCCAGGAAAGGTTCAGGACGACTCTAAACAAAGAATAGCAGAAGAAAAGATTAGATAAAGAAGTGTCATAAAAAGTAAACACACACGTGATTAGGTTCTGCAAACACAGAGACACTCTTACCCTTTTATTAAAGGAGTGGCGTATTTGAAGAGGGTACGCGCTTTGTAGGGGCTTAAACTCAGCCCGATACGCAATTCCAGTGCGCAGGATGAACTCCGTGTAGCTTGATTCAAGTGCACATAAAAAAGTCCCAAAATCCAGGTTTGATAAACAATAACACCTTCTCGTAATCCAATATTGAAAGGGGAAAAAGTCAGCCACAACAAAAAAAAACAGAAACAAACAAAACGGAGGGAGTCCAATAAGCAGAAAGAGTACCTTCAGTACCGGAAAAAAGCAAAATGGCAAAAACGGGAAGACGGGAACGCAGCTGCGTTACTTACACCGTAATCCCTGCTAGATAAACTGAGTACCCAAAGGAAAGGGGATCCCGAAGGCAGGAAAAGGAAGGAATGTTCAAAACCCAAAGTCTCGATCCAAGAAAAGTTCCGATAGTCACGGCTTAAGCTCCCACGTAGACGAGGATCCGGAAGACAGGAAGTCCCAGGAAGCCGCCGGCGAAGACCTTCCGGATGACAGAACCGGAAGTGAAACCAAGCAACGCACACAAGCAGGCAGTCACTTTAAATACCCGCCGCGCCCAGCTCTCCGTGTGCATACCCAATCACGAGTGCGGAACGAAAATGGAGAGGGAAAGGGGAGAAAGAAAACCTTCAATTCCCAACAGTACCTCCCCCCAAACGCCTCCCTACTGGACGTGGCTTACTAGGATGACGTAAATGAAACAAACGAACCAACCGGGGAGCATGCACATTACCAGCCGGTTCCCATCTGAGGTCTCTAGGTTGCATGAAAAATGGCAGGGACAGGTATTTGGCACAGGATACACAGCATATGCAAGAGGGGCTCTGCTCTGGATTAAATCTGGGGCTGTATTACACAAAGTGCTCCAGGGGCACAATGGGCGTTTGCACCCACTTTGCGCTCCCCCAGGGGACTTTGGTATTGCAGAAGGGGCTGTAGACGCTTGTGTGGCCCCTTCTGTAATACCTCATTTGCTTGAGGATGTACCCCATGCAAATGAGGGAATCCCTTTGCACCCATGCCGTATTACATATGCAGGCGCAGCAGCAAACAATCTCTCAGGAGGCGCACTGATAGCGTGCCACCAAAAAAGTGGCGCACTGTCAGTGTGCCCCCTGAGAGCAGCCCTCTGGAGGGGGGAAGGACCCCCCAGACATCCCTTTGCAGGTGGGTGCAGTCACTCACTGCACCCACCTGCAAGGGGATCTGTAATCCCCCTTCAAAGTGCAGGCGGGTTGCCAACTGTGAAACACAGATCATCTTTAAAGCAGCCGGTCTGTTTTTTACATGAATGCGCTGCCCTGGGGGCAGTGCGAGTTCGCGCCTGCCCTGGGGGCAGCGCATTCACCATAATACGGCGTATTTTCCTGGATTACACTGGGCGCACCTTTTGAAAGGTGCGCCCAACGCAATCCAGGAAAATGTGCCACGTCGGTAATATGGCCTGTACCCTTCGAAACAGAAACTTGACATATAGATGACAAAGGTCGATACATGCTGGTTAGGAACTGTCTAGATGTTGATCGAGCTAATGTTTGGAGTCGTGTGTCATATAGCCTTTCTTACTGGGATTCTATTCCCTGGATTATTGGGGGGATTTTAACTGTGTTGGACACCTTCTTTGACCACACAGTGCCCCCAATTCCCCAGTTCCCTGCTCTACACAAAGCCAAAGACTTTCAACAGTGGCTAGATGGTTGGGTCCTGAATGTTATCTGATGTACAAGCTATCCCTAGCACCATAAATACATTTTATTTTACTCCCCTGTCCATATCTATTTGTATTCTAGACTGGATAGATTTGTATGCGCAGTGGAGATCTATACGTGCATCTACTCTATCTCTTATTACTCAAAGACACTCTCTGATCAAAATCCACTACACATGGTCCTGAACTGGGGTAGGTTGTTGAGCCCTATCCCAACCTGGCGCTTACAGGTGAACTTGCTAGAGTATGAAGTGTTACCCCAAGACCTTATAGATGTGCTCTTTTGTGAAAACAAAGGGGAATCACCCCATCCCTTAATGGAGTTTAAAATGTTAAAGTGGCTACCAGAGGTTCATGTATTAAGACCACAGTGGGTATTAGACGAACCCTTACCAGGGATATTTTATGACTTGAATCTTCTATGCGTGCTACTGAATAACTTATTCCAAAGAACCTGGACAAAGTTGAAGACTTGCGCGATCCACTTTTTGTGACAGGCTAAAAATGCATAAATTAGATGATTATTCCTCCTTCCAGGCTAGAGTACATACAAGGGGGACACATCTGGCTGCCTTCTTACTTATTTGGCCATTCCGACGGGTTTACATACTACTCTCCTCCACATATACTTACCCTCTGGCATGACAGCTTCTACAAAATCTGATACTAACAATGCCTTCTGCACAAACTATAGAAGGTTGTAGAGGCACCATTAGATACCTCTGCTGACAAAATTGACAATTTCCTCAGCCAGTCTCGCTACCCTTCCTCTCGATTGAAGCTATGCAAATTCTAGACTTACCCCTTGCAGAACAGGAAATTAGAGCAGTCCAAGAGGACGTGCTAAGTAGAAAGGTCCTAGTTCAGGGGGATTCTGTCCGAGTTTTACACATTGTTTTCTTCATAAATAACAGCACAACTATTCATGCTGTACACTACATCTTTTGCATTAGGCTCTCTCCCTTCTTCTCTGAGTGAAGCCATTATTTTAAGCCCCCCTTAAACTTACTGCCTCAACTAATAGATGTGAGGAAATTGCCAACTTCTTCTCGGATAAAATCGCCAAAATTGATCAGTCCTTCCAACTAACTCAGGTCCCACCCAATCCCCCATTTGCCGCTGACATTACTTATGACGTTCCTCCCGTCCTGACTCTAACTCCTTACTCTTCCACTCACCTACACACTACAACCCCTCCAGAATCCAGCCTTCCCCTCTTGCAACTGAAAAACAATGCATCCTGGACTAACTTCCACCCGTGACTGAGCTCGAAGTCTTTAACATCATCGCCAAACTTAAGCCGACCTCACACACCAAAGACCCTCTCCCCTCTAGTCTTATCCAGAATCTCAACCACATTATTGCCCCTTATTGGACCACTATCATCAACACCTCCCTCTCCACAGGTTGTGTCCCTGACTCCCTTCAACTCGGTCAAATCACGCCTATTCCTAAAAAACTCACTTCAGACCCTAATGACCTGAACAATCTCCGCCCTATCTCTAACCTACCACTTCGTTCCAAAGCCCTTGTAAAATGTGCCTTGCTTCAATTGGATAAACACATTAACAATTTCAACCTTCTGGACTCCTTGCAATCCGGCTTCAGAAAAGGCTGCAGCACTGAAACCGCCATGCTAAGTATAATCGATGACATCCATTGTTCCCTTGACAACGGTGAATCCTGCCTACTCATTCTCCTTGACCTCTCGGCTGCCTTTGATACAGTCAACCACAATTCCTTACTTAACTCGCTCAAGACCCGCTTTGGCCTTAACGGACAAGTCCTTAAATGGTTCACCTCATTTCTCCAACACAGAACACAACAAATCAAAATTAACGACTGCATATCTAACCCCTCACCTGTCTCCCTAGGTGTCCCTCAAGGCTCTATTCTCTCCCCCTCTCCTCTCTCTTTAACCTCTTCATGGAACCCCTTACCCTCATTATGAAACAAGCGGGAATCAATTATCACCTCTATGCTGACGACACCCAACTTTACTACAAGATTAGGTCCCACTCCGATGTACTTCATCTTAACCATACATTGAACAAGATCCAATCCTGGTTCTACTCCAATCATCTCAAACTTAACCCAAAGAAAACTGAAGTCATCCTCTTCTCTTCTTAAAACAACGGGCTCCCCATCCAAACCTGGATCTCTGACCTTAAATGCACTCAACTGTTCGCTCTCTTTGTCCAATTCAGTGAAATCACTTGGTATTATCATTGACAAAAATCTAACCCTTAACGACCACATAAAAAACTCTGCTAAAGGAGCTCTCTTCACTCTCCGTCATCTGAAGAAAATCAAACCCTTCATTCCACCTGAAGACTTCAAATGGGTTGTCCAATCCCTGGTACTCTCTAAAATTGACTATGGTAACGCTATCCTCACAGGAACCCCCAAAGTTCACCTAGCCTCACTCAGATCCGTGCCCCACTTAGCAGCCAGGCTTATCACTGACTATAAACATTTTGATCACATCTCCCCTGCCCTGAAAGCCCTTAACTGGCTGCCCGTTGAAGGTAGATCCTCCTACAAGACAGCATGCATCATGCATAAAGCTCTACACCAGAATGCCCCGTTGTACCTCACAAATAAACTTAAAAAAGCGGGCGGCTCTAGACCGATGAGGAGCACTAACACTTTCCTCCTCGTCCCCCCTTATTCAAAAAGAAAACCACTCAATCTTGCTCCTTCTCAGGAAACGCGCCAAACATCTGGAATGCCCTCCCCAAGGAGCTGCGTTGTAACCCCTCCTACATCGGCTTTAAAAAAGAACTCAAACTGCACCTTCTCAGCAAATACTGGGGTCCTTAACCTGGCATCTGACCCCGCACCCTGCCTCCCCTTTCCTTATCCTCCTCTACTTCACTCCTTTCTCTCACCTCTCCTCTTTTTTTTCTCTCTCCCTGTGCACTCCCCCCTATCCTGCCTCCCTATCCAACCGCTCACCCCTACCCACTTCCCTTACCTCCCTCCTCCTATATCCCTCCTGGTCGACCGCCCCCCCCCCTCTACCCCAATTTGGTTCCTCTCACCTATTCTTATCTAATTATGTCTTACCCACAGCCAAGCCCAGAATCTATTTTTCTCCCTCTGTCACTCTCTATGTAAATTTATATGCTATTGTTGTTACTATGTTTTATAGTCCTCCGTTGAGTGCCTTTTTCAAGTATATTGCCCTCGGCTCATTTCAGTTTGATTTTGCTTGCTTTTATATTACCGGTCTAATGCTCTGCTATTGAACAATCCGTTCTTTGTCCTGTAATCTTGTTTGTGCACATGTAAAGCGCTCTGATACCCCCGGGTCGAGCCAGCGGTATATAAAGCCTTTCAAATAAACAAATACATTTTAACTTGCTTAAGTCCCATAAAGACTATACAGATATGGCCTCTTATCACCCTCTGTCAATGTCACGAGGATCCTCATTGACATTGGTTTGATTTGTTCCTGTCATTGGCACAATGCCCAGCCACACAAGTAGGGCAGCGTTTTATCGGGACAAGTGGGGTAACACTGAGTGGTTGGAATGTTGTAGATCCCTGCTGAACTAGGAAGTTTTCAGAACAAATGCAGAGAAAATGTGGAATTTTGCACAATTTCAGGCAAAGTTTGAGGATTACAGGGCATTGTGGGTAGAAAATTGTTGTGGGATCCATACAAGGCACCCCACCCTGGAATCCCCCGGGTGTCTTGTTTTAAAAAATGTCTGAGTGGTAGCTTTCTGTGGGTGAAGGCGGAGTATGGGCCAAAATACTGGCATTACCCCTATCGCTGATCTCTCCACGGGTGAAGGCAGAGCCAGGGCCCAAATACTGGTGCTACCCCTATTGCTGATCTCTCCACAGGTGAAGGCTGAGCCCAGGCCCAAATACTAGTGCTACCCCTATTGCTGATCTCTCCACATAGTGGTTAACGGCTCTTTGTGGCACGGGTGCTTGGCCCACCCATAGAAATGGGGTACCATTGTGATCGGAGAACACTTAGGAACGCTGGATGGGAGGAAATCTGTGGATTTCTGCAGATTCTGGAACATTCCAGTACAAAAATGTGAGAAAAATATGTGTTTTTACCCAAAGTTTGAGGTGTGTAAGGGCTTCTGGGTATAAAACAAATATGAGATCCAAGCCACCCTGAAATCCCCTGGGTGTTTACTTGTCAGAAATGTCTGAGTTTGGTAGGCTTCCCTGGGTGGCAGTTGATCCTGGGTCCAAAACCCACAGGTGCTCACATTATTAAATAATTGTTGGTTTTGAGTGGTTTTGTGCCCTATCCTATTAAGTGGAGCACCATTATTATGCAAAGAAATGTGGGAGCGGTGGATGGTTGGAAATTAGTGCATCAGCACAGATTCCAGAATTTTCCCTCACAGAAACGTAAAGAAAATGTGTGTTTGTAGCCATTTAGGCAAAGTTTGAAGTTTGCAGGGCATTGTGGGAATATGAATGGAGTCAAAGCACGTTGCATCACACTGGACACCTCAGGGTGTTCAGTTCTCAAAAATGTGCAGTGTTGTTATTGTTATTGTTCCTTTCGAGTCCAAACATTACTGAAGTACAGCCTCACACCGCTTGCTTTTGGCACTTCCTGAAGGGCTAGCTTTAAAGAGCTAATAATGATAACAGTATTGAATATTCAACCCATGACTACTGGAGGTAAGTCGCAAAGTCATGCTAAGGCACCAACCACTTTACAGGCCATTTACAAGCCTTTAGCATCACACAAATGCCAAAGGGTATATATCCCATCCACCTTTATGTGCAGTGCTATGACTGTAATGTACTTGGCTTACAGAGAACAGAGCATCTACCACATTCTGATGGAAGATGAACATGACAAGCAGCTCAGTGTTATGTTAATTTGTAAAGCTCACATATCACCTGGGAGGGTACCCTCGTACCTGAATGGTGCAGCCCTGGATGGGACCTATTGGAAGAGCGATGTTTTCAGTTTCTTGTGAAATTCAAGAGCTGAGCTGGCGGCTCTCATGTGCAGAGGGAAGTCGTTCTAGGCTTTGGGAGCTAGGTACGAGACTCTGGCTCTTCAGATGCTGGGGGCTTGGTCAAGCAGGAGACCAACTGAGCAGAGGTTCCTGCTGAGGTATGTGGGGCCTAGATTGTGAAGGGCATTTCATGTGTGGGTGAGGAGTTCGAAAAGTGCACGATTGTGTACTGGGAGCCAGTGGACGTGTTTTATGTGTTCTGAGAGTGTGTTAAGTGTGGGGATGGAGTTAGAGTGTGAGTCTGGCTGCAGTGTTTTGGATGACCTGGAGACTCTGGGTGAGATGATGCCGACAAAGAGTGTGTTTCTGTATTTCAGCTTGCTGGAGACCAGGGCCTGTGTGATGATTCTATGGGTGTTGAGTGGGTGCCATCTGAAGATTTTTCTGAGGAACTCGAGGGTGAGGAAGCAGGAGGAGGTGACTACATTGATCTGGTGGGTCATTCAAAGTTAGTTGTTCACCAGTATCCTGAGCTTCCTGGCTTTGTTAGATGGGTTGGGTGTCGGTCCTAGTTCAGCAGGCGACCAGGTTCGGGTCCATAGCGAGGTGTCTTTCCAAACAGAACTACTTCTGTCTTGTCGGAGTTGAGCTTTAGACAGTTGGTCTTCATCCAATTGGCAGCTTCAGACATGCAGGTGGTGAACTTCATCCAGATTTTAGGGGTGTAGTCAGAGAGGTAGAGGATGAGCTGGGTGCCAGCAACATATGAGATGATACGGATTCTGTGTAGGAGGAAAATGTTGGTGAGTTAGGCCATTTAGATGTAATAGCATGGGGCTGAGTGAAGATCATTGGGGGACTCCGTAGATCAGGTTGGTGGCAGCAGAGGTGTACGATGCCAGGCTGACAGAGAGGGTGGTTCCTCATATGTCAATTTAGAGCAAATGTTGGATGAGGATGGGAGATGGTGTCCAGCGTGACTGAGTGGTCGAGCAGGAGGAGTCCCGCTGTGTCTCCTCTGCCCATGATCAGGCCAGTGTGATCAGTGGTGGCGATGAGAGTGGTCCCAGTGGTGTGATTGGGCCTGAAACTAGATTAGGCGGGGTCCGGGCAGTAGTTCCCGTTGAGGTGGTCAGTCAGTCATTTGCATATACGTTTTTCCAGTACTATGGCTGGGTAGGGAAGCAAGGAGATCGGTCTGTAGCTTGCCAGAGTCTTCAGGTCTGCTGAGGGTTTCTTCAGAAAGGGTTATATGGTGGGATGTTTCCAGCTGTCTGAGAAGGTGAGTGTGATGAGAGAGTAGTTGAGTATCCTGGTGAGTACATGTGTCCCTCCTACCTTGACTATCTGCCTTCTACCTATGCAATATCCTGTAGCCTATATTATTCAACTGTGTGAGCATATCTACCTTTGAAACTATGGTACACATGCTGGGGAAGACTGTCCTACATGCCCTAAAGAGTACTTTAAAAAATACTGAGGGCTTTAGGTGTTACCACACACAGTACTCTGTGACAAAGTTGGCCTATGCACAGCACTATCACTTTCTGATGGAGGATGATGGGGGAAGCAGGCCATAAGTCCAAGACTTTCTCAAATAGAGGAAACTGTTTGAAAGATTGCTTGCCTAGTGAAGTAGTGGCCCATGGAAGATATGCATCCATACACAGCCATTGAAAGGTATACACTATCAGTAGACCAGCTCCACACCAGTGAACTTCCCAATACTTCATTCACTTTTGTATGGTACAATAAAAAGCAAGTTGGAAAACATAGGCCTGGCTGAGATGGACACAGGGGACTTTAAAACTCACTCTCCTGCCTCTTTCCTTGATTACAGCAGACTCTGCAGTAACAACATGGTCGAGTCTTTCTCTCTGTTGCAGAAATGCGGTTAGCAAAGTGCTTATCCTGCAGCCTTGCAACGTCCTCCACAGAAGATAAAGTTGAGGCTACTGCTTCTGCAGCAGTAAGACTTTCAATAACAGCCAACTGAAAGTGAAGGAAATACATTGGTCTTCCTCTGGTGGTCTGATGGTAAACAATATATGAATTGTATGTTGCCAACTAGATCAGGTGGGTAAACAACTTTTATACCATGTGCAAGTTTTACGACTCCCATTATATTGCTGAAGTGCTTGGTCATTCTTATCCACCCGGTCCATGTATTTCTTGTAATCAAGTATGCAGTTGGGCTTGTGGACTTCGACCAACTGAACCCAACCCATGGCTGAGGAAGTGCTCTCATCAAGGACTGTAGTGAGCAAGAACACATCCTGGTTACCTGAGAATTTGATTGCAAGCTATTTGTTGGAAAGCAGTACTCTGGTATTTTGTAGCTTCATACAAACAAGCTCCTGCGAGAATCCTCTGTAGTGACATTGAACTGTACTGCACATCACAGTGCCAGCTTTGTACAGCTTTCTGAACAGCTCTACTCCTGTATAGAAATTGTCCAAATAAAGGTTATAACTTTTATGAAGGAGTGATTGGACAAGCTCACTCGTTGCTGTTATTCCTAGAGTGAAAGGGCATGCTTTAGAACAGTCATTGCCTGTATACACTTTCAGGTTGTATACATAACCAGTAGAGCTCTCACACAGCATGTTCATCTTGATGCCATAACAAGCTCTTTTGCTCTATATGGTCTGCCTGAACAGCAGCCGCCCTTTATAAAGCATCAAGGACTCATCATTGGCTATATTCTTTTCCGGAGTATACATCTCTGGAAAGCTGGCTGACAAATATTACACAATAGGCCTAATTTTGAAAAACCCATCATGGTCTGGTTAGACCAGGAGCAATGCCACAGAATTATCATTGAAAAGCAGCATATGCTGCAGCATCAAAAAACGATTAATGCTCATGACCGGTGTGAAGCTGGGTGTTGCCAAAACCATGTGAGTAGACTTGTAGGACTGTACGCATGTTTCACATAAGCCCAGAGATTTTTTCAATTCCCCAAGAGAAATGGGAGTTCACCATTGTGCCCTAGATTGAGGCCCAAGAGAGCCTTCATGATCCCTCAGAAACTCTTTAGCATGCATATTTGTTTGGTGCACAATTTCCTCAAGGATGATGTAGGAAATTGGTTTACTGGTTTTGGGGGGTGAAACCCTATTCAAGCAGCAACCACAATGTTTGTCTGGGTGAAACACAATTAAACCTTAAATTAACCTGTGCTTAAGTAGGAGAAGGTTCTGGAGGTTTCCACTCTGAGTTGGTTGGAATTTCTTGCCTCCCTGCACTGGCCCAAGCTTGTCTGAGGGGCACAATAGACTGGTGTCAAACCTTTTGATAGTGTACTGAGTTAGAGTGTGAAAGTGTCCCAGGTGACATCCCCGCCCCAATCAAGTCAGAGATGGCCCATCCTGCCAACACCTATTCCCCCTTTGTCTCACTGTCTGGGAGCAATACACAAAACCAATGGGCAGCTACATCTGTTCATGTGACCATGATACAGGCTGCAGATACCAAATGGTTAGGACAATAAAATGCCAACTTTCTAAAAGTGTCATTTTTCAGAATTGTGCCTCAAAATCCGACTTTACCATTAAAGAGGGTTTTAAATTACAATTCTTTCTACACCAAACTCGATATGCCTACCAGCTCCCAGTTAAAAGTTATCACTTAATAAATGTAATAAGGTAACCCAATGTTATCCTAGGTGAGAGGCAGGCCTTGCAGTAGTGAAAAACTTAAGAGTTCTTTCACTACCAGGACATGTAAAATTTAAAAGTACATGTCCAACCGTTTGAATACACTGCACCCTGCCCTCTAAGCTACTTAGGCCTACCATAGGGGTTACTTATATGTATTAAAAATTGTATTAAAAAGGAGGTTTGGGCCTGGGAAAGGTATATTTTGTCAGGTCAAAATGGAAGTGTAAAACTGCACACACAAGCTGCAATTGCAGGCCTGAGACATATTAACAAGGGTACTTAAGTGGGTGGCACAATTAGTGCTGCATGCCCACTAGTAGCATTTAATTTACAGGCCTGGGTATATGTAGAACCACTTTACTAGGTACTTACATGCAAATTAAATATGCCAGTTGTGTGTAAGCCAATTTCACCATGTTTAAGGGGGACTGGTTAACAAAGTGTGAAGAGTCCTAAAAGCCAACCAAACAGATTGGAAACCAATAAGGTGAAGACAAAAGATTTGGGGCTGACACTGCAGAAAGGGCCAAGTCCAACAAAGGTCAACATCCAGAAGGAGATGGACGTAGTTAATAGGCAAAAGGTTTGCTATGTTGACTTCAAATTCAGCATGTGCAGTGAATGGATGAATTTGAGTCTGCACTAAATTGGGGGTCTGCCTAGAGAGCACTTTGCCTGCGCTTGCCGCCACACATGCCTGGATCTGGGCTGTCCTACCCTCCTGCACAGATTGTGCTTGCGAAGGGACATCACGACTGCCATGAGCATGTTTCTCAGAATCACTGGACGACAAGTCATCTGATGAAACTCTGCCGACTGAAAAATGACATCCAGATTCTGCTCCATTTTCCTCTCCCTCTAATGCTGTCTCAGTATCTGATCCTGCCTCCGAGCTGTCTTTCATTACCCAAGTTAGCACATAGGCAGCAGCCCTCCCCTGAGATGCCATCTCTGTTGACCGTCTAAAACTTTACTTCTAAAATACAATATCATATGTAGAGGTCAGAAGTATGCTTATAAAACAGTTGGAGGGTGTATGTGAGTGTTGTGCATGATATATGCCAAAGTGAAAAAGCAAAAAAGCACTTAGCTTCAATGCTGCAATCCGAAAAACTCCTCCAAAGAATTAATTCAAAGACACTAAAAGATACAAGAAAGAATAAAGTAATACTACAGCTTGCCACATCCGAATAACACAGCATACTTCAAGGACCGAGAGATGATCCCACTTCAGCCACTGTTCTTTTGTATGGCATGGAAAGGCAGCGCAGACAATTTTAGGTGGGAGAGAGCTAAAACCAAGCCATGTCAGAGTCAGACAGGACAAAAACTAGGCCCAGGCACCACAATAAAAGTGTTTGCATTACCAAACCAGATAGCTAGGCAACCATTTGCAAGGCCAATAGGAATGGTGTTCACTGGTAGCCTTTTAGCTTTCTTAATGCTTGTTTTGGCAGGGCTTTTGCAATTTGTATTATTGAGGAAGCATTTGGGTGATTGCCAGTATAACAAAAACATGCCTGAAAGGAAAAATCTAGGTCTTGGTTTCATGAAACACACATTGACATATTCACCCCTGGAACTGATGAGTCCTTGTGAAAGTGTAGTTCCTATAAGACCTAAATAGGATCTGCGCGTTTAGACAACATACACTGCGGGACTGGTGTCCAGACTGATTCCAAACACCCCCACCCGGTATGTTGGCCTGTGTACCAGCTAGCTCGCAATGCCACTATAACCTCCTCTTACCAAGGAGAGAATAGTTCTTGGCAACTACTCGAACATGACAACCCTGATCCCTCAGGACCGTGGAAACAGTAACTTACTTTTCGCTCAGTCACTCGTGCTCACTTGCTCTCAGAGAGATACACAGAATAAACGGTTGGGACGTTTTCAATAAGTATTTATTGAACAGTCGTTATTCTAGTGTAGAATAAGTGTACTGAAATCACCAGTAGACAGTAGCATATATAAATGAGTTACAGCACTAAGAAAGTAAACAGATGGTAGGTTTCTACCATTTTGCTAAAATCATAACCACACGTAAGTATATAAAATAAATGGCAGTAAAATGCGTACTCCTACGATGCACCCTAACTAGATGTACCTAAGTGTACCTAGCATGTGAGTAGGTATAAAGCCAAGAATCCCTCTAGGATAAAGCCAACCCCATTACCTGATGTTAGACTGCGGGACCCCGTTCTGGTCTCGAGTTGGCATGGAAGTCGTGATCTCCTCTAACTATCTCAGCAAGATGTGGTGTTTATATACCCTAAGGTATCCCCAGGGGTTCTACCTTGCTGTGTCAGTGTCGGACTTAGGATGACGTCGGGAATTAACTTTATACACAGTTATTATGCAGGAGATGGTGGTCCTGCTGTGTTCCAAAAAACTAAGGGGCATATTCACAAGGAGCTATCGCCGAATTAACGGCACTTTATCGCAGCCAAAGTCGTGATAAATATACCTCCCCATTCACAAGCTGGTGTAAACAGCCCACAGCACCAGTTTACCCGCGATAGCAGCCGCAAAAAACATCGCCACAGAGGACCCGCGCAACTATCGCTAATGAGATGCAGAGTGGGCGTTCCCGTGCCAAAAGGCGCGACAACATCACACCTCAACATTCTCAACGACCAGCCACATCGGCGATAAAAACACAAAACAGGCGATAAGGCGCATTAGCACCAGGAAATCTACACCTGCTCTGACCTGGTGTAAAGTCGGATGGCAGCCTGCAAACCAAAAGGGAGCACAGCCCAGGGCTACATCGGAAGGGAAACAGATGCCATGGAGCCACCCATCATGCGGCCCGGACACCCAAGAGGGCCACAACACCCACCGCCACCACCCCCAGGACCACCCCTCCCTGGCACCTCCCCGACCAAAGACATGCCACATCAGCCACACCTAAACATGTACAAAATATTCCGCTTGATGTCGCACAATCACAACTGGTGACATGCATGTGTCGTCACAGAAATGAGCAGCACACATTCACTTTCGAAGCAACAAATGAAACTTTATTAAAATGAACACCGAAATGAAATGAAGACACATGGCCGCTCCCCTCGGGACAATACGTAGGTCACAGCCTGTAAGACAAAAAACATGATGAGAAGGTGTGTCCTGCGCACATCAGAGGACAGAGAGAGAGCGAAGGAGAGAGAGAGGGAGGGAGAGAGAGAGGAAGAGAGGGAGAGAGAGAGAGAAGAGGAGAGAGAGAGGAAGAGAGGGAGAGAGGGAGAGAGGAAGAGAAGGAGAGAGAGAGAGAGAGAGAGTGAGAGAGAGAGGAAGAGAGGGAGAGAGAGAGAGGAAGAGAGGGAGAGAGAGAGAGAGAGAAGAGGAGAGAGAGAGGAAGAGAGGGAGAGAGAGAGTGCCGCCCCTGCGCACCCAGGCCACACTGCTCACCTGCTGCCACCGATGTGTCTCCAACCACGTGCCGGTATGTATAGCAGGACACCAGGTCACACATCTGAGTCAGAGCCGTCAGCTGAAACAGAGTCCAGATACATGACTGGCACAGTACACACACTTGCACAAGACAACATCGCCTGCCCGCCCATGCACACCCAGACAGAGGCACCCCAACCCCTCCCGCTGCCCATCGGAGCATGCCCGCCCATGCACACCCAGGCCTCAATGCTCACCTTCCGCCACCGGCGCGTAGACAGGAGGTCCCACCACGTGCCGCTGCAAGCCACAAGCCCGGGGCCCGTGGACATGGCACCCTCCACATCATGCAGCCCCGCTCCGCAGGCCACCAGGTCTCACGTTTGGTGCTGGGTCTTGTTTACTCCATGGCATAGGACATACCAGTGCACCCGGCACCATCGCAGGCTGCACACCCGCTCAGCCCAATGGGTGCCACCAACTCTGGGATCCCGCAAGCGACGCCATGTGGCGGTAGGCCCGCGCTGCCCGCTGGCTCTGGCCTACACTGCGGTCCAGCAGGGCACACAAAACCTGAGCTGTCCGGACCGCCGGGACGGGGCATCATCGCAGGCTGCACACCCGCTCAGCAGCTCAAGGTGCCACTGACTCAGTGCACCCAAAGTCACCATCCCGTGGCGGGGTGCCTGTGCCGTCCGCAAGGCCCCGTGTGCCACTAACCCTGTGCAACCCCAGTCTGTGCCACGTGGTGGTAGGCCCGTGCCATCCACTGGTCCTCGTGTGCCACTAACCCTGTGCAACCCCAGTCTGCGCCATGTGGTGGTAGGCCCGTGCCGTCCACTGGGCCTTGTGTGCCACTAACCCTGTGCAACCCCAGTCTGCGCCACGTGGTGGTAGGCCCGTGCCGTCCACTGGGCCTCGTGTGCCACTAACCCTGTGCGCAAAAACTCATGGGCCCTCAATGATTTAGAACCGTGGAGTGTCCCTCATCCAGTCACCACCGGCAGAGGGGAATGTGACGTCATCGGCCCCTTATGTTGGCAGAGTCACATGGCCTGTGACGCCTGTGCCGGATGGGTGTGGTGTGCGTGCAAACCTGCCCTCAGGGAGTGGCTGTGACATGCTGACAACTAGACCAGTGACCTGCACACCACCACGAGTACGCCTGCGACGGGTAGCAATGAGGGCCCCCCCTCGGAGCGTTAGCGAAGTGGTCTGGCCTGCCGTACGCCGGACCAGCGCAGGGCTTGCAACAATGACTCGTGGGCTCTGGGCATGGTTCAGTCCATGTCCGGACAAGGAAGTGACTGATGCGTGTGTCCCTGTGGTAGTGTTCACGGGACCCGGTACACAAAATGCAATGTAGCACCCTCTGACTGGCATCCCACAGGATGAACATCATTGACGCAAGGGAAGTCACTGTCCCTACATTCATCAACACATTCACACATGAATGATGAAAGACATGACACAGCAGTGCGTCACTGGATGTTTATTGCACATCCAGTGCAGTTATCAAGCTGGAGCGGTACAGGGCAATGCCGAGCACACTACACAATATGGGCATGTGGAGGGCCAGCCAGAGTCCATCCGGGGATGACATGTACTGCGGAAGAGGAAGGGTACAGTCCGCAGTCTGGTCGCCGTGTCATTGGTCGTCAAACAGGATGTGGCAGTCCATGTCGCTGTCCAAGGTGAGTGCATCGGAGTGTATCGGGGGTAAGTGGAAGGTCATGAGGCCATGTGCGGGACCAAGCAGAAACAGGCCAGGTGGCAGAAATGTATGCTAGTGCCTCCTTCTGAGAGCCAACCCATCCACGTCCTCGTCCTCGGATGTGTGCTCTGCCCCACCTGTGGGTGTTGCAGTACCGGCTGCGGCACTGTGTGCCACTGACACATCAGGGGCCTGAGTGGATACGCCTGCCACACTGGGAGGCACTGACACACCAGGGGGCGGAGATGTGGATGGTGTGGGGGCAGCCGCATTCATCAGCGACACGCCTTGTGGCAGCAATGCCATGATGAAGTACTGCAGGGCATGGTAGATCCCTGCTACATTTCGATGGTGTGCAGCGGTGGCTGCCATCCTTTCCGCCTCCATCCGCACCATGTCCTCCATGAGCCTCTGCATGTGTGCCAGCTCACGGCTGGCATCGCTGGAGCCACTCTGAGCGGACAGGTGTTCTTCTCTCTGTGTCATGACTCCAGCGATCTCAGTCAGGGCTGGTTGGAGACCATGGGGTGGATGTAGACACCCATGGATGGCGTCCAGTTTGGTAGACATGAGGTCGAACTCCACCCGCACCTGCTCAGCCGTTTCCCTCTGGCACTCCAGCACACGGCGTTGGAAGGCCATGTGTTTTTCCTGGGGGTCTTGGGAGAGTGCCGGGGCTGTGGGTGCCTCCTGCTGGGTGGTTTGGGTGGTGGGTGGGGTCTCATCGATGTGGCTGGGCTGCCCTGATCCTGGAGGTGAGAGGCGGATGAGGTCAATGATGTCTTGGATGGTTTGGGTGTCGATCCTGGTGTTGTCCTCCTTGTCATCAGTGAAGAGTGGCTGGGACTGCTCTGCAGGAGGTGTTGATGATGCCCCTGCGATGTGAAGGGGAGATGGTGTATTACAATGTGTCCACATGTATGTAGCCGCATGGTACAGGTTGACATTCAGACAGCATGGCATTGTACATTGTGACAGTCGGTGGGTCTGGGCGAGGACCCAGGGTCATTGTGGGTGTGCACTGTGCCCTGCTTGCTTGTGCATGTGTGCCATTGTGGCCATCTCCACCCGTCCCCCCAGTACCTGGTGGTCACTCACCCTGTTGCGGTTGTGTTGTGTCCTGTCGAGCAGTGTCCGGTCCCCCGACTCCAGCCACAGTCTCCCCACTGATGACTGTCGACACCAGCTCCTCCATGTCATCCAGCTCCAGCTGTGGCGCTGGGCCCCCACCTCCGGTCTGCGTTGCTGCCTTCTGGTTGGCGGTGAGTTTCTCCTTGGTCTTCCGCTTGATGTAATTCCATCGCCTCTTGACCTCGTCCATTGTCCGCTTGTGCTCTCAGACAGCATTCACCTTGTCGACGATGTCCCGCCATATTCAATTTTTGGTGCCCAATGACACGTTGGAGGTGACGAAGAGTTGTTGGCGGTGTTCCATCACCTCCGTGACTATGATCCTGTTTGCCTGCGATCTGAACTTGGTCTTCCTGGTCTTCTTGTCCTTGCCCTTCCCTGTCCCCGAGGTCCCAGGCTGGTCGTCCAGGGTGCTTGTGGGGTTGCGCTCGTCCTCTGCGCCTGCTTCGGCTGCCTCCATGGTGCTTGGGTGTTGGTCAGTTTGTGTGTGGGTGTTTTTTCTACTTTTATGGTGATTTTTGACGCCTGCCAGGTGTGTGTTGCAGGCCTGGCGCTGCTCGTCGCTGATTTCCTCATCGCGCTTTGGCCCATTGCATGTTTTTTGGTGTTGTGGTTTGTGTTTTTATCTCCATCGTGGTGGTTGTATCGCGGACATTGTCCGCGGTTTCGGCAGATTATCGCTTGCTACCGCCTTGTTGTGAATTCCACGTTGACACGGGGTTATTTTACCGCGATAGGCTGCGATATTGAAAGTTGCGTTACACTACTCTTGCCGTAGTTATCACACGTTCTTGTGAATATACCCCTAAGAATCCTCATGCATAATTTATGAGGCCAGTGTTCAGGGAAAACCCCATGTACTGTGTATAGTATTGTAACTAGGCAAAAGGTCAGTCCCTCAAATCTGTTATGTATGTAGTATAGGAGAGAATGTAGGTGAAGGGTTATGATGTTACCTGGACCTATATCGGGGTACCTATATGAAATATAACACCCACTCCTCATCCGACTGGACGACATAACTAAATTCTAGCGTACTATCAAGGCGTCTAGAGGTTTGTACGCAACAAATAATAAAAGCATTTTTAAGAGAAGTTAAAAAGCGTTAAAAAAACCCCTTTAAAAGTGTTCTACAAAAAAATAAATCATCCAAGTAGTGGCTCCAAAGTGTTCGTTTAACTAGTCCGAACAACTACAAGCATCTGAAAGCCATGCAGGTCAAAAGGTTTCAATTTGGAATTTCGTAAAAAGGTAAAAAGCCAAATCTTTCCAGCGTGTGACATGCCAAATGTTTATGTGTCCTTGCTGGTAGACGCAACATTGCTGCTGTCTGCATACGCAGCTGATGAACCCTGTAACACCTCACAAAGAATGTCAATTGAGCACAGATGATCTTCCGTACTGCCTGCAGCAGATGCCGGGGCAGCCTGTGCCACATCCAAGGCCTGAGTGTTGGAGGAGCCGGTGTCCATACCAACAGGAGCAGAAACTACCTGTGGTGGCTCTAAGAATGCTGCCAACAGCATGGGAATGCACTGAGGACACTGCAGAACATGGGCCGTTATTGGGTTCAGTAAAGCATCAACGTCTGGTGGCGCAACCGATGGAAGTGTCAGACAGAGGTCCAACATGCATTCTTCTCCGCAGAACAGGCATCGGAGAACAGGTAGGACACAGTCCATCCAGACTGGTCTAAATGACAGGAACCAAGAGGCGCTCAGTTCTCGTAGGCGAGGTGTGCCCAGATGTTGTACCATGCGATCACGGTTTTTGCACTCCAGGAGTGCTGTTGCTATCTCCTTGGTGGGTAGGACGTCCATTGCGTAGCAGAAAGGTAACAATCGCGATTCCTGCCATTAGAAACAGGATCAGCGGTAGTCCTCCAAAAATGCTTCCAAAGACAGAGTGTATAAAGTTTGGTATAACTCCGAGTACCGTCTAAAAGGTGCTTAGCAGTCCGGAACCTATGGTCTTAAAAAGGTGTACAATACCCATCGATCGGACATGTTAAAGCTACGACTTACCATTTCTGTGAAATGGAAAGGGCCGTTTGTACGTATAAGTGCCTGTATCTCAGCCGAGGACCTTGCGATCTGGAGATCAAAAGTCTCCTGGGCGGAGGTTAAGGGCACGGTTCGTTGTAAAAGCATGGCTTTCATTCTGCTCAGAGTATCAAACCGTATAAAGGAAACATTTAGTGAAGGCCATAACAGCGCCTCCCTGACTGTATGTGTTGGTGGAAACAATACTTGCATACAGCAAGTAACCCTGGAGCTCACGGTGACTAGATATGCGATGCCCGGAAGCATCCCACAACAACCTTGATCATTCAGCATCAAGTACCTCCCATTCGAGAGAAGCCTGAATACCGGATTAATCACAGCTGCCGGGGTACCCCTCAAGTGACAGGACAAGTTCGTCACAGACCCATTACAAGCCCCGTGTAGCATAATATCCTGGCATATGAGAGATCCACTTAAAGCGTTCTCACAGTTAGTTCCGCTTAGAAACACTTCCAGATCCCCACTCCTGCATCGAAATCTGTATGGTAAATCCCAGGATTCCCTGATAAATTCCTTACCCATCTTCTCATATCTGCCTGCCTGTTGTTGTTCTAGGCAATATTGAAACTGAAAAGTTGCGACCGGTAATGTTATATGGCAGTGGATTAACCACTCTGTGGATGGTGACTCTGCCACAGTAAAGGGTAACCTATCCAGTTTCTCAATGCGCAGCTAACGCCTTTTCTAGGTTAACTCTATCTATTTCTCTTATTCTCTCTGCAGCTTCCTGTTGGGAGATTTTCCAGATTTCATTATAGACAGCATACAAAAAACGCTTCTGACGTCGTTTTCTGAGACCCAACAAGAAATCCCGTAGGTCCACATCCTCTGTGAGTAAGGACAAGTGTTGTTTTACCTGGGGTAGCGTTGAGGTCTTTAGCCAATCAAGGCACAACTTCCCAACACTGTATGATGTCACTACCCCCGGATGTTCTTGTTGTACATAACGTGGGTATGGCTTATGGATACTAAACCCTTTGGTGGTACCCCTGAATCATTCCTGACATCTGTTTGTGTCAGTGGGCCAAACCAACCATCCCTTCCAATTGGGGTCTGTTCTATTGTATTGCAATATGTTATCCAACTTAGCCCCTCTTTCTGATGTAAAATTCCCCTCGGTGTTTAAAGGTGTTGGAATTTGAGGCGTGTTCAAGTCCTTATTCTTGGCTATTCCAAGACAGGAAGTCTGTTGCACAGTGTCATTCAGAAAAATCATCTGCTGCGGAATGCGGCATGCTTTAAATAGTGCTTCTGTTCCCTGGACTTGCCAGTCCCTAGAGCCCCAGATTGATTTCAAGTTTACATTGTCCATCCATAAGTCAAAACCCTGTTCAGACAGCTGGGAAGTAAAGGAAGCAGAGTAAATCTGTTTGGTGTTTGTTAACATATTTGTCTGTGCAGATATGGGTGCAACCTTATAATAGTACGAGGTGGGGTCAGAAGTGTTAAACCCTGAAAAATATGAGAATTTCTGTGCAAATGTTTTTGAACTACCTTTCGGTTGTGTAGGGCAGTGTTCCCACTGGTAGTATGTGAAAACATTTCTGGGTTTGCTTGATTTATGCAAAAAATGATGACCATAATGTTGGTAACAATACATTTTGTCAATATCTGATCTGTCCTCTAACATTTCAATGCTAGAAAATACAGCAGATTGTTCTAAATCAGACAATAAGTTATTTACAGTTTCAAAATCCCAATCATCAGAAAATGTACTAGAGGTAATGATATCGTTCAATGAAATTTTAAACAAATGTGGAATTTTTAAAAGCTCGGTCGGTCCAAATATATCATAATTTACTTTGTCCCACACTATACCATCCGGTATAGGAACTGCTGAAATGTTCACGAAGGACAAGTCTCTTTGTTCACGGTGAGATGAAACATGAGGTTTTAAAATTAAGTTTACTTTTGACGTTGCAGAGTTCTGTTGAAGATAAGTTCCATTGATGAGCAAGTGGAAAGTGATTACTAATCCTAACCAAAAAAGAAAAAATATTATACCGGTGATTATCCAAAGTTCTAGCCAAGGTGATACTAAATAAGTCCTTCTAAGAAAGTTTAAAAAGTCTTTGATCCGTTGTTTGCGAGAAATTTGGGCTGGCGTCGTTTCAGATTCACTTGGATCCAATGAAAAGGTATCGAAGTCGATGAAATAGCCAGATGCAGTTCGATCTATTTTTGGTAGCTCAGCAGGTTTTGTTGAACATGTAGATTGCTCTTGAAGAGGCATGTTGGCGTAGACATCCTTATTAGGTTGAATCGTAATTTGTATTACATTTTGATTTTGCGAGTTAGTGTCAAGGGGAACTAGTTCCATTGCATTGTTATTGATTCCATTGCTTTGTAAAGGTGACTCTTCAAATGTTATCAGTCTTTCAGTTTGAACTTCCTGTATTGTAGCGAGAGGAGGACATTGGCTACTCAGGAGCCCATGAGGCCTACTATTTAGTATCGGCCACATAGTGTGGTTTGATTAGATCGATTGAGACGAATCTCTTTTCTTTTCTGGCAAGAGGCGGTAGAAGTACAGTTCTTGAGCCTTCAACTGCCAGGACAGGTACAGGCTTTCGAAAGGATGTCCCAAATTCTTTCTTGTCCACAATCTTTTCTCTGACCAGATCCCCAACTTTAGGAATCCAGGCAGGTCTTGCCGTGACTGACTTGACTTCCCCAGTGGCGGTTCTTTTTGTCTCGACGTTACTTAAGGAGGCTCTGGATTCATTCAGATCCTGTAAAACAGCCAAACGTTTATTGATGTCAAAGGGTTTTTCATCCGCCACTGCGCCTTCACAATCGAGATCAGGTACCCACATTCTTGTGCCAAACAGGACCTCGTAAGGAGTTGCACCTCCCAGAGAGCTTCTTGGCTGGTTATTAAGGGCCCGCTGGACCCCAAATAGGTGATTGACCCAACTACAACCCGAGCCTAATACCCTAGCTGTTAAAGATTGCTTTAAGTCCCGGTTTTTCCTCTCCACAACCGAATTTCCCTCGGGATGGTACGGAGAGGAGTACCGCAATGCTACACCCAAATTTCCCATGGCTTCCTTGTACGCCCTTGAGCTGAACGCGGGGCCACGGTCAGAATGTAATGTGCCAACTGCATATGTCCCTATGTAGACTCGCAAATCTTTTATAACCGTTCGGGCGTCAGCCGAGCGCTGAGGCCATACCCATAAGAATCTTGAACAGGAATCCACTGCCACCATGATATACATGTAAGCCCCATCAGATTGTAAGGGGCCGCAGTGGTCCAGGTAAATGCACGCGAGCGGTCTGTCTGATTTTAACAATGGTGTCTGTGCTGGGCGAGCTACCGTGGACCCTTTTATCTGTTGACAGATATCGCACTTTAAGACGAAGTCTTTGGTCTGCTTTGTTAACCCTGGCCACCAATAGCGTTGTTTCAGTAAAGAAACTATCGCCATAACTCCTGCGTGCGCAGAACCCAGACCCTCGTGTGCAGCCAAGATTAAACCTAACCTGCGATCCATGTTTGGTATTACTCTATCCCCCCACTCCAGGAATCTGAGCAAATGGAACGTTGATTGCATCTAACTTGTAGGAGTACTTGAGTGGAAAACCTTTAGGTAGTACTTTGCTGTTATTGCGCGAAGCAATCACAGCTACCATTGTGCTACCTTCTACCCTCGTTTTTGAATGGGTGATTGCAGCTATGGACGCAATGCGTACTGCCCCCTTCGCGGCTTCATCAGCCAATGAATTCCCTTCAACGTGAACGCCATCACGTTGATGACTCAGCGTGTGTATCACTTGAGCTCTTGGTAGTTCGTTCTTCAACTCTGCTACCTGTTCCCATAGTTTTCTATGTTTGATTGTGCCACCTTTTGAATCTCTGAACCCATTTTGTCCCCAATAGTGGAGGTATTCATTGTATGACTGGACAAAGTAAAAGGAATCACACACTATCAGTGTGGGGAATTTAGAATCCGTATTTATCAGTGCCAGTAATAGTGCTTTTAATTCTGCCAACTGAGCCGTGCAGTCTCTGAGAGACTGCGTTTTTGTACAGCTTGTTCGTAAGTTGCCGTCCTGCATCCTACCTTTTACAATAGCGCATGCTGCACTGTATTGTTGCTTACTCCCTATGGCCGGTTGAGGAGAGCCGTCAGTATAAATAATGTATTCATACAGATCTAGAGGCATAACTTCATTTGATAGAGGATATTCTTGTTCATATTGCAGGAATGCTTGTGTTTTTAGACTAGGGTCATATCTGTATTCTTCATCTGTTACAGTGAGAGAATTAGCCCATTGTATCCATCTTGGATGTAACGCTTTTGCATTTGGGACGCTTGCCTTTGTGGCAGCCTCCAAGGCCGGTACCGGGGTCACGACAATTATTCGTTTCCCCTGAGCCAGTGCTCTTTCTCTCACTACAGCAGTCTGTACTGCTGTCAGAATTTTTTCTGTGGGTGCAAAACCCATTTCAGCGTTAGTGTACAAATGCGATTTATATGCAATTGGTACTGTTTCACCTTCATTAAAGGTTAAGTAAGTGTACCCAGATTGACCTGCGACTACGCGGATCACCAGGTTGCATACGTTTACGCGTGTTGGTAAATGTTTTGATGATATCACATCAGCTTGTAGGGAACGTAGTATATTTGTGTGTTCTTGTGTCCATTGCCTGACAGAAAAGTCAGGTCTTATGAGGTCATAGAAAGGTTTTACTCTCTCTGCGGAATCCAAAATGTATGTTCTGCCAAAATTCAGGAATCCCAGTATGGACTGCAAATTTTTTAATGATTTCGGAGGTTGGAGCAATGCGCACTTTCTAAAAAGTGGGCTGCCAGGCTCTTGCCTTCACTTGAAAGCTCATATTCCAGAAATAGGACATTGAGGTGGGCTATCTTTGATTTTTTAAAGTTAAATTTGTAGCCCTCAGAGGCGAAACCCAAAATAATGGTGCTCAAACTGGTCAAGTGTTCATCCAAGTCATCATCGGTTAGATAAATATCATCTACATAAGATAATACTTCTTCATCCAAATTCTGTTGTAACTCTGTTACCCTTTTTGAGAATAACCCCGGGCTGTTCTTATACCCCTGGGGGAGTCGACAAAATTGCTGCTGGGACCCTAGCGCTGAGAAGGCTGTCAAATACCTGCTTTCAGGCACTATGTTTTGGCAGAAAAATCCATTTGAGATATCCAGTGTTGTTTTGTATTTTTTCCGAACAATGTTATTCATTAATGCGGCACTGTGTGCATTCTGGACTGCAAATGTTTTTGTGCATGAGTTTAAGTGTGTATAATCTAAAACTAGATGATATGAATTGTCCGGTTTCATTACAGGAAACAAAGGATTATTCATTGATGAGGTGCAAGGTTCAATTACACCTTGATCTAAGATCTCCCTGACCTGTTTTTTAGCTTCCTGTTTTATGGGATACTGTCTTTGTGGAGTTGGGTTTGTTTTTATTGGAATAACGTGGTGGGGAGACTTCTCATCCCACCCAACATGGTTGCGGTATAACGCTGGAGCAAGGGCTACCGGCCACGCCTGTGCATATGTATGTCTTAGGTGTGCGGGGACTAGGTCAGAGAAAGCTGGAAAAATTACAGTTTCCCCCTTTGGGCATTCCATAACAATAGTAGGCGGCCAATCTCTCTCTGCTAATAGGATGTCGTAGCCAGAAGTCAGGTTCTCCCAAAAGAGACCTTTCACTTGTCTGGGCTTGTCCCCCTCCATCTGGAGTGTTATTTCATGTAACCTGTGTGGGACACTCACCCTAGTATCAGGTGTTTCCACCGTGATATACTCACTCAACTCCGCTGTCAACAGAAATTCCATCAGGTTCCGGCGAGCTACTGTTACCTCTGCCGCGCTGTCTAGCATCGTCAGAGCCCATTCCCCGTTCAGTAGCTGAGTCCTCAGAATTCAGGGCATGTCTAACTTTGAGACCTGCTACCTTCTTCTTTTGAAATTGAGGTTTTGCTTTAGGTTTTTCTTCTTTCTTTGAAGCGTAGTCTGAAGTGCGTTGCTTGTCTCTGGACTTTGTACGCTCTTCTTGTCTTTGTTCTGACCGTCCTTCCCTCTCGAAGTTTTTTGATGAACCCTGAAAGGAACGAGAGGAACAAGTATCAGTATCCTGATACCTATCAGGTTTCTTAATGTTATCTCTATTTCTAAGATTATATCTCCTTTCTGGGGGCTCCTGCTGAGGAGACCTTCCCCTGGAGTGAGACCTGTTCTTTTGTTGTTTATTATTGTCCCATTTCTTCTTTGAAGAAACTGGTGCTTGCTTTGCCTGTTCTTTATCTGAACTCCCTACTAGCTGGGGTTTTACAGGTCTAGCTCCCAGACTGTCTCTACCTAACTCTGCATAGGCAGTTTCAATTATTTTAGGTAGTTCTGTCTCCTGTTGTAATGGAGTGAACTCTCTCAGACGTTGGTGTATTGCCACTGATGCTGCTTCCCCTTTAATATTAGCCAATATTATCGCAGATACCTGGGCGAAGTTGTTTAACAAATTCATCCCTAAGTTTAGAGCAGGCTCTGCTCCATACTCGTTTTGTATTTGTCTTAATACATCCGGTATTACCGCTAAAGATGGGATACCATGTGTCCTGGTATATATTGCAGTGAGTCTTACTCTATTTCTTGTATGGGGGAGGGCACCTTTAAACCAGTAGAGGTGTTCTTCGTAAGTGAGTGGAATTTCAATGTCCTCATATGGACTATATTCATTTGGTATTTCATCTTCTACATAGTAGTGAAATGTTTTTGTTTGTGCATTTGCCTGCGGGAGCTTAATCCATGAATAGAATACCTCTGTTCTATATGATTCATGTGCCTCAATCACGAAAGTCACTTGCCCACCCCTAATTGTAACACCATATGCTAATAATTTTAGGGTGACAGCATTTCTAACATTTTCTGCAATGTATATTGCATCTGCATGGTCTTCTTCGGCTGAGAAGTTTAGTTCTCCTGTCGGGTCTCCGTGTACCGACATTGTTTTTAGTAAGAAGAGCTTTTCAAGGGTACTGAGATAAGGTGTTTATGCACAATTAGGAACAATCTATCCTTCAAGCTTGATTAGACCAACAGCCAATACATAGGAATTTTCCTACTCAGCTGCAGCGGATTTTGTTCCCTCCCACTCCAGACGTCTCTGGGGAATGTGAGTAGGGGTCTCTGAAAATAGCACGACTGAACTACTCAGTTTTGACTGTTAAATAAGTGCAAATACCAACGTTGGCGGCGCCATGTCGTGTAGTTCCTATAAGACCAATATAGGATCGGCGCGTTTAGACAACATACACTGCGGGACTGGTGTCCTGACTGATTCCAGACACCCCCACCGGGTATGTTGGCCTGTGTACCAGCTAGCTCGCAATGCCACTATAACCTCCTCTTACCAAGGAGACAATAGTTCTTGGCAACTATCGAACATGACAACCCTGATCCCTCAGGACCGTGGAAACAGTAACTTACTTTTTGCTCAGTCACTCGTGCTCACTTGCTCTCAGAGAGATACACAGAATAAACGGTTGGGACGTTTTCAATAAGTATTTATTGAACAGTCGTTATTCTAGTGTAGAATAAGTGTACTGAAATCACCAGTAGACAGTAGCATATATAAATGAGTAACAGCACTAAGAAAGTAAACAGATGGTAGGTTTCTACCATTTTGCTAAAATCATAACCACAGGTAAGTATATAAAATACATGGCAGTAAATGCGTACTCCTACGATGCACCCTAACTAGATGTACCTAAGTGTACCTAGCATGTGAGTAGGTGTAAAGCCAAGAATCCCTCTAGGATAAAGCCAACCCCATTACCTGATGTTAGACTGTGGGACCCCGTTCTGGTCTCGAGTTGGACACCCCACAAGGGATGTTCAGACCACTGCGAGCTGGAGTGTCTGCATGCAGGAACCTCAGCATCTCGCGTCAGTGTGTCGGCATGAAAGTCATGATCTCCTCTAACTATCTCAGCAAGATGTGGTGTTTATATACACTAAGGTATCCCCAGGGGTTCTACCTTGCTGTGTCAGTGTCGGACTTAGGATGACATCGGTAATGAACTTTATACACAGTTATTGTGCAGGAGATGATGGTCCTGCTGTGGTTCCAAGAAACTAAGAATCCTCATGCATAATTTATGAGGCCAGTGTCCAGGGAAAAACCCTACGTACTTGTGTGTAGTATTGTAACTGGGTAAAAGGTCAGTCCTTCAAATCCATTATGTATGTAGTATAGGAGAGAATGTAGGTGAAGGGTTATGATGTTACCTAGACATATATTGGGGTACCTATATGAAATATAACACTCTCACAGAGAAGTTAGCCAATGGCTGGAGTGCGGTGATATAGTAACATAGTACCCCATGCTGTATGCTGTAGTGCAGGACTGCAACCAGTCGAACACGAGCTACCAGTACCTCACAGACACCTTCAGGGTAGCTCACAGCCTTCAGTTCATTTTTAAAGAAGCACAGGGTCACATTTTCCTTTTAAAGTTAAGGGAAGGCTGTGTTTATTTTACATTATTGTCTTCAGGCTGCAGATAGCAGGGCCTGATAATGAGCAATGCTAGAGTCAGATTTATGACCCAGGGCACAGAGGTGAAGAACTGAAGCACTGAGGTATTTAAATCTTAAATAAAAGTCCTTGTCAACTCAATATTGGAGCATAAGAACAAAATTATGTTACTGAATGCTTTTAAATTCAAGAAAATTCAAATGAACAGTTAACTTAATGATTAAGTTAGCTCTGCATTTTAATTTTATCCCATTTCAAAGTTTTTTATTTACAAACAACAGGCCTCTTGCTCCCAGTGGCCAGTAGACACTGTCCTATTTATAACTGAAAGATACTGTCATTTTTAGGTCGAGCATTCAAGACCTATTGTAAGTTCTCTTGTGTACTTGAAGCCACCCCCCTGCCATCCATTTGTTTGTTTTAGTGTCCTTTAAAAAATCCTTGCTTGCTAGTGGTCAGTCCTGCCTCTTTGTCCCACCTTATTATCTTTCATTCCTCCCAGGCAGCAGGGACTAAGTACTGAATAATTATGCTTTGATTGTATACATGCTCTTTTGGGGGACTCATTTTTTCTTGGGTTCCTGATCAGCGCCAGAGCTGCTTGCATTTTATGATCATTTCAGTGTTCTGAGCTCTGACTCTCTGTAAACAGGCATGGGAAGGCTCTCTTGTCTCACAGCTGCTCCCCCTGCCTTTCAATTTTGTGCACAATTAAAAACAGGCCTTTTAATTAATCAGCACGGGTATGTGAAGCATTTTAAAAGCACAATTTGGCATATCTTCAACAGGAAATTCGAGCGTTTCTTCCTCTACAAGAACATGCTCACTCATCAGTCACTGTTTGAAGCTGCCCTGGAATGTGTCGCTGTAACTACAATGTACCAAACCGGTATGTGGGGAAAGATAAAAAAAAAACTTGTTTTTACCGCATTCAGTAGCACAGCAAGCCTCTCTGCGTCAGCATTTCCCCCTCCTCCCTTTTTTTTTAGTAGATCCCACAGTCCGCCCTCTTCAGCTCTGCTCTGTCTCAGAAAGTGGCAGGCAGCTGGACATGAAAGGGTGACAGTTTATGATTTTCCAGCAAGGCCGGACTGTTGTTTTACCGGTGGGCTGGCATGGTGGTGGCTGTTTATGCAGCTAGTGGGGGCCAATTTTATTACTGGGGGCCGGGCTGGCCACATTTCCTGCTTGTTCTTTTTCCTCGATGCAGTGTTGTGTGGCATATTAGTATCCCTAGGATGCACATGCCAGACTGTGAAAAAAGGACACAGCATCAATTAAAAAACATCCCAGTGTACACGCTGGAGTATCACTAAATGCATTTTCTAAAAGTGTCCCACTCCATAACTGTCAGCTATGGCTTTTGCAAGTCGAGTGATCGCCATTCAGAGGCCAAGAGGAGCCAGCCTGTGCACGTGCATTTTGTATGGACATCTTAATGTTTGCAAGTGTGTGAAGAAGTTCAGGAAACAGGTTGGTAGGAGATCAACTTCTTTATTCAAGCTTTAGATAAAGTAAGGTCCTATCCACAGGACACCCAACAGCAACTAGCCTTGATCACTTGGCAACCATCCCAAGTACTCTACATTCTAGAATTACAGTTACAGGGTATTCCACAAGGAAGCAGCTTGCAGGTACACAGCACTACATAAGATAAATACCACAAAGTGCCTAATGTAAAACTCTTTTTTTGCAAGCTCAAGCGGAGCTGTCATTTTGGCTTGATCTTAGAATCTTTATTGCTGCCTTTACTGAAAAGACAAGGTGATGTCTGTTTGACCCAGCATTCCTTTCAGACCTGCCAGAACACTGAACAGAAATACTCAAAGCTGGCTCGTACTTGCTTCTTATGCTGCTGTTAGATTTTTCAGTAGCAAACTAGTTTTACCTTTCTCATTTAAAGAAACAAGGAACATAATTTTAAAAAAACAAACAGGGGAAAGGTGAAGAGCTGCCTTCTTTGGTGACTGTTGAATATTGTTTTCTTTTTCCTATTTTCATAAAGAGAACAAATAAGGAGTTTTTTCTTTATTATATATGTCTGCAGCTAGTTGCTTTACTTACTTATACATTGTTTGCTATGTTGTGTTTTGTACGCATTTCAAGATGAAGCTTCTTTAAACCTGAGGTCCTTTGCGGGAGTATATATACACTGCCTCGCTTTTTCCCTCACTCTCCTTCCTTTTGCCTCACGCTGCTCTCCTCCTCACTCTCCGTCCTGTTGCCTCATGCTGCTCTTCTTCTCACTCTTCTTCCTTGTATCTCCTGCTTCTTTTCTCACTCTCCTTCCTTCTGCCTCACATTGCTTTTCTCCTCATTCTACATCCTTCTGCCTCACGCTGCTCTTCTCCTCACTCTACGTCCTTGTGCCTCATGCTGCTCTTCTCTTCACTTTCCTTTCTCGTATCTCACGCTGCTCTTCTCCTCACTCTCTTTCTGCGTGCCTCAAACTGCTCTTCTCATCACTCTCTGCCCTTGTGCCTCTTGTTGCTCTTCTCCTCACTCTCCATCCTTGTGCCTCACGCTACTCTTCTCCTCACTCTCCTTCCCTGTGCTTCATGCTGCGATTATCCTCACTCTCTTTCCTTCTTCCTCACGCTGCTCTTCTCCTCATTCTGTCCTTGTGCCTCATGCTGCTCTTCTCCTCCCTCTCCTCACTTTCCAGCCTTGTGCCTCACGCTGCTCTTCTTCTCACTCTCCTTCCTTGTGCCTCACGCTGCTCTTCTCCTCACTCTCCTTCCTTGTGATTCACGCTGTAATTATCCTCAATCTCCTTCCTTGTGCCTCGCGCTGCTATTCTCCTGACTTTCCTTCCTTGTGCCTCACGCTGCTCTTCTCCTCACTCTCCTTCCTTGTGCTTCACGCTGCGATTATCCTCACTCTCTGTCCTTCTGCCTCATGCTGCTCTTCTCCTCACTCTCCATCCTTCTGTCTCACGCTGCCCTCCTTCACCCGCAAGGTTTCCCTGCGCCTCATCCCTGGTGGTCCAGTGGACCTCTGTCTCCTTCCTCTAACTCTGCTCTTTCACTCGTTTTTCTACCTTTTATCTTTCACCTTTCTGCACCTTTCTGCATCTCTGCTCTTTTGTGCCTTATTTCTGCCTATTTTCCCTTTTTTCTTTATCCCTTATTTCCTCCCCTCCCTCCCAGTGCGACCGGCCCAATCCAGCTCCCCTCCCCGCTCCCGCCTCCCAGCTGTCCAGCCCTCCCCAACCCCTACTTAATGGCCACTGCGGGGACAGGCGAGCAAGACCACTGACTCATTGTCAGTGAAATTGCTCTCCCACCCTCGCAGCTCCACCATTAAGTGAGGCCTGCCCCTGCACTCTCGAGTGTTGGTGATCGAGGCCCTCCTCCACCCCCAAGGTTTCCCCGCGCCTCATCCAGCTCCCCTCCCCGCTCCCGCCTCCCAGCTGTCCAGCCCTCCCCGACCCCTACTTAATGGCGGCCACTGCGGGGACAGGCGAGCAAGACCACTGACTCATTGTCAGTGAAATTGCTCTCCCACCCTCGCAGCTCCACCATTAAGTGAGGCCTGCCCCTGCACTCTCGAGTGTTGGTGATCGAGGCCCTCCTCCACCCGCAAGGTTTCCCTGCGCCTCATCCCTGGTGGTCCAGTGGACCTCTGTCTCCTTCCTCTAACTCTGCTCTTTCACTCGTTTTTCTACCTTTTATCTTTCACCTTTCTGCACTTTTCTGCATCTCTGCTCTTTTGTGCCTTATTTCTGCTCATTTTCCCTTCCTCTCGCTCTGCCCTTTCACTTGTTTTCACTCGTTTTTCTACCCTCTTTTATCTTTCATCTTTCTGCACTTTTCTGCATCTCTGCTCTTTTGTGCCTTATTTCTGCTCATTTTCCCTTCCTCTCGCTCTGCCCTTTCACTAGTTTTCACTCGTTTTTCTACCCTCTTTTATCTTTCACCTTTCTGCATCTCTGCTCTTTTGTGCCTTATTTCTGCCTATTTTCCCTTTTTTCTTTATCCCTTATTTCCTCCCTTTACCTTTCCCCGCCGCTGCTGCCCCCGCGGCCCCTCCCCCAGCGCGACTGGCCCAATCCAGCTCCCCTCCCCGCTCCCGCCTCCCAGCTGTCCAGCCCTCCCCGACCCCTACTTAATGGCGGCCACTGCGCGGCCGCTGTGCGGCCGCGGGCTGCAGGCGCGCCGCTGGCGCGTCAAAGGCAAGCCCGTCTGCACCCGTCCGCGACCCGACAGCGACCAGCGCCAGGAACCCTGGACCTCCGCCCCACCAACGCTACGACCCAGCAGCACTCCACGCACTCAACCCAGGCCGCAACAACAACTGAAAGCTAGCATCACCAGCCGACTCCCACGGACCCTTCAGCTGTCACCGCTGCCGGCACACCTGCAGCACCGCCAAGAACACGGATCCAGCACAACCCGCCCACAAGAACACAACCGAACCGAAGACCCTGCAATGCATCCTCCTCAACGTCCGATCCCTCCACAAACACGCCACCGAAATCTGGGACCTCCTCGACAGCACCACCCCGGACGTAGCGTTCTTCACCGAAACCTGGACCAACACCACCTCGGGACCGGACATCGCCATCGCCATCCCCCAAGGATACAAGATCTCCAGGAAGGACCGCCCCACCCGCCCAGGAGGAGGAATCGCCATCGTCCACAAATCCAGCCTCCGCCTGAGCACACTCCCTGACGAGCCCACAGAACTGATGGAACACCTTCACTTCAAGATACTGGCCAGCCCCACCGCCACCCTCCGAGGAACCCTCATCTACCGACCCCTGGACCCCGCGGACCCTTCGCCAACTCCATCACGGACATTATCTCCCCGCAGGCCATCGCATCCACCAACTACACCCTGCTGGGAGACCTCAACTTCCACCTCGACAACCAACTGGACCCCAACACCACATCCCTCCTGGACAACCTCCACAACATTGGACTGCGCCAGATCGTGACCGAGCCCACACACTCAGCAGGACACACCCTCGACCCCCTCTTCACTACAGGAAACTCCATCACCTTCAGCCACACCACCGAACTCCCATGGACCGACCATCGTTGTGTCCACTTCACCTTCAGAACACCCACCATCCACAGACACCAGCACCTGCTTCCACGAAGAAACTGGACCAAAATCACGGACAACCAGCTCACCTCCTCACTCAACAACTCCACCCCAACCATCGTGGAAAACGACGACCCCAACACCGCAGCCCGAACCCTGCATAGATGGATCTCGGACAGCACCAACACCATAGCCCCCCTCAAGAAAAACAACAATACCCACGCCAAGAAAGCCAGATGGTTTACCACCGAACTTCGAGAGTCCAGAAGCACATGCCGCCGCCTCGAAAAGGCCTGGAGGAACACCAAATCCACAGAAGCCCACGACAGCTTCAGAGCCGCCACCAACGCCCACCATCAACTCATCAGAGAAACGAGGAAAAAGCGATTGAAGACAGAATCTCCACCCACGCGCACAACAGCAAGGAACTCTTCAGCATCATCAAGGAGTTCGCCCAACCCACTAGCGAGTCTACCGACATCCCTCCCTCACAAGACCTCTGCGACAAACTCAGCACCTTTTTCCACCACAAAATCAAGAGCATCTACGACAACTCGAGCGAAGACAACCAACACACTGAACCCTCACCAACCACCCCCGACACCCGGAAACCAGTGATTGACGACTGGACAGCCCTCACCACCGAAGACACACTGAAGACAATGAAGTCAATCCACTCAGGGGCCCCCACGGACCCCTGCCCCCACCACATCTTCAACAGAGCCGCCGACACCATCGCACCCATGCTCCGCCACACCATCAACCGCTCCCTGGCGACCGCCTCGTTCCCCGACGACTGGAAACACGCCGAGGTCAACCCCCTCCTAAAGAAACCCTCAGCGGACCCCACCGACCTCAAAAACTACAGACCCATCTCCCTGCTCCCATTCCCAGCGAAAGTCATCGAGAAAGCCATCAACATCCAACTCACCACATTCATTGAAGAACACAACATCCTCGACTCCTCCCAATCCGGCTTCAGAAAAAACCACAGTACGGAAACCGCCCTCCTCACCGCAACAGACGACATCCGCACCCTACTGGACAAAGGAGAAACAGTAGCCCTCATCCTCCTCGACCTATCAGCGGCGTTCGACACAGTCTCCCACCGCACCCTAATACGCAGAATCTACGACGCAGGAATCCAGGACAAGGCCCTCGACTGGATCCGCTCCTTCCTCTCCGGTAGGACGCAGCGGGTCAGACTCCCCCCCTTTCCTCTCGGACCCCACACCTACCACCTGCGGAGTCCCCCAGGGCTCCTCCCTCAGCCCGACGCTCTTCAACGTCTACATGGCTCCACTCGCCCCCATCGTCAGAACCTACGGACTCAACATCGTGTCATACGCAGACGACACCCAGCTCATCCTCTCCCTATCCAATGAGCCCAACACCGCCAGACGCAACTTTCGAGAAGGCATGGAAGCCGTCGCCAAATGGATGAAAAACAGCTGCCTACAACTAAACACCAACAAAACAGAAGTACTCATCATGGGCCCAAACCCCGATGCCTGGAGCGACACCTGGTGGCCCCCGCCCTCGGAAACCCGCCAACCCCCACGGACCACGCACGCAACCTGGGAATCATCCTGGACTCCGAGCTCAAAATGGACCGCCAGATCAACTCTGTCTCGTCTTCCTGCTTCCACACCCTCCGCCTCCTTCGTAAGACCTTCAAATGGATCCCCTCGAACACCGAAAGACCGTCACTCACGCCATAGTCACCAGCAGACTCGACTACGGCAACGCACTCTACGCCGGAATAAACAAAAACCTCACCTGCAAGCTACAGAACATCCAGAACGCCGCCGCAAGACTGGTCCTCAACCTGCCAAAACACTGCCACATCTCCCAGCATATGCGCACACTCCACTGGCTCCCTGTCGAGGCGAGAATCACCTTCAAGATGCTCACCCACGCAGACAAGGCCCTCCACGGCACCGGACCAGCATACCTGAAAAGCCGACTCAAATTCCACACACCCCAAAGGACCCTACGATCAGCCCAGCTCTCCTACGCCGTGGTCCCCCGCACCAGAAAGACCAGATCGGGAGGCCGCTCCTTCTCCTTCCTCGCGGCCAAAGCATGGAACACCCTTCCGCTCCACCTCAGACAGACAACATCGCTCCCCATCTTCGCAAGAAACCTCAAAACCTGGCTCTTCGACAGACCCCCTCCTTGATGGATGGAACCTGCACCCCCCCCCTAGCGCCTTGAGACCCTTACGGGTGAGTAGTCGCGCTTTAACAAACCCCTGATTGATTGATTGACTCTCCTTCCTTGTGCCTCACGCTGCTCTCCTCCTCACTCTCCTTCCTTGTGCCTCACGCTGCTCTTCTCCTCACTCTCCATCCTTCTGCCTCAAGCTGTTCTCCTCCTTACTCTCCGTCCTTGTGCCTCACACTGCTCTTCTCCTCCTCACTCTCCGTCCTTGTGCCTCACGCTGTTCTTCTCCTCACTCTCCTTCCTTCTGCCTCACTCTTCTCTTCTCCTCACTCTCCTTTTCTTTTGCCTCATGCTGCTCTTCTCACTCTCCGTCCTTGTGCCTCATGCTGCTCTTCTCCTCACTCTCCGTCCTTGTGCCCCACGCTGCTCTTCTCATTCCTTGTGCCTCATGCTGCTCTCCTCCTCACTCTCCTTCCTTGTGCTTCACGCTTCTCTTCTCCTCACTCTCTGCCCTTGCGCCTCATGCTGCTCCTCTCCTCGTCACTCTCCTTCATTGTGCTTCACGCTTCTCTTCTCCTCACTCTCCGTCCTTGTGCCTCATGCTGCTCCTCACCTCATCAATCTCCTTCCTGATGCTTCATGGTGCTCCACAAATAACAATTCTAATCCAACTCAAAATATTCCACTACACACCACATACATACACTCCATAACACATGGGTACAAAACATTGCCATTTACAACGCCAAAAGCTCAAAATCAAAAAAATGCGAGACCTATTGCATTTCCAATGCTTCTTTTCCAATGGGAGAAACTTAAAGCATATAAAAATATTACTATGAAACATTGAGTCAATGTTTTTCTCCACCTTCAATTAAGCCAATTACGTCTAAATATCTTATGAAGCAGATTTCTACACTTGAAGCAAATGACTGCATTTTTCAGATATAAATATGGCACTGTGTCTACAGGCCACTGGGTGCAAAATACCTGCTCTTTGTAAAAGCGACACTTTGAAATAGGAGAAAATTTAAAATGTGAGTTTTATGGAATCCATATAAACATAACGTTAACTCTTCAGTTTAATTTTCAACCATTTCAAAGTGTTTCATTTACACACAGCAGACACCTTACTCCCAGTAGCTGGTAGACACAGTGTCATATTTATAACTGAAAAATACAGCCATTTAGTGGGAGAAATTTAAAGTGCAGGAAAATGTTCCATATTATGAACTTTTTTTTCAGAACATTTTTCTGCACTTTACATTTCTTCCATTAAAAAAAATGGTTGTATGTTTGGGTTATACATTTAACAGTGCCACATATGGTGAAATGTATGTCCTGTGGCACAAGTGCGCTTAGTCAAAGTATTTTGTTCAAACCATAGTCTTTGGCTTAATGGAAATTAGGCTTAAATTCAATGAATCTGGACGTGAGGGTGTCTGGTAACATTTCACGAATGTCTTGGCCTTCAGTAGCTCACAATGATTTTCACTGATCAGAAGTAGTTCTCACCACAAAAAAGGTTGGAGACAAATGTAAATACCATCATAGCAGACCAAGGGATTCAGAAGGGCTGGCTGAAAAAGGAATATATTTATATCTATATATATCTATCTATATCTATCTACATATATATTCACTGAAAAAACCATAGATTTCAGGGATGTTATAGTTTGTAATTAGCATTTAAAAAACCTTTGAAATTCACTGAAAAAAACCATAGGTTTCAGGGACATTATAGTTAGTTGGACATTTCACTCGTACAAAACCAGAGAAATTCGGCTGTTATAGTTAGTTCAGCTAACTATAACTCGTGCCCCCGCAATGCACTGCTGATGACGTCACATATTACATCATTCATGACATGGTCAGTGACATCACTGATGACATCTCAAATGACATCACTGATGACATCACTGATGACATCATCCAGTGACGGTGTGTTTCTGTAAAGTTTAAATATGTTTTATATATATATGCCAAGGTGTATTGAAGAATGAGTGGGCATATGAGTGTCTGAATGGATGATTTAGTAGGTGCGTGACTGACTGTATAAGTGTGTGATTAAACGTGTCTTACTGAATGCATGGGTTAGTAAGTAAACTGTGTAAATGTCTGTATCAGTCTGTCAGTTGGTGTGTAAGCAGCTCCATGAGTTGGTGAGTAGCTACATGAGTGTCTATATGGGTTATTGATTGGTTGTCTGAGTATCTGTATGGGTGCCTGAGTGTTTGTGTGGGTGGGGTGTGCGTGACTCTGTGCATATATGTGTGAGTGGGTGATTCACTGGGTGCATGGTTTCAAAAGTACATCTGTGATGGACTGTATGGGTGGGTGAGTGTGTGTATGGGTGTGTTAGTGAGTGAATGTATATCTCAGTGGTACATGTGTGAGTAACTACATATGTGAAAGGCAGTATATATGTGTGTTGGAGTATATAAATGGCTAAAAGTGAGAGTGTGTGATTGTGAGCGTGGCTGTATGGATGAGTGTGTACTTGTATCAGTGATTGTATAAGAGCGTAAGAATGTGCTAGTATTTGTATGAGTAAGTGAGCTGGTGTGTGTATAACTGTACATCTGAGTAAATGGGAGTGTGATTAATTCTTTGCATGACTGACTAGGTGTGTGAGTACCTCTATGGATGAGTGGCGGTGTGTGAGTGTCTATATAGGTGTATGAGTGCATATGATAGTCCTGTACTGAGTGACCGTAAGTATGAGTGACTGTACGGGTGAGTGAGTGGATGTGTGTGTAGACCTAAGAATCAGTGAGTGGGTATGTACTTATTGGTGTTGGAGTGTCTATGGTTTTGAGAATGGTAGTGTGTAATTTAGAGTGGGTGTATCAAAAGTTGTTTTAGGGTGTGAGAAGATGCATGAAATTTTCACATGGATGATGTCATCAGTGATGTCATTTGAGATGTCATCAGTGATGTCACTGACCATGTCATGAGTGATGTAATATGTGACGTCATCAGCAGTGCATTGCGGGGGCGCGAGTTATAGTTAGCTGAACTAACTATAACGGGGGAATTTCACGGGTTTTGTACGAGTGAATTGTCCAACTAACTATAACGCCCCTGAAACCTATGGTTTTTTCAGTGAATTTCAAAGGTTTTTTAAATGCTAATTTCTAACTATAACGCCCCTGAAACCTATTATTTTTTCAGTGAATTTCAAAGGTTTTTTAAATGCTAATTTCTAACTATAACGTGTCTGAAACCTATGGTTTTTCTGTGAATTTCAAAGGTTTTTTAAATGCTAATTTCTAACTATAACGTGCCTGAAACCTATGGTTTTTTAAGTGAATTTCAAAGGTTTTTTAAATGCTAGTTTCTAACAATGCCTACAGAGGTAGGACATGTGAAGAAAGAACAAAAAAATGCACAGAAAGAAGCAAAAGAAATGCAGAAAGAAGCAACAGAAGTCCACAAAGACGAAGAAAAGAGCAGGAAGAAGCAAGACATGTGCAGAAAGAACCAACAGAGGAGCAGAAAGAGGCCCTGTTGCAAAATCATCCTGTGCCCACAACTTTTTCAGACAGGTACTGGTGGTAACTGACTCGGACTAACCAGGCCTAGAGCCAGTGCTATGCTAAAAGACACTTAGAATACAGTGAAAACACCTACTTACACTAGGGAACACTATGCGTTGGGGTACCCCTGTGATTAGCATGACCTTCTCTGTAAGGCCCTAGTACATAATAGGGCAGGGGGATTAAAACTTCTACTTGAAACGCGCCCCGGGGCGCGTTTGCACAGTGGTGAAGGGAGGGGGGGGCTGAGGTGACGTGTGCAAACAAGCCCTGTGGCCGTTTTAAGTTGGGAGATTAAGTCCCCTTGAATCCTGAGGGTCCCTGGGGGCCAACTAGCCCACTAAGTACCTCCAGTAAGCGCCACAGAGCTGCGTTGCACAGAGGTGTAAAAAGGGGCATGGCCTGGACCACCTCTCTGCAACGCAGCCCTGTGGCGCGCACTGGAGGTACCTGGTGGGCTAGTTGGCCCCCAGGGTCCCTCAGGATTCAAGGGGAATTAATTCCCCAAATTAAAACGCGCCACAGGGCGTGTTTGCACACATGTCACCTGAGGCCCCGCCCCCTCCCTTCACCACTGTACAAACGCGCCCTGTGGCGCATTTTAAGTTGGGGTATTAGGTCACCTTGAATCCTGAGGGTCCCTGGGGCCCAACTCGCCCACCAGGTACTTCCAGTAAGTGCCACAGGCCTGCATTGCAGAGAGGTGTAAAAAGGGGCGTGGCCTGGGCCACCTCTCTGCAACGCAGCTCTGTGGCGCTTACTGGAGTTACCTGGTGGGCTAGTTTGCCCCCAGGGACCCTCAGGATTGAAGAGGAATTAATTCCCCAACTTAAAATGCGCCACAGGACGTGTTTGCACACATGTTACCTCAGGCCCCGCCCCCTCCCTTCACCACTGTGCAAACGCGCCCCGTGGCGCATTTTAAGTTGGGGGATTAAGTCCCCTTGAATCCTGAGGGTCCCTGGGGTCCAACTAGCCCACCAGGTACCTCCAGTAAGCGCCACAGAGCTGCGTTGCAGAGAGGTGTAAAAGGGGGTGGCCTGGACCACCTCTCTGCAACCCAGCCCTGTGGCGCTTACTGGAGGTACCTGGTGGGCTAGTTGGCCCCAGAGACCCCAGTATTGAAGGGGAATTAATTCCCCATTGTAAAACGCGCCACAGGGCCCGTTTGCAGTGTGTTGCTAGGAGGGGGCGAGGCCTCGGCACGATCTCCGTGTTTTTATTTTTTTATTTAGAAGGGCTGCGTGGCCCCCCTTTATTTGACTTTTTTTGGGCCCTGGGGACCCCATCCCCCAGGGCCTTACCCCCATTTAAATAAAAAATAAAAAATTGAACGGGAAGGGGGCCGCGTGGGCCCCCCTTCCGTGGCCAATTCCAGCCCCTGGGACCCCATCCCCCGGGTCATGGCCACATACATGTTAATTTTTTATTATGGAGGGGGGCTGCATGGCCCCCCTCCTGAGGCCTCTATTGGCCCCGGGGACCCCATCCCCCGGGGCCGGCCTTTATTTAATTATTATTATTTTTTTTAATTTGGGGGGAAGGGGGCTGCGTGGCCCCCCTCCCGGGCCACTCCTGGCCCCGGGGACCCCATCCCCCGGGGCAGGCCCTATCTGTTGGGGACCGTGGGGGGGTCCCCAATCCCCCCACGGTCCCGCCGGCTTCCCACGTCCTGCAGGAGCCGGCATTGTTTTTCCACATGGGGAGCTGCTGACATGCAGCTCCCCGTGTGGAAAACCAATCTGCTTTGCTTCATTGAAGCGAGAGCAGGTTTCCCTGCTCTCGCTTCAATGAAGCAAAGCAAGTTTGCAATGACAGGGCGGGAGCTGCGAGGCTCCCGCCCTGTCATTGCAAACAGCAGTGTCCCGGGGGTGGGCACCCCGGGACACTGCAGGAGCTGGCCCTGGGGGGTGGCGGTCCCCAGGGCCATCAAGGGCTCCAGGATGGGGGCCGCGCAGACCCCTCCCTTCAATTGCACAGCCCCGGGGAGGTGGTGGTCCCCGGGGCTCAAGGGTCCATAACGGACCCCCCAATTTACATTTTTAGTACCCCGGGGAGGTGGCGGTCCCCGGGGCGTGTGGGGGGGCTTGAGCCCCCCCACACAGGTATTTTTTTTTTTTAAATGAAGCCCCAGGGGGTGGCAGTCCCAGGGCTGCGGGGGCAGTGTGCCCCCGCTATTATAATTCATGGAAGCCCCGGGGGTGGTGGTCCCCGGGGCTGCAGGGGGGCTGCGTGCCCCCCTGCAACTCATTATTCAAACCCCGGGGAGGTGGCGGTCCCCAGGGCAATGTGGGGGGATTGGGCCCCCCCCACACTTTTTTTTTCACTGCCCCCGGGACTTGGCCCACCCGGGGGCTAATTAGTAACGAAGCGCGGGAGTCCGCGCTTCGTTTTTTTTGTTTTGTCCGGCGCGCATTTTGCCGATTTAAAAAAAAAAAAAAATGCTTTTTTGGGCCCTGAGCAGGACTAGGGGGTCAGGGTGTTTCTACCCTGCCCCCTTTCCTTTTTTTTCGCGACTGTTTTCCTCTTTTCTTGTGCCGCGGTTCTACCGAGGCACAAGATGGCTGCCAACACTTCCTGGTTTGGAGTGTTGATAGCCAATTAGCATGCAGCTCGTGGTCGGGAGGGTGCGCGGATCCACCGCGGCCATAGATATCAAAACTTTTATTTTTTGATTTTCTCAGCAACTACTGAACGGATTTACACCATTTAAAAAAAAGGGCGCTTTCTGAACCAAGCACTACCTTTTTGCCAAATTTGGTGTAATTCCGTTCAGCAGTTTTGGCTGTAACCGTGTCTAAAGTTTCCTATGGGAAATTGATTTTTTGACCTCTATTTTTTGATTTTCTCTGCAACTACTGAACGGATTTACACCATTTAAAAAAAAGGGCGTTTTCTGAACCAAGCACTACCTTTTTCCCAAATTTGGTGTAATTCCGTTCAGCAGTTCGGGCTGTAGCCGTGGCTAAAATTTCCTATGGGAATTAACATGGAGAAAACACGTTTTGGGACCCCCCTTTTTTCTTGGCCCCCGCTTGCCGAATCACCCCGAAACTTTCAAGATAGGAGCGGACCGGAGCGCCCCACTAGTTTTGAAAATTTCGCGAAGATTCGTCATCCGGCGCCAAAGTTATTGGGAAAAGAATGTTACGAATTTCCTATGGATAATAGGTCCTAACTATAACTATCTACTGGCGACCGCCAGTAGATAATATATATATTATCTACTGGCGGTCGCCAGTAGATAGTTATAGTTACAACCTATTATCCATAGGAAATCCGCGACATTCTATTTGAAATAACTCTCTTGCCGGTTGACGTATCTTCGCAAAATTTTCAAACTTTGTGGCCCGCTCCGGTCCGCTCCTACCCTGAAAGTCTCGGGGGATTCGTCAAGCGGGGCCGAGAAAAAGGGGGTCCCAAAACACGTTTTCCCCATGCAATTTTCCATAGGAAACTTTAGACTACGGCTGCAGCCTCCAGACTGCTGAACGGAATTACACCAAATTTGGCAAGAAGTAGTTCTTGGTTCAGAAAGAACCCTTTTGTTAAATGGTGTAAATCCGTTCAGTAGTTGCTGAGAAAATCAAAAGTAAAAAGATAGTGATATCTATGGGCACGGAGGATTCGCGCACCCTGAGCGCACCCTGCGCGCACCGTCCCGATCACGAGCTGCATGTTAATTGGCTGTCAGCTGGCTGTCAACATTCCGATTCAGGAAATGTTGGCAGCCATTTGTCCCTCGGTAGAACCGAGGGACAGAAACAAGTGCGCAAAGCGCACAAAGGGGAGCAGGGTAGAAACACCCTGACCCCTGGGTTTGCTCAGGGGTCCCACAAGAACCCCTGGGCAAAAAAAATTTAAAAAAATGTAAAAAAATCGGCGGGATGCGCTCAGGGTGCGCGAATCCTGCCGAAAATAAAAATCGAAGCGCGTTCTCCCGCGCTCGATGTTATTGGCCCCGGGTGGGCCAAGTCCCGGGGGCATGCTGGGGGGGGTTAATTTTATGTGTGGGGGGCCTCTAAGGGCCCCCAAGCCCGGGGACCACCACCCCCCGGGGCTTTATGTATAATGGTGCGGGAGGGCTCTGAGCCCTCCCGCAGCTCCCGAGGACCGCCACCTCCCCGGGGCTTCTTTTTTATTTTTGAAAAACCTGTGTGGAGGGGCTCCAGCCCCCACACGCCCGAGACCACCACCTCCCGGGGCACTAAGAAAATTACAATGGGGGTCCGTTTGGACCCCCAAGCCCCGAGGACCACCACCTCCCGGGGCTTTCAAAATGTAAGGAGGGGGCCGCGCGGCCTCCTGCAAGCCTGTGGTGGCCCTGGGGACCGCCACCCCCAGGAGCCGGCTCCTGCAGTGTCCCGGGTGCCTACCCCGGGACACTGCTGTTGCAATGACAGGACCGGGAGCCTCGCGGCTCCCGTCCTGTCATGTGCAAACTGCTTTGGATATTGGAAGAGAGAGCAGGAAGCCTGCTCTCTCTTCCAATATCAAAGCTGATGCTTTCCACATGGGGAGCAGCATGTTAGCTGCTCCCCATGTGTAAACGCAATGCCGGCTCCCGTAGGACACGGGGAGCCGGCGGGACTGTGGGGGTTTGGGGACCCCCACAGTCCCTAGCGAGAGGCCAGGCCCCGGGGATGGGGTCCCCGGGGCCATAAGTGGCCACGGAGGGGGCCACGCAGCCCCCTCCCCAAAGGAAAAAAAAAGGAAAAAAAAAGTGCAAGGCCGGCCCCGGGGATGGGGTCCCCGGGGCCTTAAATGGCCTGAGGAGGGGGGCCACGCAGCCCCTCCAAATAAAAAAAAAGAGGCCATGCCCCGGGGGATGGGGTCCCTGGGGCCAATACAGGCCCAGGGAAGGGGGGCCGCGCGGCCCCCTTCCCGTTTAAAAAAAAAAATTTAATTAAAAAAAAAGGGGTAAGGCCCTGGGGGATGGGGTCCCCAGGGCCTAAAAATAGGAAAAAGGAAGGGGGCCACACAGCCCCCTTCAGGGAAAAACAAACAAAAACGATCGGGCCCGCAGGCCCCGCCCCCTTCCTTCACCACTCTGCAAACGCGCCCCCTGGCGCGTTTGCAGAGGAAAACGAATTCCCCTTGAATACTGGGGGTCCCTGGGGTCCAACTAGCCCACCAGGAACCTCCAGTATGCGCCAGAGGCTGCCTTGCAGAGAGGTGTACAGAGGCCACGCCCCTTTTTACACCTCTCTGCAACGCAGCTCTGTGGCGCTTTTGAGGTATATGGTGGGATAGTTGGACTCCGGGGACCCTCAGGATTCAAGGGGACTTAATTCCCCAACTTAAAACGCGCCACGGGCGCGTTTGCACAGTGGTGAAGGGAGGGCGGGGCTTCAGGTGACATGTGTGCAAACAGGCCCCATGGCGCGTTTTAAGATGGGGAATTAAATCCCCTTCAATCCTGAGGGTCCCTGGGGGCCAACTAGCCCAACAGGTACATCCAGAAAGCGCCACAGAGCTGCGTTGCAGAGAGGTGTAAAAGGGTGTGGCCTCTCTACACGTCTCTGCAACGCAGCCCCTGGCGCATATTGGAGGTTCCTGGTGGGCTAGTTGGCCCCTAGGGACCCTCAGGATTCAAGGGGACTTAATCCCCCAACTAAAACGCGCCACGGGGCGCGTTTGCACAGATGTCACCTCAGGCCCCGCCCCCTCCCTTCACCATTGTGCAAATATTCTTCTAAAATCATCCAAAATACGAATTCCTATTTACTCACCTGTTATAAGGAGAGACCTCAGTGCTGCATCTTTCAGCCCAGTACTGGTCCTGAAAAGTAATTTTAACCGTACTTACCAGTAACTTGAATTTCCTTCCATAGGATATCATTGCCTGCTTTTTGTTGATAAAGTTTCTAAGTGTTGATTTTTGAAACATACAAATATTCCTCTAAAATCAGCCGAAATACGAATTCCGATTTACTCACCTGTTATAAGGAGAGACCTCAGTGCTGTATCTTTCAGCCCAGTACTGGTCCTTAAAAGTAATTTTAACCGTACTTACCAGTAACTTGAATTTCCTTCCATAGGCTAACATTGACTGGTTTCACTTGGAAATTCCTCTAAGTGTGGAGTTTTGGAACTTTAAAATATTCCTCTAAAATCAGCCGAAATACGAATTCTGATTTACTCACCTGTTATCAGGAGAGACCTCAGTGCTGCATCTTTCAGCCCAGTACTAATCCTGAAAAGTAATTTTAACCGTACTTACCAGTAACTTGAATTTCCTTCATAGGCTAACATTGACTGGTTTCACTTGGAAATTCTTCTAAGTGTGAAGTTTTGGAACTTTATAATATTCCTCTAAAATCAACCAAAGTACGAATTCCAATTTACTCACCTGTTATCAGGAGAGAACCCAGTGCTGCATCTTTTAGCCCAGCACTGACCCTGAAAAGTAATTTTAACCGTACTTACCAGTAACTTATATTTTCTTCCATAGGAATCCATTGTGTGGTTTTCAGCAGAAAAGTTTCAAAGTGTCGATTTTCACAAACTACAAATATTCCTAAAAAATCGCCTGTATGACTTAAACGCATTCTTTCAACTGTTTACAGGAGATGCACCAGTGCTGGATCCAGGATGCAACACTGAGTAAGAAAATGTAACGATAACAGTTTTTACCTTCTAAGTGAATTTCCTTCCATAGGATAACATTGGTGATTCTATGAGAAAAAGTTTCTAAGTGTCAACTTTTAAAGTACAATAATATTCCTTAAAAATCACGACTGTAACCAAAACGCTTTTACTCAACTGTTTACAGGAGATGTTCCAGGACTGAATCTAGGATCCAGTCCTGTGGTTAGAAAAAGTAATCCATAAAGTAACTAATTGCATTTAACTAGAAATTCACATTGAGCTGAATGTTGCATTGTGTTTGAAAATGTGTTGCCCATTGCAACAACTGTAACTACTGTACTTAAAAGTCTATTGCCTATGTGCAAAGTATTTAAACTAAAGTAATTCATTCTGAGAAAGTATTTTTTGTAATGTAGTGTATAATGTAATTACAATGTAATTTAAAAAATAAAATATGTAAAATAAAATTGTTTCTGAAAATTTAGTAAATCAGTATGAAAAAAATTTATATAACAATTAATAAATTTAAAAATTGTCATTTACAAAACCTTTGAAATTCACTGAAAAAACCGTAGGTTTCAGACATGTTATAGTTACAAATTAGCATTTAAAAAACCTTTGAAATTCACTGAAAAAACCATAGGTTTCAGGGACGTTATAGTTACAAATTAGCATTTAAAAAACCTTTGAAATTCACTGAAAAAACCATAGGTTTTAGGGACAGTTATAGTTAGTTGGACATTTCACTCGTACAAAACCCGTGAAATTCCCTCGTTATAGTTAGTCCAGCTAACTATATCACTCGCGCCCGCAATGCACTGCTGATGACATCACATATTACATCACTCATGACATGGTCAGTGACATCACTGATGACATCACTGATGACATCTCAAATGACATCACTGATGACATCATCCACGTGATAATTTCATGCATCTTCTCACACCCTAATATAACCTTTGATACACCCACTCTAAATTACAGACTGCCATTCGCAAAACCATAGACACTCCAACACCAATAACTACATACCCACTCACTGATTCTTAGGTCTACGCACACATCCACTCACTCACCCGTACAGTCACTCATACTTACGGTCACTCAGTACAGGACTATCATATGCACTCATACTCCTATATAGACACTCAAACACCGCCACTCATCCATAGAGGTACTCACACACCTAGTCAGTCATGCAAATAATTTAACACACTACCATTTACTCACCTATACAGTTATACACACACCAGCTCACTTACTCATACAAATACTAGCACATTCTTACGCTCTTATACAATCACTGATACAAGCACACACTCATCCATACAGCCACTATCACAATCACTCACTCTCAGCTTATAGCTATTTATATACTCCAACACACATATATACTGCCTTTCACATATGTAGTTACTCACACATGTACCACTGGGACATACATTCACTCACTAACACACTCTTACACACACTTACCCACCCATACAGTCTATCACAGATGCACTCTTGAAACCATCCACCCAGTGAATCACCCACTCACACATCTATGCACAGAGTCGCACACACCCCTCCCACACAAACACTCAGGCACCCATACAGATACTCACACAAGCATTCAATAACTCATATAGACACTCATGTAGCTATTCACAAACACATGCAGCCACTTACACAGCAACAGACAGATGGATACAGACTTTCACCCTGTTTAGTCACTAACCCATGCATTCAGTAAGATACCTTAAATCACTCACTTATACAGTCAGTCACGCACCTACTAAATCATCCATACAGACACTTACACACCCATTCATTCTTCAATACGTCTTTTCCTATATATATTAAAAATATTTAAACTTTACAGAAACACACAGTCACTGGATGATGTCATCAGTGATGTCATCAGTGATGTCATTTGAGATGTCATCAGTGATGTCATCAGTGATGTCACTGACCATGTCATGAGTGATGTAATATGTGACGTCATCAGCAGTGCATTGCGGGGGCGCGAGTTATAGTTAGCTGGACTAACTATAACGGGGAATTTCACGGGTTTTGTACGAGTGCAATGTCCAACTAACTATAACTGTCCCTAAAACCTATGGTTTTTTCAGTGAATATATATATATATATAACCTACTGGCGGTCGCCAGTAGGTAGTTATAGTTAGGACCTCGTTTCTATTCAAAAAGCGTTTTTTGTTTTCCCAATAACTTTGGCGCCGTATGACGAATCTTCGTAAAATTTTCAAAACTAGTGGCCCGCTCCGGTCAGCTCATGTTTTGAAAGTTTCGGGGTGATTCGTCAAGCGGGGGCCGAGAAAAAAGGGGGGTCCCAAAACGCATTTTCCCCATGTTAATTTCCATAGGAAACTTTAGACAAAGCTACAGCTGGAACTGCTGAACGGAATTACACCAAATTTGGCAAAAAGGTAGCCCTTGGTTCAGAAAGAGCCCTTTTTGTTAAATGGTGTAAATCCGTTCAGTAGTTGCTGAGAAATTAAAGAAAGAAAAAATGTATATATCTGCGCACCGAGGAGGGTTCGCGAACCCTTCCGGGCACAAGCTTCACTCTGATTGGCTGGCAACACTCCAAACCAGAAAGTGTTGGCAGCCATCTTGTGACTCGTAACCGAGTCACAAGAAAAGAGTGGAAAAAAGGTTGAAAAAGAAGAAAAGGGGGCAGGGTAGAAACACCCTGACCCCCTAGGCCTGCTCAGGGGGTCCCACAAGGACCCCCAGGGCCAAAAAAGCATTTTTTTTTTTAAACGGCAGAATTCGCGTTGGGATCGCGAATCCTGCCGTGAAAATAAAAAAAAACGAAGCGCGGCCTCCCGCGCTTCGTTATTGTTAAGCCCCTGGGTGGGCCAGGTCCCGGGGGCATGCACAAATTATATAGCGGGGGCCCGTGGGGCCCCCGCAGCCCCGGAGACCACCACCTCCCTGGGGCTTCTAAAAAAAATGCGTGTGAGGAGCACTGACATAACCAGTTTAAAAGTTGCAAGGAAAACTGCTTCACTGTAGCTTGTGGGAAAACCGCACAGCGGCTTTTGGCGTCAATTATCACTGGCGAGGCTGTTCTGTCCTTTTGCAGAGCCACGGTGTAGAAGTAAGAAGCTCAGCAAGCTACGGGTACACCAATAATCAGGATCTAGGCAGACTTCGCTCGCATAATAAACACTTTGCGCACAGTTCTTTTCGCGCTTTGAGAGATTCTGGCCCCTATCTTTGAATCTGCTTGGGGTCCTCTGGTCGCCAGCTGTAGGGGCTGCAGCAGCTCGCTGCTCAGGAGCTATGTTTGGACAGCTGCTGGGATTGTCTTTGTGAATGACACATGCAGCGGGTGGGCATGGAGGCTGCAGCGGTGGCAGAGAGACACTGGCAGAGAGGAGGGGGAAGAAAGAGTAAATAGGCAGAGGAAGGAGGGGCGAACGAGTGGAAGAGGAAAGGATAAAGAGGGGGTGCAGAGATGGGAGGGAGAGGAGGCGGTAAAAGTGAGTAAGAAAACAAAGAGACACGTACTCCAGTCGGGAGGGGGAAGGAGAGCTAGAGAGACAGAGAGGAACAGTACAGATAAGAAAGGATAGGGGCTGGTAAAGGAGAAATCATGAGGGTAGAGTGAGTGAAGACAGCAAGAGATAAACAGTAGACGCAGGTACAGAAAGAGCGGGGGTTGGAGGAACCTGTGGGGGAGGGGCACGGGAAAGATACATAGAAAGGGCGAGTGATCGTTGAACAGAGAGAGAAAAAGAAGGGGAGCCAGGAGAGATAGCGCACGTAAAAATAGGAAGGGAAAGCCGCAGGGGTGTCAGAAGAGCAAAGAGACGTGTTGAAAGTTTGGAAACTTCTTGGCTGAGTGCTACAGTTGAGGCAGAGAGCTGCTTTCCCTTCAAATGCGCACTCAGCAGCCTCGCTGAAAAGACCCCACATCAACAGGACGCACAGTGAGGGACACATACACCGGCACACTCCCACTCAAGCTTTCCAGGCACCCTCACCTCACACACTGCTCCTGGTACACAGAGCCCCACAGGCGGCGATCAACATGCTGCCCCTGTAAGCATAACCGCTGAGGATTCCAGTGCCTTGACTGCCACCTTCTTAGCACAAGGTAAGAGCATGCTCCCTATTTAACCCCTGCCATTCAGGTTTCTGTTCTTTTTATAGACAACCTAAGAAATGTACCCGTCCCCGCAGGGATGTAAACAGAGGGACGCTTGGGTGCAGTGATTCACACAGCTTGGCTAGTGTTGAAGCCGGGATTATCTTTCTGTCCTATCAATACAATATCCTCAAGCAGTAGACCGCAAATACGCTTGAAATGTAAATGCGCACTATAGAACGTGCACATTTATTTTCTGTACAATAATCGCAACTTTTGAACCAGTTTTGCCTAATCAAACGTGTTGTCTAGCTATCAAAGTCATTTTATTGATCTTTGAAAGATTAAAAGTTCTGTCCATTCTTCCAGACGGATGTGCAGTTCCGGTGCAGAAACATGCCGTAGGTGCACCAACACACAGAGAAACCAGGCTATGAGGAAATGCATTTAAGTGTCAGGCGCAAATAAAATTGGGATACGCGCAGGGCAGTTAATGAATGGGAAAGCATCACCCGCGTAATTTGTAAAGTCTAATAACAGGGTGTTCCTAGCTCACCCACTAGCACTACATATGATCTTGATCCTTTTAAGGTACATGCGTAAGTAAAGCAATCTTTATATGAGAATACTTGAGACAGGAGTAAAACAGTGCTGTGATGCACGTGCTTCTAAGACACCATGGGGGCATATTAACAAGGGGGCGATATGAAATTATCGCCGCTTTTGCGTCCGTTTTCGGGCGAAAAGCGGCGATAATTTCATCGCCTTACCAGCAAAGACACCCTATCGCGTGTTTTGCTGACTTAACGCCCGTTCCCAGCACGCCTAACTTTGCATCGCTAATGAGATGCAAAGTAGGCGTGGCTGTGAAACCAAACAGGGATAATATCGCGAAGGCAGCTTCGCGATATTATCAAGGAGGGTTAGCGATCTTTTAAATCGCGTTAAGTATGCTTTAACGCAGGAATTTAACGTCTGTTAAATTCCTGACTAAAGCATACTTAACATGGGGGTGGATTCTGTGGCTAAGACCACAGGCCCTATCATCTAGGATATCGCCGTTTTCCACCATGGAAAACGGCGATATCCACGCTATCTCTGGAATTCTATCGCCACGGCGATGCGCGTTGTTGATAACGCGCTAACCGGGCGATAAATTACAGAGATAGCCGGCGATAAATATGCAAGCGCTAAGCGCGCTTTGCGATATTTATCGCTGGGCCTTGTTAATATGCCCCCATCTTTCTGCTGCACAAATAATAAATGCACGTGCAAAGCACACGCTCATTAAATAACTCGAGTTAGGCACTGCTGACACCTTTGTTTATCTTGCAAGTCATAGGCTCGAATTGTGACCGGGCTGTCTCACTCTTTCATTCTTCTGAAGTTGATAAAATATCTGTTAAATGGGCAATAATCACATTATTTACAGTGTTGTGAATGTCGTAAGTGCATTAAATCCCTATACAGAAATCGAAGTAATATTGTACCTTTTGGTGGGTCGGTGAGCCGGATCCTAATTTACGGCATTGGCAGTTTTCAGAACACATTGTCCTGTGATACTAGTATTTGGATAGGATACCCCTGCCACGGCAGAGTCCTGTAACGCTTCTTAGTGATATCATAACTGGGGCATATCGGCTGTAGTATCGCTCGGCCTGTGCTATTCCCATGTATTCAGGAAAAATGCATACTTTGCGCAGTTTTTCCGTTATTGAATATAGTTGAAGTATGCAGAAAAGTTTAGAATCCATAACTCCTTCAACGGAAGTTCATACTTTCACAGATGACACGCAGAACTTTGCAGCTGTCGTGGGAATCCGTCTTTTATTCGGATCTTGTTCAGAGAAGGTGTAGAATTAAATCAACATGTCTGTGCAGGTTTATGCTGGGTGAAAGGTAAAGCGTTGGGCTCTTCTGTGTGAACCACTCGAGTTTTTGAGAGAGCTTCAGATCCCCTTGAAAATCCCGAGTTTGGTGGAAGTTTGAACTTGCCCCTGATTCAGGAGTATAAATGGCCCTTCCCGGGGTTTTTTGTCTGCACACTTTGTGGTAGGAAAACCTGAAACAAATCGTTGTAGCAAAAGCTGTAAATACGGATCTCGTGCTATTCTGAAACACACAAAACGCACGGAATTTACGCATTATCCCATATTCGAAAAGTGCAATGGCGCAGTAAATGCACAGGCGTTAAACAGCCAGCAGCATCACGCACCGCGGGTGCGGTATCTTCTGTAGCACAGTTTCACCAGATGCAGAATCAGCCCTTTGAAAAGATGCGTAGACTCAGCACCGCCCAGACGAGATGGAGGAATAATATATGTTAACCCTATCAGCGCTATTATCAACCATTAATTGTTTATGCAGTTGGTACCACAAACGGTATTGTGTCAACACTCATACAAAAGCTGTCATTTTGTGACAGTTTGGGAAAGATCCAGTGTTCAAGTCATATTAAATATTGTCAATATAATCTTATATCAGTGGCAACTTTACAATACTCTGTGCCAGCAGCTATTTAAAGTGTTGGCACAGTGTCCTTATTATACAACACTACAAAATGGTGTTTATTATGTAATCAGCATACAGTGCCATAGCTGCAGGTGGTGGTCCCTGGGGTTTGGGGGGGGCCCGCGAGGCCCCCCGCAAATAATTGAAGAAAGCCCCAGGGCCGGCTCCTGCAATGTCCCGGGGTGCAGTTCTGTTGCTTTTCTGCACCTCATTTGCTTCTTTCTGTACCCCTCTTGCCTCTTTCTGCACCCTTCTTCCCTCTTTCTGCACCTCTCTAGCCTTTTTCTGTATCCCTCTTACGTCTTTCTGCACCCTTTTTTCCTCTTTCTGCACCTGTGTTACTTCTTTCTGCACTTCTCTTCCTTCTTTCTGCACCTCTCTTGTTTCTTTCTGCACCTCACTTGCCTCTTTCAGCACCTCTGTTGCTTTTTTCTGCAGATCTCTTGCCTCTTTCTGCACCTCACTTGCCTATTTCAGCACCTCTGTTGGTTCTTTCTGCACTGCTCTTGCTTCTTTCTGCACCTCACTTGCCTCTTTCTGCACTTCTCTTGCTTTTTTCTACACCTCTGTTGCTTCTTTCAGCAATTCTCTTGCCTATTTCTGCACTTTTCTTCCTTCTTTCTGCAACCCTCCTGCCTCTTTCTGTACCTCTCTTGCCTCATTGTGCACCCCTCCTACCCTTTTCTGCACCCCTCTGGCGTCTTTTTGCACCTCTGTTGGTTCTTTCTGCACTGCTCTTGCTTCTTTCTGTACCTCACTTGCCTCTTTCTGCACTTCTCTTGCTTCTTTCTACACTTCTGTTGCTTCTTTCAGCAATTCTCTTGCCTCTTTCTGTACTTCTTTTCCTTTTTTTGCACCCCTCCTGCCTCTTTCTGTACCTCTCTTGCCTCTTTGTGCACCTCTCCAACCTCTTTCTGCACCCCTCTTACCTCTTTTTGCACCTCTGTTGGTTCTTTCTGCACTGCTCTTGCCTCTTTTTGCACCTCTGTTGGTTCTTTCTGCACTGCTCTTGCTTCTTTCTGCACCTCACTTGCCTCTTTCTGCACTTCTCTTACTTCTTTCTAAACCTCTGTTGCTTCTTTCAGCAATTTTCTTGCCTCTTTCTGCACTTCTCTTGCTTGTTTCTGCACCTCTCTTGCCTTTTTCAGCACCTCTGTTGCTTCTTGCTGCACCCCTCCTGCCTCTTTCTGCATCCCTCTTCCCTATTTGTGCAACTCTCTTGCCTCTTTCTACACCTCTCTTACCTCTTTCTGCACCACTCTTGCCTCTTTCTGTACCTCTGTTGCTTCTTTCTGCACTTCTCTTGCCTCTTTCTGCACCCTTCGTGCCTCTTTCAGCACCTTTGTTGCTTCTTTCTACACTTCTCTTCCTTCTTTCTGCACCCCTCATAACTCTTTCAGCACCTATGTTGCTTCTTTTTGCACTCCTCTTCCTTCTTTCTGTACCTCTCGTGCCTCCTTCTGCACCTCTGTTGCCTCTTTCAGCACCTCTGTTGGTTCTTTCTGCACTGCTCTTCTTTCAGCACCCCTCCTGCCTCTTTTTGTAACACTCTTGCCTCTTTGTGCACCCCTCCTACCTTTTTCTGCACCCCTCCTGCCTATTTTTGCACCTCTGTTGGTTCTTTCTGCACCTCACTTGTCTCTTTCTGCACTTCTATTGCTTTTTTCTGCAGATCTCTTGCCTCTTTCTGCACCTCACTTGCCTATTTCAGCACCTCTGTTGGTTCTTTCTGCACTGCTCTTGCTTCTTTCTGCACCTCACTTGCCTCTTTCTGCACTTCTCTTGCTTCTTTCTACACCTCTGTTGCTTCTTTCAGCAATTCTCTTGCCTATTTCTGCACTTTTCTTCCTTCTTTCTGCAACCCTCCTGCCTCTTTCTGTACCTCTCTTGCTTCATTGTGCACCCCTCCTACCTTTTTCTGCACACCTCTGGTGTCTTTTTGCACCTCTGTTGGTTCTTTCTGCACTGCTCTTGCTTCTTTCTGTACCTCACTTGCCTCTTTCTGCACTTCTCTTGCTTCTTTCTACACTTCTGTTGCTTCTTTCAGCAATTCTCTTGCCTCTTTCTGTACTTCTTTTCCTTTTTGTGCACCCCTCCTGCCTCTTTCTGTACCTCTCTTGCCTCTTTGTGCACCTCTACAACCTCTTTCTGCACCCCTCTTACCTCTTTTTGCACCTCTGTTGGTTCTTTCTGCACTGCTCTTGCCTCTTTTTGCACCTCTGTTGGTTCTTTCTGCACTTCTCTTGCTTCTTTCTGCACCTCACTTGCCTCTTTCTGCACTTCTCTTGCTTCTTTCTAAACCTCTGTTGCTTCTTTCAGCAATTTTCTTGCCTCTTTCTGCACTTCTCTTGCTTGTTTCTGCACCTCTCTTGCCTTTTTTGGCACCTCTGTTGCTTCTTTCTGCACCCCTCCTGCCTCTTTCTGCACCCCTCTTCCCTATTTGTGCAACTCTCTTGCCTCTTTCTACACCTCTCTTACCTCTTTCTGCACCACTCTTGCCTCTTTCTGTACCTCTGTTGCTTCTTTCTGCACTTCTCTTGTCTCTTTCTGCACCCTTCGTGCCTCTTTCAGCACCTTTGTTGCTTCTTTCTACACTTCTCTTCCTTCTTTCTGCACCCCTCATAACTCTTTCAGCACCTATGTTGCTTCTTTTTGCACTCCTCTTCCTTCTTTCTGTACCTCTCGTGCCTCCTTCTGCACCTCTGTTGCCTCTTTCAGCACCTCTGTTGGTTCTTTCTGCACTGCTCTTCTTTCAGCACCCCTCCTGCCTCTTTCTGTAACACTCTTGCCTCTTTGTGCACCCCTCCTACCTTTTTCTGCACCCCTCCTGCCTCTTTTTGCACCTCTGTTGGTTCTTTCTGCACTGCTCTTGCTTCTTTCTGCACCTCACTTGTCTCTTTCTGCACTTCTCTTGCTTCTTTCTACACCTCTGTTGCTTCTTTCAGCAATTCTCTTGCCTCTTTCTGCACTTCTCTTCCTTCTTTTTGCACCCCTTCTGCCTCTTTCTGTACCTCTTTTGCCTCTTTGTGTACCTATCCTACCTCTTTCTGCACCCCTCTTGCCTCTTTTTGCACCTCTGTTGGTTCTTTCTGCACTGCTCTTGCTTCTTTCTGCACCTCACTTGCCTCTTTCTGCACTTCTCTTGCTTCTTTCTAAACCTCTGTTGCTTCTTTCAGCAATTCTCTTAGCTCTTTCTGCACTTCACTTGCTTCTTCCTGCACCTCTCTTGCCTCTTTCGCCACCTCTGTTAATTCTTTCTGCACCCCTCCTGCCTCTTTCTGCACCTCTCTTCCCTATTTGTGCAACTCTCTTGCCTCTTTCTACACCTCTCTTCCCTCTTTCTGCACCACTCTTGCCTCTTTCTGTACCTCTGTTGCTTCTTTCTGCACTTCTCTTGCCTCTTTCTGTACCCTTTGTGCCTCTTTCAGCACCTCTGTTGCTTCTTTCTGCACTTCTCTTCCTTCTTTCTGCACCCCTCATGACTCTTTAAGCACCTGTTGCTTCTATCTGCACTCCTCCTCCTCCTTTCTGCACTTCTCGTGCCTCCTTCTGCACCTCTGATGCCTCTTTCAGCACCTCTGTTAGTTCTTTCTGCACTGCTCTTCCTTCTTTCAGCACCCCTCCTGCCTCTTTATGTAACACTCTTGCCTCTTTGTGCACCCCTTCTACCTTTTTCTGCACCCCTCTTGCCTCTTTTTGCACCTCTGTTGGTTCTTTCTGCACTGCTCTTACTTCTTTCTGCACCTCACTTGCCTCTTTCTGCACCCTGTTCCCTGTTTCTGCAACTTTCCTGCCTGTTTCTGCACCTCTCTTGCCTCTTTCTGCACCTCTGAGTTAGAGGTACTTTTAATCCCCCTGCCCTATTATGTACTAGGGCCTTACAGGGGAGGTAATGCCAATCACAGGGATACCCCAACCCATAGTGTACCCTAGTGTATGTAGGTGTTTTCACTATATTCTAAGTGTCTTTCAGCATAGCACTGGCTCCGGGCCTGGTTAGTCAGAGTCAGTTACCACCAGTACCAGTCCGTAAAAAGTTGGGGGCACAGGATGACTTTGAAACAAGGCCTCTTTCTGCACCTCTGTTGGTTCTTTCTGCATATCTCTTACTTCTTTCTGCACTTTTCTTCGTCTTTCTGGACTTCTGTTGCCTCTTTCTGCATTTCTCTTGCTTCTTTCTGCGCCTTTTTTCCTCTTTCTTCACATGTCCCACCTCTGTAGGCATAGTTAGAAATTATCATTTAAAAAACCTTAGAAATTCACTGAAAAAAGCATAGGTTTCAGGGATGTTATAGTTTGAAATTATCATTTAAAAAACCTTTGAAATTCACTGAAAAAAACCATAGGTTTCAGGGACGTTATAGTTAGAAATTATCATTTAAAAAACCTTTGAAATTCACTGAAAAAACCATAGGTTTCAGGAACGTTATAGTTAGAAAACCATAGAAATTCACGGAAAAAACCATAGGTTTCAGGGACGTTATAGTTAGTTGGACATTTCACTCGTACAAAACCAGAGAAATTCGGCCGTGATAGTTAGTTGAGCTAACTATAACTCGCACCCCCGCAATGCACTGCTGATGACGTCACATATTACATCATTCATGACATGGTCAGTGACATCACTGATGACATCACTGATGACATCTCAAATGACATCACTGATGAAATCATTCATGTGATAATCTGATGCACCTCCTCACATCCTAATATAACCTTTGATACACCCACTCTAAAATACAGACTACCATTTTCGAAACCATAGACACACCAATACCAGTTACTACATAAATAACCAGAGAATAAAGCTATACAGCACACCAATCATAGGTTGTAATTGATCCAATAAATCAAACTGTATTACAAAAAGCTAATAGTCAGTACTGTAATTCTTTTAGTCCATACAGTACTTTGATTTCTTGTGCCCTATGTACAGCACGTAAAAGGTTTTCCAAAGCGATTCTTTTCATAGAAAACGTTTCTTTTATTTAATTTTTCTTTTTTCTTAAAGCCAATTCCCAGCAAAAAAAGCAGCCAACACGTGTTTCGTCTGTACAAATGTGTACCGAGACTTTCTCAAGGCTAAAGTGATCAAGTTTGTCGCTAGTCCTGTTACAGTCAAGACACTGAAAGTGTAATGAATGTATTTCAATCAATAACCCATATAGACACTCATGTAGCTACTCACCAACCCATGCAGCCGCTTACACACCAACTGACAGACTGATACAGACATTTACACAGTTTACTTACTAACCCATGCATTCAGTAAGACACGTTTAATCACTCACTTATACAGTCAGTCACGCATCTACTAAATCATCCATTCAGACACTCATATGCCCACTCATTCTTCAATACACCTTGGAATATATATATATAAAACATAATTAAACTTTACAGAAACACACAGTCACTGGATGATGTCATCAGTGATGTCATCAGTGATGTCATTTGAGATGTCATCAGTGATGTCATCAGTGATGTCGCTGACCATGTCATGAATGATGTAATATGTGACGTCATCAGCAGTGCATTGCGGGGGCGCGAGTTATAGTTAGCTCAACTAACTATAACGGAAGAATTTGTCTGGTTTTGTACGAGTGAAATGTCCAACAAACTATAACGTCCCTGAAACCTATGGTTTTTTCAGTGAATTTCTATGGTTTTTTTAAAGGCTAATTTCTAACTATAATGTTCCTGAAACCTATGGTGTTTTCAGTGAATTTCAAAGGTTTTTTAAATGATAATTTCTAACTATAACGTCCCTGAAACCTATTGTTTTTTCAGTGAATATATATATATATATATAAAATATATATATTGTTTATTTTGTTTACTGGTAAAAACAAAGGCTAACAATTCTGCTATTGTTAGATGTAAATGTTAGTAAAAAATTAACATTTTAAACTTGAAAAAAAAAACACTGAAATTCACCAGTTATAGCTACCTGTAACTTGTACTCTAGCCTTGAAAAGTGGGGTCATAAATTATGTCATTTTAAATGTCATCAGTGATATTATCAAAATGTCATAGGACATGCAATGAGTGAAGTCTTATGCGGGATCATAAACAGTGCATAGGGAGGGAGCGAGTTATAGTTACTTCATTTAACTATAACTGGCGGATTTCAGTGTTTATTGCATTTAAAATGTTATGTTTTTACTGACATTTTCACCTAACTTTGACGTCACTTTAACCTTTAGTTTTTTCAGTTAATTTATGAGTTTTTTGAGTAAAGTAAGATATTATTTTTTATAACCCAACTATAATGCCACATTAACTTTTGTTTTTTATAGTGAATTTTTGAGATTTTTTCAAACATAAAGCAACAATATAAAGGGTGTAATTTTCAGTAAAACGAACCTACTGGCTTTGTCAATGGCTCAGAACACTAAAACATAAAACCCAGACCTATTGGTTTTATCAGATTGGTCAGCACATCAACATATATAAAGCAGACTTATTGTCTTTGCCATTAATTCACTAGTATAATTTATCAATGTGATAATCCAATGTATTCTCATGTACATGCATGGAATTGATTAATTAACATATTTTTGAAACAGTAAGCATAATTAAAGCATTTCTATTCAAAACAGAAGAGCTATAAACATGAGTCTGAGTCTTTCTTTAAAAAGTTGCAGGCCACAGAATGCAGCCATAGGATCAACCACAAGAATTCCATGAACTCCAATGAAAGAACTTACAGCTCCAGCTTATAGGGCTTTGTAAATGATGGTAAGCTCTCCTGCGATCATGCTTTTAATGCCCCAGGAGACTTACAGTTTCATTTTTAATTCCTGGGTGACTACTGTAGTCCCTGCAGCCACCCAGAAAACTTACTTCAATCATTGGTGGTACCCCTACCTCCTCTTTCGGGCACCACAACATGTTTAAAAAAGAAATTATTGATTTCTGTTAACATCAGCAGGAAGACCTGACAACAAGTCAGTCATAAATATATGCCAAGTAATAACCATTCGCCGGCACCACAAGAACATTAATATAGTTTTGCAAGCCCAAGTACTGAATTATAGGGTGCTCTCATGGTGGAATAGTGCATAATATATCAGCGACCTCGCTGCTTCAATTCTGAAGCAGCGAGGATGCTGCAATATTACTATTTTTGTTTTGTAAAGGCAGTGCGGGGAGCCCACTTACATGTTATCACACCTTGTTTTTTTATATTTTGGGTTCCCCGGTCTCACACGGGGCACCCATAGCCTATTTTATCTTTTATTTATGGCAGCACGAGGAGTTCACTCAGTGCTGCTGTGCCTTTACATTTTTTTTGTGTGGTGGGTGCCCTGCTCCCACCCGGGGCACACACAACTTTCCTGTACTGGGGGCCATGAGGGGGATGCTCAGAACCCCCACAGCCACACTAGTTCCCCTGCTAGCACCCATCGTAGGTGCCCACAGGAACTGGCTCCATTGATTTTCTCCCAACCGGAGGGAGCAGCTTTTGTTTCTGCTCCCACTGGGAGAGAGTAAACCTATGTTTCCTGCCCAGGAGAGAGAGAGCAGAGACTTAGATTTCTGTTCCTAGCCCGCACTCTCCAGGGCAGGGAACAACTAGGGACCCCACCCCTGAGACACTGTGGTCATTGTGCCCAAGTGAATAGGATCCCGGGGCCTTGCTCAGGGCAAGGGGGCCTCCTGTTCCCCTCTCCATAAAACTGGCACAGAGGGATGGGGTCACCCGGGGTTTCAAAAATCTTGGGAAGGGGGCTGCATGCCCTCTACCCCATAAAAGAGATATCAGCCCCAGGTGATGGGGTCACAGGGGCCTTCAAAAGGGTGAGGGAGTGCGGGGTTGCACACCTCCTTCACCTTATAAAAGATATCGGACCTGGGGGATGAGATCCCAGGGCCTTCAAAAGACTTGGGATGGGGCGCCTCCCTCTCCTTAATATAAGATGCATTGACCCCCCCCACAGTCCTGGGCCACTTCGATGGTCTTATATTTTAGGAGGAGGGGGATCCCGCCAATTTTTTTAATTTTTTTATTTAACTGCAGATTTGAAATACAATTTTTATAAAATATATATGTTTTTGGCCTCAAGGGCTCCCTTCTGGACTCTCCCAACCAGGCCAAGGGGGCCAGGGTAGTCCTCCATGCCCCCCAATATGTTTTAAAATCTTTTTATAGGACAAGGGACAGAGTCCCGGAGACTTAAAATGGCTGCCACAACATCTTTGTTGCTGTTGTGGCAGCCAATCAGATGTTATCCTTTGACCTGTTGGATTCGAGGATCCTTAGTGTCTCTATATATACATTCATTTTAAACATCAATTTCTCGAAAATTATTGAACGGATTTACACCAAATCACAAAAGGCACGTTTGCTGGGTTTTTAAGATCTAGCTTTCTGTCAAATTTGGTGTAATTCCAGTCAGCCGTTTTGGCTGTAGCTGTGTCAAATTTTCCTACAGAAAATTGCATGGGGAGAAATCATTTTGGGACTTCCTTATCTTTGCCCCGTGTGCCGGATCACCCCAAAACTTTCCAGGAAGGAGCCAAGGCAGATGAGACTTAATTTTGGAAAGTTTAGTGAAGAATCTTCAAACTGCGCCAAAGTTATAAGCAAACCAACAATTACAGAATATTAGCCTATAAAACAGGCAAGCAAACTCCATTGTTCTCCCCAGGGGGGCTTGTTACACCCTTCTTGAGGATCCAATCTCACCCCTAGAGGAAAACAGACATTTCTGGTGGAATAAATGATATGCCCCTACAGGGGTTGGACAAAGACTAGGTAGCAGACCCCCACAAATTTGAAATTTTACTTGCCATTTTTATTTTCCCCTGTGGTGCAATCATGCCCAATATCATAATGTCCCTATGGGGGAGTCAGGCCATATACCTGGATGTTCAAAGCACCAGAAACACTAAATCCCATGGTGGTATAGTAGATTCCGACTAGCCCAGTGGGCTAGTGGTTTCCTGCTTCTGGATCGCGTAGTATCCACAAGCAGAAAATTGCTTGAGAGAGGTATCAGTAGGTAGGGAAAACTCTCCCATTTCCAACTACACTTCGCTCAAACGTGTAGAGGCCGTTTTCACCTTAAAATCCCACTCTGACGTGGGAGAGAGCACTCGCCTACTTACAGCATGCTGATGGGTGTGAGGAGGGCGTGTGGGGCTGAAGAGGAAGGGATTCCTTTTTAGCCCCAACATTGGGCCAGAAATAAAGAAGCCTCCAGTGCAAGCACTGGAGGTTCCTTTGTAGCCCACCCCAGCGTGGACAGTCAGTCGCCAGCTGCACTCGGTAGGTGTCACGGGGTCAGCTGGTAGCCAACAGCTGCACTAAAGGGGTTAATGTGCATGTTGTTATTCACACATGGGGCACCCTTGTACACATCTGATGTGTAACTTGCCTGAGATCCTCAAACCACTTCAGTCCTATGGACTTACGTACAAATAAGAAACTATCCATTCCTTTATGAAGATCACCTTAGCTTACAAATATGTATAAAAGTATTTGGAAATCGTGCTCCCTCCTACTCTACCTCTTGTAATTAGTCTGACCCGAGCAGGATTTACCACAAAATGTGGCCCCACCAGATGATGTTCAGTTCAATGTGTTTCAAGGCAGTTTTGTCTAAATAAGTAATTATGTTTTTTCTATTAAAACCGTATATAAATCAATTCATTATTACTCACACACATTACACCCTCCCTACATGATCCACATAGATTTAGCTACAGCCAAGCAGTATACACATTGAATCATGGTGTCAAATTCAACAAACTCAAGTTAATTCATAGACAGCTACATCTGTATCCCTGTGAGAAATTTGGTTGCTGGTTGAGGTGGGTGTGAGCCCTTTTCAAGCAACAGCCACAGTCCTTGTCAGGGTGAACCCCCAAATGTAACTAAATAATCTGTCCTTAATCCTCTGGTGGCTTGGCACACAAGCAGTCAGGCTTAATTTAGAGACACTGGGGCCGATTCCGATTCCGGCCGGAAATCTCTCCGACCGAGCCGGACCCGGAGAGAATTCCGACCGAATCGGACCCTAGCAGTCCGACCGGACGAGTACGATGCATTCGCATGCAATCGGACTCGATTCGGTCGGACTCCCATTGAAGTCAATGGGAGCCGGTCGTACAACGCGTACGCGGGCTCCCATTGACTCAATGGGTGCGAGGCGAACAAGGACGCCCCCTACAGCGGGTACGCGTCAATGCGCATCGCGGCGTACATGCACAGGTAGGGGGGACCCATGGTTCCCCCCTGTGTGCGACTCGCGCGCCTCACGCGTACAGGGGGTCCGACGCGGACCCCAAAGTCCGGCTCCGACAGCTCTTTCGAGCCGGACGGTGCGAGTCGGTCGGACTGCTTGCGGCGCGCATCGTACTTACCCGGCCGGGAAACGTCTCCATAGCGCGGTGCGAGTCGAGTCCGGGCGAGTCGGTCGGTGCGGTTCGGACCCGTGAACGAGTCGGTCGGTGATTTCGCGTGCGCTCGCATCGTACTCGCTCGGCCGGACCCGCGTACGGTTCGGTCGGGAAACAGGGCTCCGAATCGGATCCGGTAAATCCGAATCCGATTCGGAGCACTACCGGCCGAGATCGGAATCGGCCCCACTGTGTTAAGTATTTATGCAGCACACAAATAGTAATAAAGTGAAACCACAACAAGAAAAATCCCAGAACAATTGAGACAGATAGACAAACTTTTCATAAATTAAATGAGACCAAAACAACAAAAATCCAATCAGTAGAACTGTAGATATGCAATTTTAATGGTTTAAGTAAATATTGTGCAAAGCAGAAAGTGCTAGCTGTGGATATCTGGTCGCTCGAGACTGGGGAAAAAGTCACAGGTTCAGGCTGACCCCAAAGAAGTGTGGGCCGGATACAGAGACTAGCTTAATCCTGCTGAAAAAGTTACCTTCTCAAAGTCCAGAGTGCAGATTTAAAAACTTCAGGATTTCACAGGAATCATATGGTTCCTACTAATTCAGTAAGACTGTGCACTTGGGCAACATAAGCATCAAACTCAGGGGACTGAGTCCACTCATACAATCAGAATATGTTGGCCTAATTCCTGGCTAACTCACAGTGTGCGATCTGGACCCCTAAACCTCACAGGGTACTGGATGGTGTCTGCAACCTTAGAACATGACAACCCTAATTCCCCGAGGAAATCACAGTAACATCTACCCTTTCGTTGTTATCTCCGGCATGTCCAAAGGGAGACACAAGAAGTATACAAATTAACATTTCAAAGTTTTATTGATGCAATTGGATTCTTGTGTAAAATATGTGTGTTGCAATGTTTAGTAGAAGGAAACAGAGCTTTGCAATCAGCATTACAAGAATGGTGAAAAAGATAAATATTTTAACCATTATAATTATTGCATTGATTACATGAATACATATAATTGTACTCCTGCCTAGTACTACCTATCCTAGAGAGCATAGGGTGGATGTGGTTCTGTAAGATAGCTTGGAGTGGTCTAACTCCCCATGTACCTGTGTGCATGTTTCATTCGGAAGCCAGCCTGGTGTAGAACAGGCTGCCGTCCCTCTCAGGATAGTGATGTGATTCAGCAGTGCTAGAATTCAGGCACAGGGCGATCACGACAATCCACAGAAATGCTCCTCTGCCAAACAAAGACTCGGGCAGTTTATATAATGAAAAGTGAACCCATTTGCACTGTTCCTGAGTTCCGATCCTGCTATCTTTGTTAATTCTACCAATTTAGAGCTGTCTTTGAACACACAACAATTTGCAGGGGCAGTTTGTACGATGTTATGATAATATGCCTACAAAGAAATGTATGTCAGCAAAACACCTTCTAAGTACATTATCGCATGCAAACAAGCAAGCAAAATGTGCTAAAAGTCATTGTCTAAAAAGGTGTCAACTTTAAACATGAGCATGTAAAAAATGGGAGTGTTCGTGTACTGGCCCTATTAACCTCACAACACCCACTCCTTGTCTGAAAGGGGACTGAAAAGTAAACCAAATATAAAAACTTATCCTAAAATCAAATTTAGGATATATATAATTGAAACCTCAAAGTCTAAAAAAAGAAGTAACTTTAAAAATAAAGCATAAAGAAAGCCAAATTGCATCAAAACCAATTTAAGAATATGCAAGAAATATCTGCATATAAAAAAACTTCACAATAAAAAGATGCTTTATTAAAATTCTCAAAACCCTAAGAATGTTTTAAATGTTCCAAGAGTCATTAGAAACCATAGTGTTCCTGGCTTCTGTAGACAATGTTCCCATTGGTGCCCTAATCACAAGCTCCAAAGAACAAGCGTGGCATGTCCAACCCAATCAGCAGCCGCTGAAGGTGTGACAGCCAGTAGGGCATCCTCAGAGTAGAAGCCAAAATCCAAAAATCCAGAAGCCGAGGCAGCCACAGAAGACTCATAATATGCATTTCGCAGCAGCAACCACATCTCCAAAAATGGATTCTTAACAGACCCATCAGCAGTTCCCCATCTCTAGATTGTACCAATTGCATTCTAAGGCACATATCCAAGGTGCACTAGAAAGTGCACAGCAGACAGCGGAACACAGGTTGTATGCAATGTAACCATACAGGTGAAAGGACAAGGACCATTTCCTGAAGTAAGGGTGCGCCAAAGTACTGTATCATGTGATTATGAGACATCAGCACGTGTGGTAGTGCCATTCCCATTTGGCCATGTGGTGGAACATCCATTGACGAGCAGCAAAAATAGTAGGGCAAATCCCAACAATCAGAAATAGAATAAGCGGTATTCTCTCCAAAACGCTGGAAACGAATGAGTGTATAAAAGATGGAATCATTCCGAAGACAGTCTGGAAGGTACTAACAAACCCAGACCTAATCGCTTTGAAAAAATGTACTACTCCCGCAGTATTTGAAGCACTAAATATGTGGTGCACAAGTTCTCTTAAGTGTTGTGGGACGTTAGTGTGGTGTAGTAGCTATTCTAAACTTCCTTCTGACACAATAAGGCTTTCAGTCTGCTCAGGCTATCAAAGTTCACATTAAAAATAGAAATTGAAGACCAAACCGTCACTCCTCTAACTGTTCGAGCTGGCAGAGAAAGCACATTCGTACAACAGGTCACAACCCTAGAAACCTTCCCCACATAGGGTACTCCCGGTCTAATCCCACAGCAAACTTGGTCATCCAACATCAAATAACTTCCATTGGAGAGCAATCTAAATGCTGGACAATTTACAGCAGCTGGGCAACCCTTCAAATAACAAGCTAATTTTGCTTTTGAAGCATTACAAGCTCTGTGAAGTGTGAACTCCCTGCAAACTAAAGAATGACCTCAAGTATTCTCACAGTCTGTACTGCTAAGAAAACTTTCAGTTTCCCCATTCCTACACCTGTAGTCAGAAAGGCAGGATCCATGTCTCATGTGCAAATCTCTCCCTTAATGCTTCAGATCTGCCTACCAAAGTGTTTCAAACGAATCACTGACATAATATTGACAGACACAATATCGACCTACCATAATATCGGGACGTAAAAATCGATTACACTAATATTGACATTTAAAAAAACACACAAATATCGACAAGGAAATATCGTCATACATTAACATCGATATCACTATTATCGAACCACAAAATATAGTTAAAAAAATATCGACAACATTAATAAAACATACAAAGTGTCAATAATATCGATAACAAAAATATAAACACCAATATTATCGTAAAATAAAAAATATTGACATGTTAAAAATGATTATAACTATACAAAACGTAACACAAAATATATAAAATTATTATTTTGCACACACAACATAAAAAATAATCGATTAACACATATTTTAAACACATTTAAAAATCTTATCATAAAACTTATTAAATACACACAATTATTTATTTTCTATGGTATTATAGCTCAATTAAACAACATATTATTTCACATCTAAAACAATATAAATCACATATAATAAAGGAAACAACTTTCAAATAAAATAAAACAATAACTGAAGGTTAATTAGCATTTTCCATATATGGAAACCAACTCCCAAATAATTTAAAACAATTAATAACAACCAATGAAATACACATACAATTAAAATAAACCAATAAACTTAAAACAACAATTAATTAAACACTATATAAACACACGAAAAAGTAAACATTATTTTACACCTCAAACAAAAAAGAATGAACAAGGAGAAACTCTGCCGGATTGCTGAAAGAACATTGCACTACATTAAAGAAAACTCTGTTTCCAGCTCCACAAAGTATGTAAAATACCATTTATAAACCAATGCTACTGCAAATCTTCTGAAAATGCTATTTAAACAAATAAATAATTAATATATATTTATTAAATTTATATCTCCTCTACAGATAAATCTAAAGACATACCAACACCTACAGAAAACTGTGAAAAATCTACATGCAAATAAAGTAAGTATTAAACTGAACAAAAGTAAAACAATTTCCAAAAATGCCACACAAAATCCAACATAATCCCAACTCCCCCCTTAAAACACAATTAAACAAATTATTAAAATTACTTTTTTTCTCAACAGGAATATCAACAACAAAACTAAAGGCAAACAGTAAAGAAATCCATCAGCATTGAAAACAACTTCAAATTCAACGTTGTAAGTATAAAATTGACAATGAATATATTTCTGACAAAAGAATACAGAAATATTTTTATTAATTTTCATATACATTTTTCTTTGACTGAAGGGGCCCAATTCATAACTTCACAAAAAGGAAAATTTGTATTATGTTATATGGGGTATGTGTACACCCAAGAAAAGCAAACAGGAGACAAAGTAAACTGGAAATGCAGTAAATATTATTCTAACAAATGTTATGGGAGGGCTGCAACAAAGGAAACAACTGTACTATATGTCAGGGAACATAACCCCCCTAACATTGCTGAAATTGAAGTTAGAAATGCTTTAGACGATATAAAAGAAGCTAGCACTAGATCAGAAAAGTCTACAACAGAAATACTTAAAGATATGCTCCCCAAAACCCCACAACATGCAACTGGCCAAATACCCTCAATATCGTCACTAAAAAGAACAATAGCTAGAACTAAAAAAGCTACTGCTACCACCACACCTGTCCCCAAAACTTTTGCTGAAGTGGAAATACCACCAGAACTCACAGTTACCCATAATGAAGAACAATTTCTTCTTTATGATAACAAATCAAATGACAAAAGAATAATAATATTTGGAACTGCCACTAACTTACAAAAGCTACAAAACTGTGAAACCTGGATGATGGACGGGACTTTCAAAATATGTCCTAAACCATTTTATCAGTTAAATACAATTCATGCACTTTATCAAAATACAAATATCCCCTTTCTATATGCTTTATTACCAAACAAGCAAAACTCCACTTATATGGTACTTTTAACTAAAATAAAAACAAGAAACCAATAATTACTTTCCCCAAAAAATAATCATCGACTTTGAACAGTCAATGATACAAGCCATACTAAAAACCTACCCTCACACAGCAATTCAAGGTTGCTATTATCATTTCAATCAATGATTTTGGAGACGCCTCCAAAAATCTACACTAAGGGGGTCATTAGGATGGCGGACGGACTGGTGGAGACCGGGACCGTCCGCCATACATGCAGCGGTCACGCACACCAAATCAGGATGCGACCGCCACCATGGCAGTCGCATCCTGCCATTTAACATTGCGGCGGGTGCTGCTGACTGCAGCACCTGCCGCGATGCCAAATAGGCAGGATGTGCATTTCACTGCACTACATGGCAGGCACCACACAGTGCCTGCCACGTGGTGCTGTGAAATGTAGGGGGGTACCATGGGTACCCCCCAGTGTCGTGTAGTTCCTATATATAACCTATACAGAATCTGCGCGTTCGGATAACATGAACTGTGGGCTTGGTGGCAGACTGACTCTGAACACCCCCACTGAAAATGTTAGCCTGTTTGCATTAGCTAGCTCACAGTGCCACTAGTGTCTCCTCTTATCGGGGAGAGAATAGTTTCTGGCAACCTTAGAACATGACAACCCTGATCCCTCAGGATCGTGGAAACAATGTACTACTTTTCACTCAGTCACTCGTGCTCACTTATTTGGGCTCAGAGAATTACACAGGAGAAACAGTCGGGCGTGTTACAATAAGTATTTATTGCACAGTTGTTCTTCTAGTGTTAAATAGATGTGCTGCAATAATTGTTAGACATTAGCAGATATATATAATCAGCAGTATAGTGAATATAAATGGATAGTACAGTTCTACCATTTTGCAATAATCATAAATGCATACATGGATATAAAATGCATGATAAAAGAGAGCGCGTACTCCTACGATGCCTATCTAGATGTACCTAAGTGTACCTAGCATGTGAGTAGGTGTGAAGCCAAGAATCCCTCTAGGAATTAGTCGAACCCCATTACCTGAAGTGTGAGAGTGTGTGAGACCCCGTCCTGGTCTCGTGTTGGACACCCCGCGAGGGATGTTTTAGACCACTGTCAGCTGGAGCATCTGCATGCAGGAGCCTCAGCGTCTCTGGTCAGTGTGTCGGCCTGGGAGTCTCGGCTCCCTCTAACACCAGCAAGATGTGTTGTATTTATGCAGAAAGTATCTAGGGTTCCTTTGTCCCTTGTTTCTTGTGTTAGCCGTTGTTGGGTTTGAGGATGACGTATGGGATGAACCTTGTACGTAGATATTATGCAGGTGGTGTAGCCCGGCAGTGTGGTGTTATATTATTGTAAAGCCATTAAATATACTTGGTCCAATGTTTATTTCCATTTGCGCGTAAAGTAATCGTTCTAGACTGTCCTGGGTTTTTTTTTCCATTGCGGTCATAGTAATTATAGACCGTAGGAAAGTTTGAAAATAGTGTAAACTAACATAATGCCTGTAACATCAACTTGTTTCTAGTTCAGTGTTGACTCTTAGTGCCCGTAAATAAGCATGTCTGAGTTTTATTCGTTTCAAAAAGTAGGGAGCAGGTTATTTACCCTTATATCTTTTACTTTTAGCCACTACGTGTGAGCGAAATATAAAGGAGATTGGTTCTCCTTGCCCGTGGTTAATCGTGCCAATTTATTTATGCAGCCACTGGGGCAACAAAAATATTTTATGAAAAGTATTTTATGAAGGATTTACTTTCAACCTCGCATCATTGACTAAAGACGTAAGTTGATTTGGGTTGTAATTTGGTTTTAATTACATATTGGAGTGGTCTGTTCGATTGACTCTCCGTTTTGTTTTTAGTTTCCATTTGGCATTGGTGATGTGCCAATCTATTGGTATTTGTCACACACATTCATCGTGTGACTTGAAGTAAGTGGAGGTTATGTTACACTTCCTTATCACAACTTTGAAACAGATGGCTACCACCCTTCCTCCTTTTTCTTCACTGACGTTTTAATTTTTTTGGCACATTGGTGTGTTGGAAGTTTCGTTTCAAGGCTATTGAGACTCTCTTTGGTTTTTTGGATTTTTTCACTTTCAGGGATTGCTTTTTAATAAAATTCAATCTTTGGATTTTGGTTTTCTAATCTCTTTTCTGCCCTTTTAGAAATATGGAATTTTATAAATTCATATTTATTTGTAAATTATCTTTGCATTTTATAGATTTTTTCTTGGATGCTCAGCAAAATTTATGTCCTGATGATGACCATGTATTCATGACAAAGGTCGAAACGCCGTCGACGCAACTGTGGCCGCTAGTAATGAAGGACACATTGTTTTGTTTTTGTCGTTTCAGTGTTGTTCTGAAAATTTCTCTTTTTTATGTGATTTTTTTGTTTGCCACTTGTTTGGTATTGTATTGTATAATAATTGTTATGTGTACCAACTAATACTTCTGAGCGCAATGTGAATAATTTGTTTTTATATTGAATAAATTTTGCATATTTTTCTTAAAATATTTCTTATAAGGGCTTTCTTCTGTTTTTCTGATTTTCAGTCTTTTTTATGTACAATTGTAATGTCATTTGTTTGTGAAAAATTGAATTTTTTCAATATCTTGGACCGTTGTTTGGATTAAACACTGATTGCCCCTGGTTCAGGTGTATAGGGCTGCCCCTGTGGTTGTTAATAATGGTGGTGTAGCCCCAGCCTGGTTTCCAAGAACCCTTATGAATATTCATTCATACTGTGTGAGTCTATTGATGAAGTTACAGGACACTATTGTTCAGGGAGAAACCCTCCTTCTGCGCCCAGGACTAGAACTAGGTAAAGGTTCAATCCTAAAAGGTCCGTTACTGTGTAGTGTAGGGGAGGAAATGTAGGTGAAGGTGTAAGATATTACCTGGGCCTATATTAGGGTACCTATATGAAACATAACACCAGTGCACCCACACCTCCCCCCAACACAAGGGGGGCCCGCAACGGGCACCCGCAACCAATCCCCACCAGCCTTTAGATGGTGGTATCGCCGCCATGGAAAGACCAGTTGAAGCGAGCATCATGATTTGGTGGACGGTGCCTGCTAGGCACCGCCACCATTTTATGCTCGCAGGACCGTCCGCCAGGCAATCTGTAAGATTGCTTTTGGTGGACCAGAGGCGGACGGTCTTTGCGTCCGCCACGGTCTGAGCACAATTCCCTCCGTCATTGTAATGTGGCAGGGGATTATCGCAGTACGATTGCGGAAGGACCGCCACCGCTTGGCTGGCGGTGACGGGCCTTCCGCAATCGTAATCGGCCCCTAAGTATTGAATATGCAACAAATAGCTCCTTTGCATATCAAATTAAGAACCTAATAGCACTGGCATACATCCCAATTACTGACATAGCCGAACACTACAATTTATTAATTGAAAGTGCATACTACCAACAAAATGAGCAAAAACGAAGGGGCTCATTACGATGGCGGGCGGACATCAGTCCGCCCGCCATTGTTGCGGTGCTGGGACCGCCCACCAGACGTGCGGCGGTCCCACCACACATATTAGGATGCGCCCGCCAGTATGGCGGGCGCATCCCAGGCCCTTAACATTGCGGACGGTGCTGCTGGATGGAGCACTGTTCGCACTGTCAAAATGGAATGCACTGCAGTTCCCTGCACTGCGTGGCAGGCACCACTACCCCCCCCAGTGCAGCAACACCCCCCAAACAATGGGAGCCCGCAACGGTCCCCCAAACCCAATCCCTGCCAGCTTTTCCATGGCGGCATCGCCGCCATAGAAAGGCCTTTCATTACCTACATCCTAATTTGGTGGACGGTACCTGCTAGGCACCGCCACCATTTCAGGAGCCCTGCACCGTCCGCCAGGCAATCGGTTCGATTGCCTTCGGCGGTGTAGCGGCGGACGGACTTTGCGTCTGCCGCGGTACCCACCGCCATCCTAATTGGGCGGTGGGTAAAATGCTTAGTGATGGCAGAAGGACCGCCACCGCCAGGCCTGGCGGTGGCGGTCCTTCTGTCATCCTAATGACCCCCTAAGTCCCCTACTTGACTATTTTGAGGATACCTGGGTAGGAAGACTACACAGATCTGGACACAGAAGGCAACCTAAATACCACATTCCATGGTGGAATGTATATAACAGTACCCTAAACAAAGAAGCTAAAACTAATAATGCTGTAGAAGGATGGCATAACGCCTTCCAAGCAACAACAGGTAGAACGCCACCAACTCTACATAAACTATTACTAGCTATCCAAAAAGAACAAAGGGGCTCATTATGATGGCGGGAGGATCGCGACCGCCGGGCCGGTAGTGGCGATCCTCCCGCCATCATATTGTGATTCACCCACCACCAAATTAGGATGGGGTGGGAATCACATTGGTTCCGCGGCGGACGGAAAGTCCGTCCGCCATGGTCCCGCAAGGCGGTACTTTTCCGCCCACCTTGCGGGACCCGAAACCAGGGCATCATAGCGGCGGTGCCGTGCAGGCACCGCCGTAGTGATCATGATCAGCCCTTCCACCTGTCTTTTTGCGGCGGAAATCCTGCCGCAAAAAGACAGGCGGAGGCTGGCTTTGGGGGCCCGTTGCGGGCCCCCTCTGTGGTGGGGTGCACTGGGGGGGTACCCATGGTATGCCGGTACCCCCCTACATTTCCATGCACAAGGTGGCAGGCACCGCGTGGTGCCTGCCACGTTGTGCATGGAAATGCACAACGTGGCATTTTCACATTGCGGACGGTACTGCAGCCAGCAGCACCGTCCGCAATGTGAAAAGGCCAGGATGCGCCCGCCAGTGTGGCGGGCACATCCTAATTGGGCTGGTGGGACCGCTGCACGTCTGGCGGGCAGTCCCATCACCGTTATGATGGCGGGCGGACTGATGTCCGCCCGCCATCATAATGAGCCCCAAAGCTACCAACAACTAAGAATGGAGCAATCTGTAACACAAATAGGCCCAAAACTTACCAAACAAACTAAACAAATGTTTGAATACTTACAGTACAAAGTAAGACTATGCCTAACAACTAAAGGCCTAGAATATCTTGAAACAATAGCCAAATCCCTACTTTAACTAAAAATACCTCAAAAAACTTAAAACCTCATAACCAAAAACTAAACAAATAAATAAATACAGGGGCATATTAGCAAGACCCACGTTAAAATTATCGCCGTTTTAGCGGCAGGAAACTGCCGCTAAAACGGCGATAATGGGCTTGCTAATATGCGTTATGGAATTCAAATAGAAGCCCAGGTTAGATGTCCTGCACATCTAACCTGGGCTTCTATTGGAATTCCATAACGCATATTAGCAAGCCCATTATCGCCGTTTTAGCGGCAGTTTCCTGCCGCTAAAACGGCGATAATTTTAACGTGGGTCTTGCTAATATGCCCCATAATTCTTATAATTTTAAAAATATAATTATTTTGTCAATTTTATTAATTAATATACAAAAATATATTGACATAATTATATTTTATAAAATATAAATCACAATAACAATGTCATTTTAAACATTCCCCTCACACAATAAATAAATCAAAATAACTTATTGTTTCCGTAGCTGAAGAAACGAAATGCCAACTGCCATAAGTAAATCCACGTTTTCAATAATCCCAATATTAAAATGAATCCCCCCAAAAAATGGAAAAATCCAACTGTTTAAAAAGTAATCCACCAGCAAAAACTTCAGAAACGATAAACCATAAAAATCCCGAAAAACGCTCCTGGAAAACTCGAAAAATTAAGGAAGTGTAAAATAATTATTAGTTATCTAAAACTAATACACACTTCCTTAAATAAAAAAATAAACAATTTTCTCCCAACCGCCACGTTCCAATCGACCAAAAGCTGTAATAAAAAAACAATCCCACCCACACAATACACACATACATTATAACATAATTAAAAAACCATAATACTAACGCCATAGTTTAAACATATTTTCACATATCTAGTTGACTCTAACACCGACCAATTACCAAACTGATGACATTTTGCTAACACATAGCTAACACATACAACTCACCAAAACTTAAATTACCTAACACTACACACACTACCTAGTACTTAACTACCCCCAAATGAATCCAAAATGAAAGTTTAAATAAAGAAAATTAAACTTACCTTAACCGATGCAGCGCAGCTTCCAACCGCGAGCTTCTCCCCTCAGAAATGACTTAAAACAAAACCGAGCGGTTACAAAATACAAGTGAAAAAAATATGGCTGCTTTAAATAGTAAAGATATATGTATTTCTTCATTAAAGTGATTGTACATTATAAATTCATTGTTATAATTTTTTTTTAAATACTAGAAATTAAAACTTCTGTTTTAAAATGTATTTTACTTTTTTATGTAATGTAAAATTATAATAATATTATTAAACATTTAATAATTATTATTATAATTCTAAAAATATACGTCAAGTCCAATGTATATTAAAAATCTGTACTATGCTGAATAAATGTTAAAAAATGTACAAATGTTATCAAAAATGTTTCTATTAAAAACTTACATGTACTAAGTAATATTATTTATATTTCCAATATAAATAATATTCTAAAAAATAAAACGTATGTCAATTTTTTTTTAAAGAATTGTTAAAATGGTTTGTAATAAAAATGTATTAAAATATATATGTTAATAATAAATTACACTATATGTATTAATGTAATCAATCTTCAGAATACTAATTAATAATGTATCACTGTTATTGAAAAATATTTTCTTTGAAAAAATGTTTAAAAAGCAATGTAAAACTAAATCATTTTTTTCCAAAAATGTACATAACTATAATAAAAAGTTTAATAATGTTTAAAACTAAGGGGCCTATTAGGATGGCGGGCGGACTCAGTTCCGCCCGCCATCCTAGCGGGACCGGGACCACCCGCCTGCCATGCGGCGGTCCCGCCACCCTGATTATGATGCGACCGACACCGCGGCGGTCGCATCTGGCATTTTAACATTGCAGCACCCGCCGCAAATGGTAAAATGCCATGTTGTGCATTCCCATGCCACCTTGTGCATGGAAATGTAGGGGGGTACCATAGGTACACCCCAAGTGCACCCCCCCACCACCCCGGGGGCCCGCAACGGGCCCCCAAAGCAAATCCCCGCCAGCCTTTCCATGGCGGCATCGCCGCCATGTAAAGGCCTCTCAGGACACCCATCCTAATATGCAGGCACCGCCACCATATTAGTGGCCCAAGTCTGCCCGGCCGGCAATCGTAATGATTGCCGACCGGCAGAAAAGCGGCAGACGCACTTTGCATCCGCCGCAATACCCCCCGCCATCATAATATGGCTGGGGGTATTTCACTGTAGGATGGCATAACGATCGCCACCGCCGGCCCGGCGGTGGCGATCGTTACACCATCCTAATGACCCCCTAAGTTTGAAAAAATATTATATATAAATTTATACATATGTGCAAAAAATATAATATGTGAAAAATAAAAATGTTTTTTTTTTCTAAGTCTAACAATAGATATTAAATACACGTAATAAAATAAAATGCGATTTCTTTTTATTTCGTATTGTTTGAAAATAAATAAACATATCAATAAAATATTACCATGTTTCATGAATTTCTATACATTTTTTTAAACCTTGTATACATAATAAAATATTTATGTAACATCAATCTACTTTATAAAGTTTATATTTTTAATTAATATTTATAAATATATTATATTTCTTTTTACAAACTATATTATTATTTATAAACATTTCCACTGTATACTACATTTATTTTTAAAAATTGCTATACTGTAAACATATATAATTTACTATTCCCACTCCAAACTATATTAAGTCAAGGAAACTGCTGGACAGTAAACATATATAATTTACTATTCCAACTCCAAACTATACTAAGTCAGGGAAGGTGCTGGACACTAAACATATATAAATTAGTATTCCCACTCCAAACGACATTAACTCCAGGAAGGTGCTGGACAGTAAACATATATAATTTACTATTCCCACTCCAAACTATACTAAGTCAGGGAAGGTACTGGACAGTAAACATATATAATTTACTATTCCCACTCCAAACTATACTAAGTCAGGGAAGGTACTGGACACTAAAGATATATAATTTATTATTCCCACTCCAAACTATACTAAGGGGCCCATTATGATATCCGGCGGATCGCCACCACCGGGCCGGCGGTGGCCACCGCCGGGCCGGCGATGGCGATCCGCCCGCCAGATGCTCCCGTTTCACCCCCCGCCATATTAGTATGGCGGGGGGCACCATGGCGGACAATAAGACCGTCCGCCGCTTTTCCGCTGGTCCGATCCCCGGCCGGGCGGAAAAGGATCTCAATATGGTGGCGGTGCCTTGCAGGCACCGCCATCCATATTAGGATGTGCAATTACAAAGGCCTTTCCATTGCAGCGATGCCGCAATGGAAAGGCATGCGGGAATTGCTTTGGGGGCCCGTTACAGGCCCCCGGGGGGTGGGGGGGTGGGGGGGCTGCACTTAGGGGGTACTTATGGTACCCCCCTTCATTGGCATACACAAGGTGGCAGGCACCGCGCGGTGCCTGTCACGTTGTGCATGCCAATGCACAACATGCCTTTTTAACATTGTGGCGGGTGCTGTTTACAGCACCATCCGCGACAATGTTAAATATGCGGAATGCGACCGCCAGGGTGGCGGTCGCATCCTAATAGGCACAGCGCGACCGCCGCACCTCTGGCGGTCGGTCCCGTGTACCGTTACGGTGGCGGGCGGACACAGTCCGCCCGCCATCATAATAGACCCCTAAGTCAGGGAAGGTGCTGGACACTAAACATATATAAATTACTATTCCCACTCCAAACTATATTAACTCTGGGAAGGTGCTGGACACTAAACATATATAATTTACTATTCCCACTCCAAACTATATTAAATCAGGGAAGGTGCTGGACACTAAACATATATAATTTACTATTCCCAGTCCAAACTATATTAAATCAGGGAAGGTGCTGGACACTAAACATATATAATTTACTATTCCCACTCCAAACTATACTAAGTCAGGGAAGGTGCTTGACACTAAACATATATAAATTACTATTCCCACTCCAAACTATATTAAATCAGGGAAGGTGCTGGACACTAAACATATATAAATTACTATTCCCACTCCAAACTATGGGGGTCATTAGGATGACAGGCGGAGGCACAACCGCGGTGGTGGCGGATAATGTATTTTTCCACATTCCAGCAGCGGTCCTCGTGCCCGCCATCTTACAATGGGCAAACATAGCCCATTTCCCATCCGCCGCGGAGCGACGTGAACCGCCAGAAATTTACGCCCGCCACCGAGCCGGAGGGAGCCAATAGAGACCCACCGCTGTGCAGAATGATGTCCCGTCCGCCATACAAATCACGATGCTACAAACAGCCCATCACATCGCAGCGGAGAATCCACCCACCCAGAGACGGCGGAAGCACGATGGCGGAACGCGAAACCAGACTTCCGGTCCCTACCACCCGGTCTGGAACGCAATGAATCCAGCTCTTCAAGCCTTTCCCCTGCTGTCCCTTATCCACTACCAGCAAGTAATGGACCGTCGCGGACAACGCCGCAGGTACGCAAATACACAACTCCGCACACAACCACAACACTCAACTCCTGTGCTGATATACGGTTCCTGTCCACATCAGACACTCTGGTGGGGACAGGAACACATCCCCAAGTGTACCCACAGGTGTCCTACCTGTTAGAAAATAACCCCTCCGCATCCGGGTCAACCACCAACCGTGAAATCATGTCCCGGTCACGTCACCACAGCGGTGAAGACGCGGGAAAACCTGCGCACAATGTAGTAGGCAGGGCCGGCGCCAGGCATGGGCAGTCCACAAAGATTCACAGGGCTCCACCTCCACCCTACACACACTACGCTTACCACACCCATTTGGGGACATGCTGTGTGCTCCTCCTGTGCCCCCCCTGCACAATTAAGCTGCCAGGTGTAGCCAGACACCAAAGGAGCAGGGAGCCTGGCTTGGAAGGTGGGGGTGAAGAGGAACACCCTGCACAGAAGCTCAGGGGCTGGACAACCCTCCCCCTCACACCTACCTTCCACACATGTGAAGCAAAATGAGTATAATTCAAAAATGAAGACTGACATTGCATAGGAACATCCACTGAACTGTTCACACTGCCTGTGAAGTCACTCACAAACACCCCACACTGACACCCAGCCACATACACATACCATAGCCCAGCACCAATGGAGGACAAGAAATGGGTCAGCCAAAAGTGAAGTGGACAGTGCTGGAAAGCCATGGAGCAAGCCACATAACTAGTGTACAACACATGCAAGCGAAGGAACATATCACATCACCCTTTGGGCATCAAATCACACATGGGTGGCACAATGAGTGAAATTAACCCAAAGTGACCTACATGCAACAACTCAGGGAGACATCAAGGCAAGCCATGCAAAGGCATAGGAATGATAGGAAGTGTCTGAAGTCAAACAGTGACCAGCCACACATCTGTGTCAACTCACTTGACATGTGTATATCATCAGCACAACACACAAGGCTCATTGTCACACTCCATGACTAACAAACACAAGTAGGACCGTCACACATGCCCCTCATCTACCCATTTCACACCTGCAACACTCAACACTCAACACCAGTGTGAAACACACAGAATGGTGCAAATGATGTCCTGTGAGTACACTGACAACCAATCACACTCCCTGGGGTGCATCCACAAACATCACACTCACACTCAGGGATTTCTGAACCAATGCTGACACAAAAACAATAGCCAAACACAAAGCTCACAAACAACATACACAGAAGTCCAACAAGCCCACACATGGGCAGCCAAACAGTGGAAAGGCAATGTGACCCTAGACAGAACAGGAACACAAAACATTGTCACTCATGGCCAATGCACAGACACCAAACATCAATACAAACAAGAGGTGCATCCTCAAAAATCAACCATGAACACCAACTGGGATCAATGGGACAGTCAGCTAACACAGACAGAGACACAACACCACTCATCAAGTAGACAAGGTACCATATTGTACCACAAGCATGCACATGCACAATCCTGAAAAGTGACAGGTCAAAAATAGGAGGACAAACCAACAATGTGCACTCAAAACAAGCCCAGCAACAAGAATACACCTTGCTGCATGTGACAGACACACAAGTAATGCACACCACACCTGAAACACACATTTGAATGTATCACACAGCAACAGCCACTCACACACAACGTCATGCAAATAGAACATCACACACACATAGCATCTGTCAGTAGAAAGAGCCAACACAGGCCAAACACTGCATACATCCACAACAAAAACACAACAGATGCACAGACCAATCCATCACAATGCAAACTCAGCTGCACATCAGAGGGATGCACAACAAGCAAGTACAAGGCAACATACACTGACAACACTGCATGCACACCAAGCAGTGTTTGCACAACAACCAAATCAGTAGCACACACAGCTGAGTGCAACACCATGTACTCCCACAATACAAATCATCACAGCACACACAGAACATCACACCCAGGAAGGGTAGCAGTACCTCAGCAAACACACATACAGCTTAGCCATCACCCACAGATGCACAACTCAGGGACACCCAGGTACAAACAACATGACCAGAGGACTGTGCTGCCCAAACATCTGCACTGCACATGAGCAACCATGACAGCAAACCAGTACCAGAAAATTACACATAACTAATTGGGAAACTGTCCTGAGTAGCACATTTGTCCTGTACATAGATCAGCCTCACACAGCATAGTGTCACACTATGAAGTGGTGGGGAGGCTCACACACTGCCAAGCCATGGGGTGGAAGACATGAGATTTAAGTGGTGTGTACTTCAGTAGTGGACAGGTGAGCAGTGTACAGTACACAAACACATAGAGGAGTAACTCACAATGTGTAGGCATCAGAAGCACATATAGGGGATGGCATGACTCCACATACCACATACCACATACCATACTGGATCCAAAAATGGGTCAAGTGACAGCAATGCATGGGAAAACACACAAATAATGTCAGTGTGGCTGAGCAGGTCTGCACAGTGTGCACAAACAGTAACAAGACACATGGCTGATCAACAAAACACAACACAGACTTGGCTGTCACACACTCTGCATACTCACAACTGGCAGCAACAACAAGTAGGTATCCCCCAGGAGTGCAAGGACACACCCACACACTGCACAGTGCCCAAACTACAACTCCTACATGTGCCCACAATATGAAGCACATGGCAGACAATTAAAACAAACAGGCACTCATCTCCTGGGTCATACATGTGCAGTTGGCATTGCAGGGGCACACACACATCAATACTACTGACAATTACAGCCCATTCACACTTCATGACCACACAAGTGCCCACACCCAAATGTACCCATGTGACTAGGAAGACAGGCCATCACAAGATGACCATACATCAACACTGCTGTTCACACATCAACGAAGATCACACAGATATAATGGACCCTGGCCAGCTCACAAGTAATACTGTGGATAGAATTCACCTCTGTTCTGGTATTGCATCATAACATGACATGTGTACAATTTAGCAAACATGACCATATGATGAGTATGACAATAGTAGACCAACACAAACACCCATCATTGCACCCTCAACCCTCAGAATGAAGAAGAACTAAAGTGCCCCTCACCATTGGCAAACCTTGAAAAAGTTAAATAAGCAATTGGCAATGTTAAAGTGGCATACAGAGCATTTGTCACATGCAACCATACCCATACAGAAAAGACTTTTATTTAGCAAGGACACTGACAAAGCAGACAACAGGAGTAACTGTTTTTATTACATATCACCAAGATAGGCATGAAAAGTAGACAACAGCAAGGCCAGTGGCCAGTCCATAGTCCAAAGGAGGGATATGTGTGCATGAGAACCTGCACAGGGAATGGGCATCCAAAGTTACAAACAAGGCCAGTGGCCAGTCCATAGTCCAAGGGAGGGACATGTTTGCATGAGAACCTGCACAGGGAATGGGCATCCAAATTTACAAACAGCAAGGCCAGTGGCCAGTCCATAGTCCAAAGGAGGGACATGTGTGCATGAGAACCTGCACAGGGAATGGGCATCCAAAGTTACAAACAGCAAGGCCAGTGGCCAGTCCATAGTTCAAAGGAGGGAAATGTGTGCATGAGAACCTGCACAGGGAATGGGCATCCAAAGTTACAAACAGCAAGGCCAGTGGCCAGTCCATAGTCCAAAGGAGGGACATGTGTGCATGAGAACCTGCACAGGGAATGGGCATCCAAAGTTACAAACAGCAAGGCCAGTGGCCAGTTCATAGTCCAAAGGAGGGACATGTGTGCATGAGAACCTGCACAGGGAATGGGCATCCAAAGTTACAAACAGCAAGGCCAGTGGCCAGTCCATAGTCCAAAGGAGGGACATGTGTGCATGAGAACCTGCACAGGGAAAGTGTGACACCGTACACTGCCATGGTAAGCAACACAGCTAGGGGGATACCAATGGGCAGTCCAGGCACCGCTGTGGGAGAGATAGGTTTGGGAGGGGGACTTTGCCTCAGACTTGGCTGTCAGTCGAACTGGGAGGTGGCTGATTGTCGGGGCCAGTTGGAGTACTGGACCTGGGAGAGAGAGGACCAGCTGAGGTAGAGGCATCAGTGGCTTTGGTAGGCGAAGGGCTGCTTGGACTGGGTGGCATGGTGGCATGGGGAGGCGGAGACATGCTGCCGTGAGACACAGTGTGTGAGGGTGAATGTGGAGGGCTGCCTATCCACTTCTTGGGGATTCAATGCTGAAGAATTGTCTTGGTAGGAGTAGGAAGTGTGGTGGGCACAACAGCCTCACTCTCCACCAAAGGTGCATCAAGTGCAGGTGGCTCTCCCTGTGGGGATTTGCTGGATCTGGTGGTACGCTTGGCCTGGCCTTGCCTTTTCCTCTCCATCCCCTGTTGACCAGGTGAACCCCCCACAGCGCCCTCCTGTCCCAGCTTCACAGGGGTGTGGGTGGGAGTTGAGGTTGTGGATGAATCTGCCTTAGAGGGCTGTTTCTGCAGACTCTTAGCAGGCACCAGCTTCACAGCAGGCACGGCAACTGTTTGCCTGTCTTTGGGGGCCGCTTTTGGGATGGGAGTGTCCTTGGATGGGGCTGAATGTGAGGCATGTGAGCCTGAGACCTGCTTCTTGGCTTGATGCCCCTGAGTGTCACCTGATGGGCTTCTTCCTTTGCGCTCCTGTGTGAGTTTCTTTTGTTTGGGGGATGGTGTCTGCGCTCTGGGCCGCTTGGGGTGCTGCTGTTGTGTGCTGCGTGTGGAGTACCTGGTGCCTGAGGGCTTTGGTGTGTGGTCACTCTCGTCAGATGTTGCCAACTGCAGGAGGGTTGCCAAAGGGACTGGAGCTGGACTCTGAGCCTGTGACAGCTGAATGGATGCCGTCACTGTGGAGGACAAAGACTGGACAGTTCTGTGTAGCCCACCCACGTCAGAATGAATCCCCTCCATAAAGGCAACTACCTGTGCCAACTTCTTGTCATGATCCATAAAGGCATTCAGGAGAGTTGTCTGACCCACGCACAGCTGGCGCAAAAGGTCCACAGCCTCAACACTGAGGGCAGCAGGGGAGACAGGGGCAGGGGCAGCGGTGCCTGGGGGGAAGGACACTCTTCCCTTCTGACTGCTGCGGGCACATGCAGCACTAGTGGAAGTAGCCGGGAGGGTGGGCACTGGATGATGTGTGGTGGAACATGAGTCAGATTTCCCGCTCCCTGTGCCCGCCAACATCGAGGAGTCACCGCTGGCGTCAGATGACATTGAGGTTGGTGTTTCTGGGCGTGATTCTTCCAGGGCACTCCTGTCCCCCTCTGAGGCGCTGGTCACATCAGTGTCAGTGAGGTCATGTGTAGCAGTCATGCAAGATGCCTCACCACTGGTGTCCGTCCCCTGTCCTTCTGTGCCCTCGGTAGATGCTGCAAGAGACAGAGACGTAGGTTAAGTTTAGTGCCATACTCACAAACATCATATGCAAACAAAGCACAAAACAAGATGATGAAACCCCCATGTTACACACACCCCTGTGCAGTCTGCATTTGCAACCTAAATGCTAAAAGCAAAAGATGCATGGTACATGCATACTTGGCATTATTGACCCATGTGATGTCCACACAGCCAAATAGCTTGCCCGTGCCTCCATGTAACCTGACATACAGATTCCTGTAAGCATACCTAGGTGCCCATAGGTGAAAAAGATGTACATCTCAACATGTTGTCACAGTCACATATGGAGTCACTTTAAGGGGACAACACAGATACAGAGTCCAAAATGTCCTTTTGCAATGGCCACAAGCTTCAGCTATCCCCCATGTTGTGCTTCGAAGCACAACTACACTTGCACATTGGTGTCAGATGTGTAGTTCTCACAATTCCGAGTGCAGGCACTGCACACATCGACGAAAGCACACTAAGATGAGGCACACTGCCGTTCACTGCCCAGTGATGTCCATGACTCCCCAGATGCAGCTGATGCCATGAGGCCACATCTCAGCATGCAATGTCAAGGGCCAGTACATTAAACACATGATAGAGTACATGTGGCGTAAATGCATGACAGCTGCACTCAACACAGAGGCCTATTACAAGCCATTGCGTCACACTAGAAACATCACAGAGCTCCGCATTGACTCAGGGTTGGGATACATGCAGTGACTCACACACAAATTCACACTTCGCAGAATACTCACCCCCAACTTGCTGCTGATGGGCCCTCAAATGTCCATCCAGGTCTGGCTGTGTCACTGCCAACATGCGGGCCATTAGTGGTGTCATGCTCCTGCGCGCCAACCTGCCAGTCCGAGGGAGCAGCCCCAGCGTCATCTCTGCCACGTGTTTGCTCAGCCGGCAGATGTCATCCCACCTCTTGTGACAGTGTGTGTGCCGTCGGTTGGAGACACCCAGAGCCCGCACCTTGCGTGCAATGGCCCTCCATAAGGCCTTACGCTGGTGGACTTTAAGCTGCAGGCATGGGAGACAAGAGGAGGGAATATCTGTAACACTGGTTTTTGTACCACTGTGTCTCAGTACAGGAGCTTGCACAAACCTAGCACAGCTATACAGATATGTTTAACAGGGGCCATACAGCATGACACGTACTACATTAGCATAAGACATTCGAACACAAATGCATGCAGGTATGAGGATGGACACAGTACCTGGCCATCTCATGCATATGCAGAATGCCAGCACAGAAAGCAATGTGAAGAAGGACCACATCTGCAATGCAGTTTGTGAGGGAGCAAGACATACATCACATTGTAAATGTCGTTTCGGGGCAGAATCACTGTGTCCAACAATACACACCCCTCATGTTCCTTGGGCTGCGAATGGCTACCTGTGTCATGGAGGTCACATTTAGGGACATGAACTAACATTCTCACACACTTCTCACAAGGTCTGTCTTGTGCAATCCACAGGCCTGAGATAGATCATTGCGGGATAGGGTGGAAGACAACACATATGTCTCACTCTGTCCCTTCAGTGATGGCTCCCTGTCAAATTGGGCAGTAACTGTGCAGGCCAGGGGGGCTCACACTGAGGTTAAACGTGGGCCATCAGAACATTCACATGCATGTACAATATGAGAGGGCAAACAGTGCCTACACAAGCAAGTCAGTACACAAAATGAAAATAATGGAAGGGGGATGTTTCAGAAGTACAAGAATCTGCTGTTTCATATGGGAATTTCCACCAGGAGTGTCACCCTCAGCCATTTCACTCTTGTGCATACTGCTCACAGATCCATGGTGGCAATACAGAGTCAAACACACTTCCATCAGCACCCTCTGAACGGAAAGTCTTTGTAATGTCACAAATGAGCATGTGAAAACCTCATGGACTCAAACATCCATTAGCACAGACAATGTATGTACTGACTTCCACTTTCAAAACCTGCAGTGTCACTGTATGGCTGCAAGGACACTGCATGTCACTCCCATCCTGAAGTGCTGCCCGGGAAATGTGTAAAATAGACTACAAACCCCATTTAACTGAAGTCAGCATGCTAGGCAGTGTATCACACAAACCCACAGTCTCAGGCACATACTGCAGCAGATCAACGTCATGTGTGCACTCCCTGCACTCTCACTTCCACTCAGAAACACTTACCATGACATCTGGAGCACCATATAGCCTCCCATACTGTGAGAGCTCCTCGTCCACAAGGACCTCCAGCTCCTCTGTGGTGAAGGGACGGGCCCTGATGTTCTCAGTTTTCGCCATCACTGGGTCCAGGAGACAGGAACAGCAGCAGGTGGTGGTGAAGAGTGTCAGTCAGCAGTGTCTGGAAGCAGTGGAAATGTGTGGCTCTCTCCCACACATATATAGCCCCCTGGGGTTGTTTCAGTGGTACTCAGCTGCTGCAATTGGTGGTCCAGGCCAGCTTTTTTCAAATGCATCCAATGACCGGCCCCGCGGTAGCGGAGCACGCCTACTGCGATTTTCAAAAGTATATTTGTCTACCGTGATTGCGGTTCCCATTGGCTGTAAGGGCATGGGCATTGGCGGTGTGACACCGCGGGGCCCAGGCGATCGCTACCGCGATGGTGCATCTTTCAATTGCATCCAATGACCGGCCCCGCGGTAGCGGAACACGCCTACCGTGATTTTCAAAGGTGCATTTGTCTACCGCGATTGCGGTTCCCATTGGCTGTAAGGGTATGGGCATTGGCGGTGTGACACCACGGGGCCCAGGCAGTCGCTACCACAATGGTGCATCTTTCAATTGCATCCAATGACCGGCCCCACGGTAGCGGAGCACGCCTACCGCGATTTTCAAAAGTGCATATGTCTACCGCGATTGCGGTTCCCATTGGCAGTAAGGGCATGGGCATTGGCGGTGTGACACCGCAGGGGTCAGGCGGTCGCTACCGTGATTTGGCCGCTTGACATTGGTGCCAATGGCCGTGATTACGGTGGCAGAGCACGCCAACTGCCATATTCCAATGTGTATATCACTACCGCGATTGCGGTTCCCATTGGCTGTAAGGGCATGGGCATTGGCGGTGTGACACCGCAGGGGCCAGGCGGTCGCTACCGCGATTTGGCCGCTTGACATTGGTGCCCATGGCCGTGATTACGGTGGCGGAGCACGCCAACCGCCATATTCCAATGTGTATATCACTACCGCGATTGCGGTTCCCATTGGCTGTAAGGGCATAGGCATTGGTGGTGTGACACCGCAGGGGCCAGGCGGTCACTACCGCAATTTGGCATCTTTACCTTGGTGCCTATGGCCGTGATTGCAGTGGCGGTGCACGCTTACGGCACCTATGGACACATCATGCGTTAGCAATGGCAATGGCCAGTTCTCAGCATTGAACAGTAGACACTTACTATGAATCATGCCACCAGATAGTGTAATTCAATGCTAGTGTGACATTTACCTCACTGATGACTACAGATGCCATGACAGTGCACAGGATTACATGCATTGGCATGTACTCCCTCACATGTCACTTATGATGTTGTTGTGCATGTAGACAGATCTGTTGTGTGATGGACTCTCAAATATGTACACATGTCAATGTGTGAGATGGCTAAGTAACCCACATTAATGAAGGACTGACTTCCTGATGTGCATATTTCACTGTGTAGATTGCTGTACTCATGTTGATACTTGATCTTCATGCACGCACTGTGCTTGTTGTGTTGTTGATCTGTGCCCTGTCCGAATTACGCAAGAAGGTGTGGCAGGTACAGCATCTACGTAGAAGCCAGCAGTGTTGCTGTTTCAGACATGTGCTGTGTCAACTACTCTCAGGGCTGGTGGCACAAGATGTAGGAATGTACCTTTTGGCATTCACATAGTCTGAATCGGTTTTGGGGGTACTCACTGTGTAAATACTGGACACGTGTACAACTACTTTAGATCAGGGTGTCTCTACATGTGACTTGTGCTGTAAGCTGTAGTTTCAGGCCATTCATTGTTGGCGCTGTGTCAGTCAAATCGTAAGATGTTGGACACATCTGAGAGGGGAATTGAATTGACATGTGTCCCCTTTCATCCTACCTAGGAGGCGGCCAAATGTACATCGTCCATTCACATTGCTTGCGGACATGGAGGATGAGGACATCATATGGAAATTCCGTTTGGATCGTCCTACCCTTCTGGACCTATATGCTCAGTTGGAGCCCCATCTGAGGCCTCGACAAACCTTTCCAACTGCTCTGACACCAACATGTAAGGTGATGCCGGCCCTGCCTTTTTTTGCAACTAGTTCATTCCAGTACACGGTGGCCAGCACAGTTGGGATGTCTCAACCAATGTTCAGCAAGGTGCTACGTGATGTCCTGTCCGCTATGATGAACGACAAGGACAGCTACATCCATTTCCACAGGAGACATGAGTTGGCAGCTGTGAAGGGAGATTTTTATGACCTTGCCCACATCCCTAATGTTGTTGGTGCCATTGACTGCACACATGTTGGCCTGGTTCCACCACAGGCACGTGAGCACATCTACAGGAACAGGAACCATACCCATTCCATCAATGTGCAAGTGGTATGCCAGGCGGATATGATAATCTCCCATGTCTGTGCCAAATTTCCAGGATCAGCCCATGACTCCTACATCCTGCGTAACAGCATGGTACCACAGCTGATGGCAAATCTGCATCCAGAGCGTGCGTGGATTGTGGGTGAGTACGCAGAGTCAAGTAGTGTGCTGTATGTGTGACATGCTGTCCTCTGCCACAGTTTTATTACAAAGTTGGTCTGTGTATCTCACACCTAGGTGACTCTGCATATCCCAACCGGCCTTGGTTGCTGAGCCCACTGCGGAATCCCAGGACCCCGGGTGAAATCCGCTACAATGAGGCCCATGGGAGGACACGTCATGTGGTGAAGCGTACTTTTGGTCTTCTTAAGTCTTGATTTCGGTGCCTGGACAGGACCGGAGGTGCACTGATGTACTCTCCACAAAAGGTGTGTCAGATCGTAGTTGCATGCTGCATGCTCCACAACCTGGCCTTGCGCAAAGAGATCCCCCTGATCCTGGACGATGATGAGCAGCAGATGCCCCCGCCTGCAAACCCACACATGTCCAGTGACGAGGATAGGGGAGAGGAGGAAGGTGTTGACCTGCGTCAACAGCTCATCAACCGCTACTTCCCTTGAAGGTGAGTGACATTGTACAACGGTGCCATTGTATGCTGTTTTTGTTGTTGTAGGAAATGCCTAGGGGAGCTTTGTGACAGCTGCCTGTTGTTGGCTCTGTGCTGAGGGCTGATGTTTCTGGGACAGGGTAGTTATGCACAGCTACATGATGTCTATGTCGATATCGTTGCTCATTGTAATGTGTGCAGGTTTGAGTACCTTGATGACAAGTGTTGTGTAATGGCTGTGATGCCATCACCTGACAAGTGAATGTTGTTCTCTTGTGTTTTCCTAGGTCCCTTCAGCCTCTCAATGCCTCACAACAATCAGTGCACCTGGTACATTGTAATCTGAGTTAAGATTGTACATCCTGTGATAAACATGGAGCTTACACGAAAACATAGGTGTGTAAAGAGTGTTTATTTACAGTAAGTATATGTGACAGGGAAGTGATTATTTACAAAAAGATGGAAAGTGAATCAATGAGTTGTCAGTGATGGTAGACAAGACAATAGAGTAGTCACCACATTGATGTGGTGACACAGTCCAACAGACGCCTGCCATCAACATGGCAGTGTGGGTAAGGATAGTCAACAAAGTCAACAAAGTCAAAGGCAAGGTGAAGAGAGGCACCATCATGGCTGGCTCTTTGACTGGCGTTTGGCTGGTGCTTTGCCACGTGATCCTCCTGTGCTTTTCCTCGGACGGCCCCTTGTATCTGGGGTGTCTGAGGACTCATCCTGTTCCAGCTCACCCCTCTCTGTGGCCGCAGGTGAGATGGTGGGACTGTCATCCTGCAGGCCACTGGAGGGAGGTTGAGCTGTCCTTTGGGCCGCAGGACTGTCCCTCAGAACACCCACAAGCTGGCCCAAGAGGTCCACGATTTGGCCCATATGCGTGTCCATGGACCTCAGTAGCAGGCGGACCTCACGCACTTCTTCCAGAACCTGGCCCATCTGTCCCTGGGTTTGTTCATAGGCCCCAAGGACTCTTGCGATGTTGGCCAGGGCTTCGGACCCAGTGCCCTGTTGGATTTGTCGCCCAGTTGCCCTCTCACCTGCCCTGCTGTCCCGGACCTGTGGCGTCACCACTCGACGCACCCGTCGACTCTCCCTGCCCTCCTGAGATTGTGGGTTGGTGTGGGTATCCTCTGAGGCAGGGACAGTGTTGCAGGCAGCACTGGTGGTGGTGATGGAGGCCGCACAGGTCGTTACTGCAGGGGTCAGCGCAGTTGTTGTTGCTGAGGTGGTGGTGGGGACAGTGGGGGCCTGGGCCCTGGTGCGCCCTGGCAGGCCTGATGGGCCAGGTTCTGTGTCCGCATCCAAGGAATTTAGGGAGTCTGCATCCGAGAGTCCAGGTTCCGGGGTGGGAGTGGCTCAGCAGGTTGGTGTTGTCATCTGCAGCAGTCAATTCTTGGTCACCTGTGGTACAGAGAAGAACTGGTCATTGAAGTGCACCCCACAAGCTTGGTGTTAGATGTTTGGATGTTACATGTTATACACCACACAGTTTACATTGAGATCACTTTGTATGGCTGCACGGTACTGAGCATCATGACATGATGTGGAGGTACATACAATACTTGTCCATGGTTTGACATGTCAATAGATACCATGCTCCACGTACAGATTGTGTGATTACAAGGACATGTCGTCATCTAACGACTAGCAGCACAACAACTTTATGTGAAGCGTATTTGTTGTTTACTCTGCATGTAAGACGTTCATTCTGCGCATGTACTGCCCATTGTTATCTCATGCATCCCTCTGTCATATCATGTGCTTTGCTTTCTTTTTACAACTGACCATGCTTGTTTTGTTTTCATATGGGCCTTGATGATCTGCCCCCATGGCACTTACAGATAGCATTTAGTGCTGTGCATGATTGTGCCCTTAATTTCTTCTACATGTGACTTTGTGGTTCAAACTTCAATTTCTGTGACAGTTACATACGCTTAGCTGTCTGCACACAGGAAGTGGCTATTGGATCTATGCCAAGTTGGGTGGGATGTGAGGGCTGGTGTGGTCATATGGCTCCATGCTTTTTGAGAGACATGGCAGGGTGCATGCACTGTCTACCTACCTGTTCTGTGGCAGAGTTGGGGGGAATTGCTGACACATAGTTGTGGGTGTGGGGGAGTGCTCCATCTTGCTCAGCTGTGGGACAAGGGGGCCTGGTGGGAGTTGTAGTGCTGGCTGCCTATCCTCACCCCCCCTCCCTGTTAAGATGGCTGCCTCCCTGTGAAGTGGAGCAGAGGTAGGGAATAGGTTACACATGGCTCTTGGATGGGGGAGTGTTCCATCCTGCTCAGGATTGGGACAGGAGAGCATAAGATGGCTACCTACCTGTAAGTTTGGTTGGTGATATACAATGGCTGCCACATGCTTCTGGGTGGGGGGAGTGCTCGATCCTGCTGAGCTGTGGGACAAGGGGGCCTGGTGGGAGTTGTACTGTTGGCTTGCCACCCACAAACACCCCTCCATGTGAAAACGGCTACCTACCTGTAAGTTTGGTTGGTGATATACAATGGCTGTCACATGCTTCTGGGTGGGGGGAGTGCTCCATCCTGCTGAGCTGTGGGACAAGGGGGCCTGGTGGGAGTTGTACTGCTGGCTTGCCACCCACAAACACCCCTCCATGTGAAAATGGCTACCTACCTGTAAGTTTGGTTGGTGATATACAATGGCTGCCACATGCTTCTGGGTGGGGGAGTGCTCCATCCTGCTGAGCTGTGGGACAAGGGGGCCTGGTGGGAGTTGTAGTGCTGGCTTGTCACTCACAAACACCCCTCCATGTTAAGATGGCTACCTACCTGTTGGATTGATGAGGGTAATGCAATGGCTGCCACATGCTTCTTGGTGTGTGGGTCTGGAGTGCTCCATCCTGCTGAGCTGTGGGACAAGGGGGCCTGGTGGGAGTTGTAGTGTTGGCTTGTCACCCGCAAACACCCCTCCATGTTAAGATGGCTGCCTACCTGTTGGTTTGATGAGGGGAAGGCAATGGCTGCGACATGCTTCTGGGTGTGGGTGGGAGTGCTCCATCTTGCTCAGCTGTGGGACAAGGGGGCCTGGTGGGAGTTGTAGTGCTGGCTTGCCACCCACAAACACCCCTCCATGTTAAGATGGCTACCTACCTGTTGGTTTGATGAGGGGAATGCAATGGCTGCCACATGCTTCTGGGTGTGGGGGGAGTGCTCCATCCTGCTGAGCTGTGGGACAAGGGGGTCTGGTGGGAGTTGTAGTGCTGGCTTGCCACCCACAAACACCCCTCCATGTTAAGATGGCTACCTACCTGTTGGTTTGATGAGTGGAATGCAATGGCTGCGAAATGCTTCTTGGTGTGGGGGGGAGTGCTCCATCTTGCTCAGCTGTGGGGCAAGGGGGCCTGGTGGGAGTTGTAGTGCTGGCTTGCCACCCACAAACACCCCTCCATGTTAAGATGGCTACCTACCTGTTGGTTTGATGAGGGGAATGCAATGGCTGCCACATGCTTCTGGGTGTGGGGGGGAGTGCTCCATCTTGCTGAGCTGTGGGACAAGGGGGCCTGGTAGGAGTTGTAGTGCTGGCTTGCCACCCACAAACACCCCTCCATGTTAAGATGGCTACCTACCTGTTGGTTTGATGAGGGGAATGCAATGGCTGCCACATGCTTCTGGGTGTGGGGGGACTGCTCCATCCTGCTCAGCTGTGGGACAAGGGGGCCTGGTGGGAGTCGCAGGGCTGGCTGCCTGTCCATGAACACCCCTCCCTGTTGAGATAGCTGCCTTCCTGTTAGTTTGATGTGAGCAAACCCCCTCCCTGTTAAGATGGCTACCTACCTGTAAGTTTGATTGGTGAAATACAATGGCTGCCACATTCTTCTGGGTGTGGGGGGGAGTGTTCCATCTTGCTCAGCTGTGGGACAAGGGGGCCTGGTGGGAGTTGTAGTGCTGGCTTGCCACCCACAAACACCCCTCCATGTGAAAATGGCTACCTACCTGTTGGTTTGATGAGGGGAATGCAATGGCTGCCACGTGCTTCTGGGTGGGGGGAGTGCTCCACCCTGCTCAGCTGTGGGACAAGGGGGCCTGGTGGGAGTTGTAGTGCTGGCTTGCCACCCACAAACACCCCTCCATGTGAAAATGGCTACCTACCTGTTGGTTTGATGAGGGGAATGCAGTGGCTGCCACGTGCTTCTGGGGGGGGGAGTGCTCCACCCTGCTCAGCTGTGGGACAAGGGGGCCTGGTGGGAGTCGAGTGCTGGCTGCCTGTACACATGCCCCATGGTAATGTTGCTAGCTACCTTTGGGGTGAATCAGAGGGAGTGAATGTTGGATCTGTGAGACATGTGTTGGGAAGTGTGTGGTGCACATGGATGCATTTGGGCCTAGGAGGTGTCGGTTTGTAGTTGTTTAAGACAGTACATAGCAGTGTGATGGTGGACATTTGTTGTTACTTACCAGCCTCCACTCCCCCGGGTATTCCTATGAGACTCTCTGGATGCAGTATACCAAGCACCTTCTCCTCCCATGCAGTGAATATTCTTGGTGGAATGGGAGGGCCACCACCAGTCATCTGAGCCAGCTTGAGGTTCTTGTTGTTTTTCTCTTTCACCTTGCTCTTGAGGTCAAACCAACTTTGTGCGCGGGACAGTCCCTACTGCATTGACCTTGCTGACTATCCTTCCCCACATTTGTGTTCTGGTGGCTAATGGTGTCTGTTGGACCAGGTTTCCAAACAATTGTGGTTCCACTCTGATTACCTCATCTACCATGACTGACAACTCATTGTCAGTAAATTTGGGCATTTTCTTCTGTGCCATGGTGTGTGATGTGCAAATGGGTTAAAGGTGCAGGTGTGTGAGTGATGGTGGGGATGTAAGTGGTGTGTGTGTGTGTTGTTGTGCTGGTGAGATGTGTGGTGGTTTGCCTCTCCTTTGTGCTGTATGGTAGGTTCCTTCAGTGGTGGAGTATTGCAAAGGATTCTGGTCAGGGAAGGGGCTGGTTTTATACTCAGCTATGTGGGTGTGTCAAGATGGAGTATTCCTGTCAGGTGTGTTGTGTGGGTTGACCTGGGATTTGTATTTTTTTAGTTGCCCTGGGGATGTGTCATTGGGGTGTGTTAGGTGTTTTTTGTGGCTGTGCCAGTTTCATGGGTACACTTGGTGGGCTTGTTGTGTATTATTTTTGCCATCCGCCATAATTGTTCCGGAGCGGCCGCGGCGGTGGGTTGACAACTGCCCTTCCGCCGGCTCTCCCATTCACCACTGGTAGTGATCTCGGCGGTTGGAAACAGCGGATCGTTCCGCTGTCACCTCAATGGTATCCTAATTTCACGTGCGGTCAATCCGCTGGCCGTGCGGCGGTTTTGGGTTTTTCTGCTGCGAATCCGACCGCCGCGGATGGATTTTCACCAGCTCCGCACGCTACCGGCGGTCTTTCGTGGCATCGTTCCACTGCGGTCGGATTTTTCTGGTGGTTGATCCTAATCGGACCGCCGGTTTTGCGGCGGTACCAGCGGACGGTTAATTTCCGCTACCACGGCGATCGGAATGGTTTTCCGCCCGCCATCGTAATCAGCCCCTAAATTAACTCTGGGAAGGTGCTGGACACTACAGATATATAATTTATTATTCCCACTCCAAACTATACTAAGTCAGGGAAGGTGCTGGACACTAAACATATATAAATTACTATTCCCACTCCAAACTATACTAACTCTGGGAAGGTGCTGGACACTAAACATATATAAATTACTATTCCCACTCCAAACTATACTAAATCAAGGAAGGTGCTGGACACTAAACATATATAAATTACTATTCCCGCTCCAAACTACATTAACTCTGGGAAGGTGCTGGACACTAAACATATATAAATTATTATTCCCACTCCAAACTATATTAAGCCAGGGAAGGTGCTGGACACTAAACATATATCATTTAAAATTCCCAAGTAAAAATTCTTAAACACTTAAAAAGTGTTACCTAGTATTAATTTAATAAATAATATTAATAAATATTAAAATTTCATTTATTTATTTTAAAATACTGTACCCAAAAATGTAATTATTTTCAATTTATATATTATAAATTTTAAACATATTTTTCTTAATATCTTAATAATATAAATTTTAAATATTTAAAACAATTAAATTTTTTTAAATTATTGTAAATATTATGAGCAAATTTAAATACATAATTCATTAAAATAAAAAATAAAACTTATTATAAACTAATTACCAATTTAAAAAAAACTAATTTAAAATTTTAATTGGTTAATTTTAAACATTAAATGAAAATTATCCCCTATTACCCAACATGTCAATCTCATAAATTTTCATTTTAATAAAAAAAAAAAACTAACATTTGTTAATTTTTTGCAAATTTTTTCAAAAAACTCCCCACCTTAACTACCTAAAACACAACATCCCAATATTAAATATACATTTTTTCTTTATAATGTTTTTTTTCCATTTTTACAAACTTTTTAAAACAATCCTCAGCCTTATCCCCTATAAACCCAACATCCCACTCCTAAAAATTAATTTAAAATTATTTTGTTCAATTTTTTTTTATTTTTCATAAAAATTCTTTAAAACACTCCCCACCCTTATCCCCTATAAACCCAAAATCCCACTCCTAAAATTTAATATCATTTTGTTTTTCATAAAAATTTAAATTTTTTAATTTATTTAATTTTTTTTTTAAAACACTCCCCACCCTTATCCCCTATAAACCCAACATCCAGCTCCTAATATTTAATTTCATTTTTTTTCTAACATTTTTTTACAAATTTTTAAAAACACTCCCACCCCTACATTTTTAATAACATGTTTAAAACACTCCCCACCCTTATCCCCTATAAACCCAACATCCCGCTCCTAAAAAAAAATTACTATTCAAAATTTTTATAACAATTAACTATTATTAAAACATTAACAAACATATCACATAATAAAAAATTTTTAAAAACGATATATTGACAACGATATTTCAACAAACGATATTTAACATAACGATATTTTTAACAACACACTAAGGGACCGATTCCGATTCGGGCCGGAAAACGTACCGACCGACTCGGTACAGGAATTTATTCCGACCGACACGTACCGGCGCTGCCCGAGCCGCGTAGTACGATGCAATGCATGTGAATCACGACCGACTCGTACGGAACACAAGCCGAACGACCGAACCGCATGGAAAACAGCTATCCGGCCGGGAAACCACGCGAATCGAACCGACCGACACGCACCAGGAATGAACCCGACAGAAACGTACCCGTGAACTCCGAGCCGCGCAGTACGATGCAATGCGTGGAAAACCAGACCGAGTCGCACGGAGCTCAAGCCGTACGACCGACACGCATACAAAACCGAGCCGAAGCAAACCAATACCCTGCGACCGACGCGTACGCCGCACATAAAACACAGCAGAAACACAGCTTGAAAGACTCGGAGAAGCTTGCACGAGACAACTGCAGCGTCCTACTCGGTCAGAAGAACGTCTCCTACATTCCCCAAAACTACAAAAGAAAAAATACAAAAAAAAGGGCCAAACAAGCAATGACAAAGTCAATAAATACTGGGGGGAAAAAACATGGAACAAAGACACACCCACAACTCCACCCATATAAAGGCCACAAATCCCTACCATGATCCTTTGCAAATTCAAATGACCTGCCAGCACAGAACACCATCAGGCAGCAACCACAGACACACCCACAACTCATCCATCACACAAGCCACACACCATTAGCACCTCCCAAATAGCACCCTCACATACACCCAGCAAAACTGACACTCACCCACCCTCACTTGCACACTCACACACACATCAATCCCCACCACCACCCATCCCCATGCCCCCAAAGAAGAATCCAAAGTTCCTAGACAGTGAATTGGAAGTGCTGGTAGATGAAATCCTCAGGGTAGAGCCACACTTGTTTGGTACACTGGTCCAACAGACCCCCATGTTGCAGAAAACTAAGATGTGGGAGAGGATCGTCGACAGGGTGAACGCACAATCACCATGTTTGCGCACAAAGGAAGACATCCAGAACAGGTGGTATGATGTGCGCAGGAGGGTCAAGGCCCTACTCAAGAAGGATTACACCTTGAGCCATCGCACCGGCAGTGGCCCTCCTGCCAAACCAGTATACCTCAGGCCCTGGGAGGAGAAGGTGCGGGCCATCCTACCACCAGAGAGCGTACATGGACTATCAAACATCCCAGAGCCTGGTGAGTACACAACCAATATACCCAATATCGTGTGACAATACACACACATCACTGTCAAGGGGATAGTCAAACCATGCACCGTTAGCAAAGCCACAGTAACCAAAACATAATCATCCCAAGATGTGTATGTTAGTCAGACAAACACAATACCTGCCATCCCATAGTGATATGTAACTGTGTCATGACATGTACAAACCTAACAACAAATAGAGCAAGGCAGTGGCACAAATCTAACCAACAAACACTGTCAGACATTTTGCCACCACTACAACACCACTTCACAGGGAAGCTCACTGAAAGGAAGGAATTCTGTGTATGCTGGTGAAGTCAGTGTAGCCAATAGCATGATTTAACTTGTAGTCACAGATATTGCTCACCCTCACAATTGGCCCATCAACACCACTCTGAACCATGCTCACATCACAGGGAGTGGAAAACAACTGACAAGATGGCTGACACCGGGTACTGCTGTGGGGAGAACAAGCCCCTGCTGGGAACTGTGCACCAACCAACAGCAGGACACCACTGTCTGACATCCTGAAAGCAAACTTGCACTCCCTGCAATGGAAGCACGTTCCATGGTGGGATATCTGGCTGGGTGGGAAGGAGGACTGACAGCACTGACCATAGTTACCAGCAGCTGTTCTCACACACACCCTTAACACAAACTACACACAACTCACCTGGGAGAATGCATTGCCTCACACTCTAATTAAATATCCCACAAAGAACCACCACCCTGGGTTATGCTGTGTGAAGCACAGGGACACTTCTGGGACTTGTAGCCAAACTAACGCAAGGACAACACTGTCAGCCATCCTGTTAGCACAGGCACACTACCCCACAGGGAAGCAGAGTCAAAAGGAAGGAAGTATGGGCATGCTGGGAAGGGGGTGTAGGCAATAGCATGATGGGAGTGGTAGTCACAGCTCAACATCCCCCACCCACATGGCCCGGCAAGCTCACACTGAAGCATGCACACCTCACAGGGAGTGAAAAGCCACTTCAAAGATGTCTGACACTGGTGCTCTGTTGTGGGGAGCACAAGGCCCTGCTGGGAACTGGGCACCAACAAACAACAGGATACCACTGTCAGCCATCATGCCAGTGCTGTCACACTCACACACAGTGAAGTCCACTCAAAAGGAAGGAAGTATGGGCATGCTGGGAAGGGGGGTGTAGGCAATAGCATGATGGGAGTGGTAGTCACAGCTCAACATCCCCCACCCACATGGCCCGGCAAGCTCACACTGAAGCATGCACACCTCACAGGGAGTGAAAAGCCACTTCAAAGATGTCTGACACTGGTGATCTGTTGTGGGGAGCACAAGGCCCTGCTGGGAACTGGGCACCAACCAACAGCAGGACACCACTGACTGACATCCTGAGAGTCAACCTGCACCCACTGCAAGGGTGGCATGCTTCATGGTGGGATAACTGGGCTGGAGGGAGAAGGATGTCCGGATGTCAACCAAATACCACCAATGCTGGCCATGCACACACCTCAACATTCACATTGAAATGCTTCATGTTGTCAGGGCAATGTGCCACACCAATATCAACCTCTGACTGTGACAACTTAGTACAATGCAATGTACAGGCCCGCATCCAGAAGTACAGTCACAACTGTCAGGTGTTTGAACCATTGATGCCTGTAGAAACATAACATACATTGTGTGTCTCTTCCAAAAACAGGTGATGATGGGGACACAGCAGCAGACGATGAGGAGTCCCTGCCCCAGGCTCCGGGGGACCCTGAGCACTCTGGTGTGGAACAGCCTCTGCCCTCCTCGGATGGCGAAGACCTACCTGGCCCCTCCGGTGTGAGTCAACATGCAGCACCAGCAGGACCACCATCTGCACCCCCTGCACCCACTCCTCCAACAACTGCCAACACACAGACCACCCCCGCCGACACGGACAGACCAAGGACCACCAATGACAACAGCATAGGGACCCCGGCCCACCGTGAAGCAACGGACAACAACCCCAGTACCAACCCCCAAGGGGGCCTAGGGTCACCTGTGCGTACCACCGCAGGTCCCGCACGTGTGGCCAGGGGTGGTGGGAGGGGTGGTAGGCAGAGGTCGCTGTTTGCAGAGGGGTCTGGACTGCATGATGCCCCACAACTGGTACGCATTGCTGAAGCGTACCAGAATAGCACCGGAGAGGTCAGCCAGGTAGTGGGGATCCTCAAGGACATGCAACAGCAGCAGGCTGCCCATCATGCCCGCTTGGACTCCCACATGTCCCGTGTGGAGACACACATGTCCCGTGTGGAGACACACATGTCTCGCATGGAGTCCAAGTGGGACACATTGCAAGAACTGACAGCGGTGCATAGGGATATTTGACATGCCTCCGCCAGATTAGCACCAACATGGCCACACCTCCCTGTGTGCCCACAACATCTGGTGCCGCAACAACTGCAACTGCCACAGGGAGGGAGGATGACTCTGGCGGAGAGTCCTCTGCACTGCAGCAGCCTGCACGTGAGGGTCCCCCCCCAAAGAAGAGGGGTCGTCCGAGGAAGGAGAACTGAGAGGCCGATGGCCATGTGCATCCCCCAGGAACCCAACACCTGTTCTGGAAATCCACCTTTGTGTGCAAACTGTTCACCCTGTTGAAAGCAACCCAACTCTCCCACATGACATGGGGACTTTAAGTTGGACCAATGTATCAGATGACTGTGGACTTTACTCAGGACATTTCTGCTACCAACACTTCCAACTCATCTGGGAACTTTGGATTCCAATCCCAATGTACAGCACCCACCATCCTGTGCACTATCCTCACACATGTATGTAAATAAACTCACTAATACACCATACTTGCCTCTGTTGTGATTCCAACGTTGTTTCTGTAATGGAGATGATGATCTGGTAAATGACACTGTGCATGCTAACTGCTACAGCAAGTTCAACACCGTCATGTGAGTCATGGCGACGTGACACATATGAGGGAGACACACCACTAGGGCTACACAACACATACACACCAGGGCCATCTGACTCATCGCCTACACTGATGTTGCCAGGAAATACAGTGGAATGCACAGACACCACACCTATTCACAGTCTGTGTTAACTAGCCCACAGGTGAAGTAAGCTAATGTCAGTCAGATGTGTGACCACAGACAACGCACATCCCAAAGTGAAGCACAGGTTTATTACACATTTGCAACATGTTGTTTCCACTACAGATGCAAGGTAATCCCACGTGGCAGTGGCCACACAGTCAACAATTGTAGAAGAAATAAAGTCCAGGGCTGTGGGGCACATCACCTGTAGGGAAACGACTGCTTCCACCCTGGAAGTTGAATCATGGTGTCGGGGGATCCGAGTGGACCAAACAACTCTGAAAGCACCCTGTGAAGGACAGACATGACACACAGTCAAAAGCACTGAAGAACAGGACAGAACTGCAATACTCATGCCCAATACATGTCACAAGATACCTACACAAAACCAAGTTAGCATGTCAACACTGTTGGGGAGTACAGACTACCTGTAAGGACACATCGCTGCACGCATACAGTCAAGTAGCACATGGCCACACTCAAACAGCAACAGAGCACCACCAACACATATCATGCAAACTCAAATCATTGACATGACAACTCTGGATACTCACATTCAGCTGAAGAAGTTGGTGATGAGCTGTGTGCGGACATCACCATCATCATCATCATCATCACTGGCATCGTGGCCCAGGCCAGGATCCTCCACAGGTGGCGGATGTTGGTCATCGTCATCCAGGATGAGAGGCAACTCCTTCCGCACTGCCAGGTTGTGTAGCATGCAGCAGACGATGACAATCTTGCACACCTTTGCTGGGGCATATGGGAGGGCCCCTCCTGTCTTGTCCAGGCAGCGAAAGCGGCTCTTCAGGAGACCAAATGTCCGCTCGATCACTCTCCTGGTCCGACCATGTGCCTCATTGTAGCGCATCTGGGCTGGTGTCACAGGGTTCCTGAGGGGTGTCAGCAACCACGGCATGTTGGGGTATCCAGAGTCACCTACATACAGACAATTTCACATTAGCTGAGTTGGGTAAAGAGGGTGGAATACAACATTGCAGAACACACACAATCGTATAAAGTCAGTACACACCGACAAGCCAGGCACGCTGGTTCTGCATCTGTGACATCATCCTCGGGATGCGACTACTCCTCATCACGTAGGCATCGTGTGCAGAACCGGGAAACGTGCACACACATGTGAGATGGTCATATCTGCAAGACATACCACCAGAGCATTGATAGAATGGTAATGTTTCCTGTTCCTGTATGCCTGCTCATGTGCCTGTGGTGGTACCAAAGCCACATGTGTCCCATCAATGGAGCCAATGACATGTGGCATCCTCCCCAGGGCATAGAAGTCACTCTTGACGTCAGTGAGTTGTTGACGTTTAGGGAAATAGATGTACTGGTTCAGGTATCTCAACATTGCCTCCAAAACATCACGTAGCACACGGCTGAACATGGTCTGTGACATCCCACCAGCAGACGCCACAGTGTGTTGAAAGGTACCGGTGGCAAAGAAGTGTAGGGCTGCCATCACCTTCACCTTGGGGGTCAGCGCTGTAGGGTATGTCCGGCCAGGTTGCAAATGTGGGGCCAACCGCACCGTCAATTCCTCAATCAGCGGCCTGTTGAAGCGGTACCGTCGGATGCAGTCACGTTCCACCATGGTTGCAAGGTCAGGGAATGGTCTATGGACAGCTGGTGCCCTGCAGTGCATAGGTGAACAAAGAAAGATTGTCAGTCACCCCACATATGTGGCATTGACCATACTCAATATCACATGATACATCATTACAAGACACAAGTACTTGATGTGTGTGCCGTTCTGTATGGACATATATGGCACCTACATGGCCAACATCTAACATCACAGTTCAACATGTGTTGACAACAAGTTCCAGGTCGTGCTATGGGAAATCATTAGGCTGTGTCACAGTACCCATGTACTGCTGTCACGTTCCAAACACACACCACAGTGACAAGTGAGGACAGATGTGCCACAGGCATCACGGCTCATTGACAGGTAGATTCCCAGGGACCCTGTATTGCCACATGGACAGTGGCCTGACATGGTGTATCATGTACACGTCAGCAAAACAACCATGACTCCCACAGGTAGTGGCCCCTGTTGCCTCTGCAGGACAGACATGGACGTCTGTGACATACACACGCACAACATCAAAGTAGATGCACAAACAACGTGGATGTGGAGACTGTCTCCCATTGTGCACATTGAATCAGAGACATCTGAAACACAACATGCACACAGACTGTGGAGGGCCATCACTATTGTGGCAATGGGTCACCCTGTGACGTACATACCTTCCCACATGGGACTCAGGGTGTATGTGACATGACATACACATACACAACCTGGAAATGTGACCATGCCACATGCCCTGAACTGAACAGTTGCACATCACAGTGGTCATGTGCACAACACACAAAGGATTCTGTCCCCATGAACACGTGCACAGCCTGGGAGTGGCTGCCCCCAAGTGCCACCAAAAATAACACAGGTTGACCCCCATACACACACAGGTAATGCAGCCTTACATGCCTTAGGATACAGTGTGGACAGGCTGTGGTGTTGTAGGTGTGCCCCTGAGTCCCTGGCAAGTAATTGTGGCTGGCATACGTTCACCAGTGACAACCATGGTGACATATGCAAGTTATTTGTACAGGGACGCATCGTACAGCAATGGACCGATCGGTGTGCACGCATGGTCCATTGCATATGATGTGAACGGGTACGCGTTGTACAGTAATGGACCAATCGGTGTGCACGCATTGGCCATTGCATATGATGTGGACGGGTACGCGTTGTTTTTCAAAATACGCGTTGTACAGCAATGGACCGATCGGTGCGCACGCATTGGCCATTGCATATGATGTGGACAGAAATACGCGTTGTACAGCAATGGACCGATCGGTGTGCACGCATTGGCCATTGCATATGATGTGGACGGGTACGCGTTGTTTTTCAAAATACGCGTTGTACAGCAATGGACCGATCGGTGTGCACGCATTGGCCATTGCATATGATGTGAACGGGTACGCGTTGTACAGTAATGGACCGATCGGTGTGCACGCATTGGCCATTGCATAAGATGTGAACGGGTACGCGTTGTACAGTAATGGACCGATCGGTGTGCACGCATTGGCCATTGCATATGATGTGGACGGGTACATGTTGTTTTTCAAAATACGCGTTGTACAGCAATGGACCGATCGGTGCGCACGCATTGGCTATGGCCTGGCATGGCAATGGACGCGTTTTCGAACCTTTAACGAGTCTGATGCAGTGAATTCAGTTGGCCACCCACAACAATGTTGCAAATTCATGGGTGTCATGAAGTTGAACTTTTGAAGGATGCTGTGGGCGTGTATAAGTGGTGCAATTCCATGGATTGGCCAGAATCAGAAGATGCAAACGACTTGGACCTATCACTTTGGACACATGGGACAGTATCTGCTTCTGCAGCACACATATAATGCTGGCTGTTCCCCTGAGAGCTCACTTGCCTGCACTACATGCTCCAGGACGACATCTGCCACCAACACTGCTGCTGTCTCTCCATCCTCTGGCTACTGTAATGGCACGTACTGTGGAGAGAGCCCCAGCCTTCAGCGCTGAGGAGAACCAGGCCCTGCTGGACAGCCTCCTTCCACAGTACAGCAAGCTGTATGGGAAACCAGGGGAGCAGGTGAGTGTGCTGTCCACTGCCTTACTAAATGTGCATGTTGTCTGACTAGCAAGACTTACAGTGTGCACGCCACTGGCTAGCATGCTCACTGAGTAGTTGTCACCCCCAAAGTGTGTAGTTACATGCACTGAACAGGTATAGTGCAGTAACAGTGCATTCCAACAAGGTTTGACTTCCCAGGCAATGATACCATGTGGTAACTGCCGGCAAACTGTCCATAGCCATAGTTGCACTGCCTGTGTACATCATATGCCCCTGTGATTGAGACATGTATATCCAAATGTGTGATGCACGGATATGTTGCATGTGTAGTAATGGCCTTTTCACTTTGTCATCCTCACAGGTTGATGCCCACCAGAAGCAAGAAATCTGGCTGACCATCGCCCGGGCAGTAAGATCCGTGGGGGACTACAAGCGCCGGATCCGCAACTGCCAGAAGAGGTGGCAGGACCTTTGGGGCTGGACCCGGAGGATCGCAAGGGTCCAGCTGAAGCTGTCGCCTCCTCGCAGGAGGGGCGGACACCGGACCCTGACCCCCCACATGCTCAGGATCCTGGCGGTGGTCTTCCCTGACCTGGATGGGCAGCTGAAGGCCAGACAGCAGCAAGGAGGGGGTGAGTCCATGACTGCACTGTGAACTTTGTCTGACATGCTATGTGCCCTCCTCTGGCCTGGTTAAACCTCCACAGTACATCAGTCTTGTGGTCCAGGACCCATGTCCCTCAATTGTGACATGCCCACTCCTCATCTGATACCCAGGTGTGGCCCTTACAGTCAGGAAATTGTGTCACTTGGGTACTGTGTCCTTGCATTTTGCTTAGCTCAAGGTGGGGGACAGCATTTGTTCCCGTAGCTTTGTGGTGGGCTTCATGGGTGGGTCAATTGCTTACACAATGCCTGGGTTCTGACATGTAATCTGCGTGTAACTTTGATTTGTGGTCCAATTACTGATCTGACTCACCACATGTGCCTGGGGTATTTGGCACACACCCATGCTGCGGGTGGGAACAATGTTTGGGCCTCAGGAGTATGTATATCAAGTGTGTCACACATACCTAGCCACCTGCCTACTGTCCAGGGCTCCTCCCTCTTTCACGTGGAGCAGGACAGTCATGCCTACTCCAGGCCATACAATACACTCTGTGCTCCCACTCCCGTGTATCAGCTGACACGTTGTGCTCAGTGAAATGTTCCCTCAGGTGTCTGCCTCTGTGTCATTGTGCTGTGGCTTCGTTGTCAGGACTACTGGGTTGTTTATCGGTTAGGGCTCAGCATGCCACCTGAGATGTGACCATAGGAGATGATACTTGTGTGACATATAGGTGTTTGATCACTTGACTGTGCAGACTGGGGTATGCGACTGTGAAGTTCAGGCAGCTGTTTCTCATTCACAGCAGACTGTGAGGTGCTCAGGTTCAGAGGGTTGTGTTTCATGTCTCCCATATGTCCAATTGGTATGACGTGGACAAATAAGAGTTCAGATGATGTGGTTTGTGGGGGATGGACATGTGCACTTGTCAGCTACAGAACTTACATTCCCCATGACCTAGGATTGTGACACAGTGCAGACTGTTGTTGGCTGGCTGCCCTGCCCATGTGACTGGAGACAGTGATGTATGACTTTGCAGGCATGCCTGTGCCATGGCATTAAACTCCCTAAGAGTGATCCTGCAGGTGAGTGACATGTGCTACATGCACCCCATTGTGGCATTGACTATCAGGACATGGGTGCATCATGGTGTCTGGTGCTGGTATGCATCACATGCATTTCAAATTAGACTCTGGCCATCCCTTTATCCGGACACCTGTACTGACTCAGTGGCAAGAGATGTGATGTGTGCATGTTCACATACTTCACCGTGTTCTCTGCAATGTCCAACTACTGTGTAGGTGGTGCATGTGTCCACACTGGGGTATTACCATCCGACAGGCACCAGACAGATGGGTGCGAGGCCAGGAGTGATGTGAGTGCCATGGTTGACCATCAGACTGACAATTGGCTTCTCCTAATCTGTTTGAGCACTTTTGGCAATGTTCAACTAAGAATGCCAGGGCTTGCTCTGTAATGTGCTATACTTACTGTGGTGTGTGCGGTCAGAGCAGGTGACTGATGTTTGTCTGTTTCCCTAATTGTTTGCAGATACATCCACGGCCACAGGAGGGGACAGCTCCACGGACCAGGAGGAGCTGCAGAGCCAGACTGGGTCAGCAGCCGATGAGTGGTCGGAGGGACCCAGTGGCACGGAGGGCGAGGGGAGCCACACCGAGGAGTCCTCAGCACCATCCACCTCAGCTGAGGACCACAGCAGCTCGGAGAATGACTCCCTTGTGGAGGCGGGTGTCAGCAGCCACCACACCCCAGCTAGTATTGCTGTCCCCGCCACCACCACCACCACCGCCCTCCCATCGGCTCCCATTCCAGAGGTCCGTGGAGGCTCTCGTGTTCGGGAGCGTGTCTCCTTCGTGCCAGGCACCGCACCCCCTGCCCCTGTGTCCCCTGCTGCCCTGAGTGAGGAGTCTGTGTACTTACTTCACCAGTTCCATGTAGGGCAGACAGCAATGCTGAGTGTCCTCCATGCACACACCACTCTGTTGACACAGCTGGTGTCCCTCATGGAGGGCATCTCATCGGGCATGTCTGCCCTACAGAGGAGCAATAAGTCCATGGACTCCTCCCTGACGGCAGCAGTGTCCCTCCTTCAACAGTCCCTCACCCCTCCTACCTCTGCCCCATCCACACTTCCTGGCACCCTACCTGTCCCAAGCACATGCACACCTGAACAATCACCCAAACACACAGACACGAGCAGCACAGGAACACCCAAAACAAAGACAAAACGTGCACGCAAGCATCCTCAGGGGACTGATACCACACCCACAGGGGATGGGGAACAGACACACACACAGGCATCCACAGTCACTCCGCAGTCCTCTGATACCTCTCCCTCCAAGGCCCCTTCCCTTGCCTCACCTGCAACCCCACCTACACAGCAGCTGTTCCTCTGTGACCTCGGCCTCTTCCCCTCCGATCCAGCTGATCCAGCATACAGGGGGAAGAGGAAGTCCACCCACACAGAGGGGAGTGCCCCTCACCCCCGGACACCCTCCCCCAGGCACAGACAGACTGAGGCCCCCACCCGCAAGTCCCCCCGGACTCCGGAAGAGCAAGACCCCGCCACCGCCCTGCAGCTCAACCACACAGTCTCCTTCCTCCATCCCTCAGGCCCCCACTACACAGGTTCCCCCACCACACCCTGCCCCAGGTTCCCCCACCCACAGATACACCATCCCCAAAATGATCCGGCCTTCTCCCCCTACCACTTGCTCTTCCAGCACCACACCCCCGCTGCGCATGTTTGTGCCACTGGTGTGGAGACCGTGTCCTCCCCCTCTGTCCTGCCCACCTTACCTGAACCCCATTCTACTCCCCTGGAGATAGGCACTGCAGTGGAGTCCACTACCACCCCATCTGACTTGGGCACTGCAGTGGGGAACCTGTCCACTCCATCTGGCCAGCCCACTGCAGTCGTGCCGGCACCCACACCATCTGACTCATGCCCCCCAGTTGTGCCGGCACACACCATGTCAGACACCTCCACTGCAGTTGTCAGTGACTCTCCAGCACCCACCACCCCTTCCCTGCCTCCTTCTGGTGAGCCCTGATCCTGTCCCTGCGGTGCCTGGCCTGCCCCCCGTATGCCCCTCCGAGGGGAATGTCCCTGGTCCGTAGCAGTGCAGGCAAGCAAAGGGTGACATCTGCCACTGTCACCCTGTTCAGACTTTACTAATGGACTGGCCATTGGCCTTTGTGTTTTTCAGGACTTTCACTTTTGAAGCCACATATGCTGAATAAAGCTACTTTCTGTTCTCTATTGGTTTTGCTTCAGATGTACATGATGTTGATGATGCTAACCATGCCCTTGCTGCAGTGATGGTGATTTTTGATGTCAGGAAAATGAAGTGTTACTGTGCAGGACCCCATGTGGTCCAGGGGGAATGTGTCCTATCCTGGTGTGTATCCATGTCATCCTTTGCAGCAATATGAGGGTGTCATGTTTTCAATATTTGCCAATGGGATTTCCTACTTTTATTTGCAATGTCACATCTGTGGCTTACACCCCTGCACATCTGTTGTGCTTGCCATTGTTCAATTTGTCTATTTCCCTGACCGTGTGACCATCTCCACTGGACATGCAAGTTTGGGCATCAATGGGGAAGGACTCATCTGTGTTATCAGTGCAACTTGCTATACATGTGTGTTGGATCTGTGCAGATGATTTCGGTGACACTCCCATGACCTGGCTGATGTGACGCGAGCCTTCATTTTGTGCTGATTGTTGACTGAGTGACCAAGTGTTCTGCTGACATGATAGAGCCCTGCAGAGACAATGTATGGCACAGCTTTCCTTACACAGGAGTGGAGTCCCCTCATGGCAGTGTGTAATTCCGTGACATTGCCTGAGCCCACGGTGTGTGTTGTGTGAGCATGTCTGTGTGTGTTCACTTCCATTTTGCTATGCAGGCTGGGATCCCTAGTGATGTTCCTGTTTGTGATGCTTGCTGAGTTGACCTATGTTCCACTAAATTCTTCGCCCTGGGTTCTCTGGGATGTGGGTGCATGGCACATTACTGGTCATCAGGGTGTCATCCATAGGTGTGTTTGCTGTCAGGGCTGAGTTTGTGGGCAAACGCAGATGAGACACAGTCAGGATTCCCCTTGGCACTTGTTGGTTACACAAGTCATGTAATTTACAGTTTGTGGTAGCTTTCAGTGATTGTGACACGTTGTGTGTGTGACTGCTCCCACTCCTCAGGGTCAGAGCTGCAATGTTGGAAGTTGTCTATGTGTGTTCTTTGTGGGTGACCTTGGCTTCTTCATTGGTGTGTGACTGTGGCCGGGATCACATTGGTTGGTGTGAATTTGACGTCATGCCCATGTACGGCGTACTGTGCAGTGTGTCAGACATTCACGAGTCTTGTTGACTGGCCATGTGTGATAGGTTTCTGCACCTTAGTTCCCACCACCACCCCTGGGATTGTCATGGGTGCATGTGCAATGTCACCAGTCCATGTGAGCTTCACTGCTGCACATTGGTGGAGATCAAGATGTGTGGTGTTGAGTGTTTGCAAATGAGAGTTGTTGCACGGCTAGACCCCTACCTCCATATTGGCCTTGGCTGACAGGCCGTGCTGATTGATTTGTGCTTGGGTAGGTGTGATGGTAGTTTGTTGCTCAGGACACATGACTGTGGTTCACAGTGTGAACGACATCTAGCTTTGTCATCACAGTGGGATTATCATGCAGGCCAGTGTCACCACAATGTGGGGTCCCTGGGGGTAGTGCTGTGGTGGGTCTGTCTCTTGCTGTGTTAGTTGCTGTTCCTACAAGCTTGTGTGACAAGTGTAATTTGGGCTCCCTCTCATCTAACAATGCCTGATTGCCCACATAGGGGAATCCGATCCATGAGTTACTTTTGTGTGGCATTGTATACAAATTTGTGTAATTGGGATTCAGGCCTCCTCATGTGTTGTGTGGTTGCCTGGGGACACTGGCACACCCCCCCATCACCTGTTGTGTTTGATATGCAGTGTGAGGCTGCCTGTTTGTGTTTGTGCATCTGCACCACTGCATTGGCATATCTTTAGTGTGCCATTGGCTGTATGTTGTTTGGTGGGTTTCCCCTGCTGTCCCTGGGACTCCTAGGTCATCAGTCAGCACACTGATCATGGTTTGTATGTCCCATTGCTGCCATGGTATGGTATTTTATCACCTCACATCTACAGTCTCCACAGGATATCTACATTTGTGTGTCCATTGGTGCAGATATGTGGGTCTGCATTATGATGGTCACTTCTGTCATTGTGTTATTGATGAATGTTGACAATGTCAGCCCTCATGGGTGATGTTTGTCTGCACATGGCCAAAGGTATGTCTTATTTGCACTGCACTGTTTGCCTCACCCAATCTATGTTGCTATGGGACACAAGCACTACTATGCCACTGATGTGTTTGTTGTTCTGTGACCAGGAATCATCCATGCTGTTTGGCATTTGCAGCTTTTTCCATGACAACACTTACATTTTGGTCACTGTGATGATGGGGGTTTAGACCCCACTGCCACAATGTTCAAAATGTGCTTCAGCTATGGACCCCACACTTACATTTTGGTCACTGTGATGATGGGGGTTTAGACCCCATTGCCACAATGTTCAAAATGTGCTTCAGCTATGGACCCCACACTTATATTTTGGTCACTGTGATGATGGGGGTTTAGACCCCATTGCCACAATGTTCAAAATGTGCTTCAGCTATGGACCCCACACTTACATTTTGGTCACTGTGATGATGGGAGTTTAGACCCCATTGCCACAATGTTCAAAATGTGCTTCAGCTATGGACCCCACACTTACCTTTTGGTCACTGTGATGATGGGGGTTTAGACCCCATTGCCACAATGTTCAAAATGTGCTCCAGCTATGGACCCCACACTTACATTTTGGTCACTGTGATGATGGGGGTTTAGACCCCATTGCCACAATGTTCAAAATGTGCTTCAGCTATGGACCCCACACTTACCTTTTGGTCACTGTGATGATCGGGTGTTAGACCCCATTGCCACAGTGGTCATGGTCTGCTTGCATTGTGGAGGCCACACACATTTATGTGTGACACATGTGATAGGGGGTCACATTGTATGTTCAATGTCATGTTCAGTGTTGTAGGCATTTGACACAGACTACACACGCTTGTCATGGTGTTGGGGGGATGTGTTTTTCTGACATTCCTTATGTTGGAGTATGCTGGTTGTGTTATGCATTACCCGTCCTATGAGTAGGGGTGGTGGTAGGCATCCAGCCCCCATGAGTAGGGTGGTGGTAGTGGTAGGCATCCAGCCCCCATGAGTAGGGGTGGTGGTAGTGGTAGGCATCCAGCCCCCCATGAGTAGGGTGGTGGTAGTGGTAGGCATCCAGCCACCCATGAGTAGGGGTGGTGGTAGTGGTAGGCATCCAGCCCCCCCTGAGTAGGGGTGGTGGTACTGGTAGGCATCCATCCCCCTATGAGTGGGGATGGTAGTAGTGACAGGCATCCAGGCCCCCCTGAGTAGGGGTGGTGGTGGTGGTAGGCATCCAGCCCCCCATGAGTATGGTGGTGGTGGTAGTGGTAGGCATCCAGCCCCCCATGAGTATGGGTGGTGGTAGTGGTAGGCATCCAGCCCCCCATGAGTAGGGTGGTGGTAGTGGTAGACATCCAGCTACCCATGAGTAGGGGTGGTGTTGGTGGTAGGCATCCATCCCCCTATGAGTGGGGATGGTAGTAGTGACAGGCATCCAGCACCCCTGAGTAGGGGTGGTGTTGGTGGTAGGCATCCATCCCCCTATGAGTGGGGATGGTAGTAGTGACAGGCATCCAGGCCCCCTGTGTAGGGGTGGTGGTAGTGGTAGGCATCCAGCACCCATGAGTAGGGGTGGTGGTAGTGGTAGGCATCCATCCCCCTATGAGTGGGGATGGTGGTAGTGGTAGGCATCCAGCCACCCATGAGTAGGGGTGGTGGTAGTGGTAGGCATCCAGCCCCCATGAGTTGGGTGGTGGTAGTGGTAGGCATCCAGCCCCCCATGAGTAGGGTGGTGGTAGTGGTAGGCATCCATCCCCCTATGAGTAGGGATGGTAGTAGTGACAGGCATCCAGGCCCCCCTGAGTAGGGGTGGTGGTAGTGGTAGGCATCCAGCCCCCATGAGTAGGGTGGTGGTAGTGGTAGGCATCCAGCCCCCCATGAGTAGGGGTGGTGGTAGTGGTAGGCATCCAGCCCCCATGAGTAGGGTGGTGGTAGTGGTAGGCATCCAGCCCCCCATGAGTAGGGGTGGTGGTAGTGGTAGGCATCCAGCCCCCATGAGTAGATTGGTGGTAGTGGTAGGCATCCAGCCACCCATGAGTAGGGGTGGTGGTAGTGGTAGGCATCCAGCCCCCCTGAGTAGGGGTGGTGGTAGTGGTAGGCATCCAACTCCCTATGAGTGGGGATGGTAGTAGTGACAGGCATCCAGGCCCCCCTGAGTAGGGGTGGTGGTAGTGGTAGGCATCCAGCCCCCCATGAGTAGGGTGGTGGTAGTGGTAGGCATCCAGCCCCCATGAGTAGGGCTGGTGGTAGTGGTAGGCATCCAGCCCCCCATGAGTAGGCTGGTGGTAGTGGTAGGCATCCAGCCCCCCTGAGTATGGGTGGTGTTGGTGGTAGGCATCCATCCCCCTATGATTGGGGATGGTAGTAGTGACAGGGATCCAGCCCCCTGAGTAGGGGTGGTGTTAGTGGTTGGCATCCAGGCCCCTATGGGTGTATATGGCATTGGTGATAGACATCCCGCACCTATGGTTCTGCTGTTGCTGGTGTGCATCATTTCTGCATCCCTATGTGTGTGTGTTATATGTCGGGTACGTGTCGTTTGTTTGTGTAGTGGGTGTTTAACTTACCGTCTGCGCCGTACGCGTCCGTACCTGTTCCGGTAATAGATGTAGAGTATTGGTAGGACCTGCGCGATGGGATTCATGGTTGGTTCGTCTCGTTCGGCTTTCTCGTTGCTTCGTCTCGTACTCGTGGCAGGCTTGTTCGTCTCGTAGCCGTGGATCGTCTTGTGGCGCGAATCGGAGCTTATGTGCGGCTCTCCCGGATGCTCTGACATGCCTGACGTAGCGACGGGATCGGCACGTACGGAAGGCGCATCGTACTGGTCCGGCCGGAAGGTGCTGTATTTTTGCTTCCGTGCGACTCGATTCTGCGTTTACGGATCCGGCTCGAGCGGGGAACAGGAGCTGGAATGGGTAAGTACGGCTGGGTTGGGATCTGGGCAGTTATGTGCATCGTACTTGCTCGTTAGTGCGAATGTTCGAATCGGTCGGGAAACACGCGTTCGGCTTGGTTTTTTTCCGGACGAATAGTGTTAGGTGCGCTTCCTGCCGAAATCGGAATCGGCCCCTTAATCGATATTATGAACATCGATATATTCAACATCGATATTTCATACTATCGATATTTAAAACTCGATATTATTACATGTCGACATTAAAAAATCGATATTATGCCTACTTACCGTTTTAAACAGGACATGAAGTGAAATGTTAATATTGGCAGAGAAATAAATCCATGAATTAACCAATCTGCTGATGGTGTTTCTGCCATTGTAAATGGTAATTTGTCTAAATGTTCTATGTTTAACATTGTGTATGTTGCGTCCTTCTTTGCCATTATTTTCTGCATGCATGTTAAATTATATGGCAGAAATAAATTGGTAGCATTTAAGTGCTTCCAGGGTATGCAACCACTTTTCAGGGTCTGCAATGTCCAGCTTAATAACATGATAGATCTAAGCTGACCCGGTCCATGTTGTAAGAGGGACATTTCACTCCGTATGATGTCAATAGCTGACAACAGAATGTTACTCAAAGAATAAATTCTAGTGGATAATGTAGTAATACCATTGTCAACCACTGCTAAAGCCTTTTCTAAATTTACTCTGTCAACCTCACGTATCAGCTCAGCAGCATGAATGCTGTAACCAATAAAGGCATAACTTTGCCACGCTGCATGTTGTGTGACAACCCTTGAGTGTTGTATCTGCAGATATTGTGGGTCTGGTCTGTTTGTTCTAAAACTCTTCATGTTGTTCAAAAAACCTGCATGAAAGGCATTAGTATCTAATGGCCACACTAGCCTCCCCTCTGGACTGCAATGTGAAGAATTATATGTACCATTCGGAAGCATACCGTTGAGCTGTTCCCGCTGTATAATTTGTGAATTATTGCCAATTTTCAAAATGTGGGAATGTGTGGCGTGTTCCAAACCTTTATCTTAGCAAAACCCAGGAGGGATGTTTGTTGTACAGACTTGTCAGAAAAATCATTTGTCTAAGTATTAGACACGCTCTATCCAAAAGTCTTACCCTTGCATTGAGAACCAGGAAATAAAGGAGGCCCAATAACTTCATTTGGTTTCAGTCAGCATATTTTTCTTTGCCAGGGAAGGGAGAAGTTTATAATAATAAGACACTGGGTCTACTGGGTTAATACCAGAAAAATATACAAACTTCTGTACATATGTTTTGGATCTACCCAATGGTGGTGTAGGGCAATATTCCCATTGTGTATAATTAAATACTGCACAAAGAGTACTAGCTCTGTGTAAATAATGGTGCGCATAGAGATGGTAACAAAACATTTCATCATAATTAGATGTACCACAATACATATCTTCACTTTCAAATACAGTATAATGCTCTAGTTCAGAAAGCATAGATATAACCGTATTGATAGCCCAATCATCAGAAAGGCTGCCAGGATTTATCACATTGTTAATTGAAATCTTGAATACATATGGTATTTGCAAAGTCTCTATGGGACCAGAAATATCAAATTGGACCTTATCCAATTGCATCTGGGACAGGACCTGCAGAAATTTTCACATGGGACAGGTCTCTTCGAACTTTGTGTGATGAAGAATAAGGCTTCAATACCTTTGTAACCAGTTCAACAGCAGAGCGTCCTGGGAGATAATGTCCATTCAGAAAAAAAAAAGAATACTGTCACAAAACCAATCCAGATAAAAAGGAAAAGCAACAAGATGAAAATCCACATGTAAATTCAAGGTGGAACACAGTATGTCTTCTTAAGCCAAAAAATAAATGCCAGAGTTCCTCGCAATGGTTGATCTGACGAATCAGAGGAAAAATCATCAATGTCAGCAAAATAGCCAGAGGCAGTCTGTGAAAAACAGGGACTTCACTTGATAGTGTAAAACTGGTAGATAATTCCAAAGATGGATCATAATGAACAACTTAGGGGCTGATTAGGATGACGGGCGGATGTCTACCGCCGGGCCGGTGGTGGGGACCGCCGGGCCGGCGGTGGACATCCGCCCGTGATCGCAACCCAGAAAAACGCTGGTCAGATTAAGATGGCAGTGGTGACCGCGGCGGTGGGAAATTCCGACCGCCGCTTTTCCGCCAGTTGCCATCTGCACTCCTGCCTGGCGGACGGAGCAGGACCGGGAAAATGGTGGCGTGCCGAGCAGGCTCCGCCGGCACGATTATGATGCCTGCGGTAGCCAGCCTTTCCGCAGCAGTCAATCTGCCATGGAAAGGCTGGCGGAGATTGTCTTCCGGGGGTCCGTTGCGGGCCCCCAATGTGTTGGGGGGTGTGGCTGCACTGGGGGGGTACCCATGGTCCCCCCCTACATTTCCCTGTACCAGGTGGCAGGCACTGTGCAGTGCCTGCCACGTAGTGCAGGGAAATGCAGGACATGCTCCTTTCGACATCGCGGCGGTGCTGCGGGCAGCAGCAACCGCCACAATGTTTAAGCCCGCGATCGTACCGCCGTAGTTGGATTTCGACCACGGGCCATCGTAATTCGACCGGCGGTTATGTCGCGGTCCATGCAGGCGGTCTTTTCCCGCTACCATGGCGGTCGGGGAGGTTTTCCGACCGCCATCCTAATCAGCCCCTTAGTTGTTAGCATGTGTTGTTGAAGGCTGTTAATTCACATACGATGTGTGCATGGTATTTCTAGATGTAACTGGAAGTAGCAAAACATCAGTGTCAGATGTCCCCCGCAGGGGATCAGAAACTTCTTTATTTGTTAATGCCGGAATCGGGATCTCCTGTACGGTAATGAGGAGGCAGGTAACTACCAAGGAGCCCTTGTGGCCTACGATGTAGGACTGGACACATGGTGTGGCTTGATTAGATCAATCAACACAAATCTTTAATTTTTTCTACTAGCAAGAGGCAGTAAAAATACGGTTCTGGTACCTTCAACTGCCAGGACCGGCACTGGTGCTTTGTAAGACAGGCAACATTCTTTTTTGTCCATAATCTTTTCTCAGACCAGTACCCCAATCTTTGAAACCCAGCCAGGAGTTGCTGGTTGCACCTCCACTTCTCTAGTGGCAGAATGTTTCTCAAGCTCGTTGGAGTGCTCGGCCCAGAAGTCTTTTGGTCCCTGTAAGTTAGACAAACGTTTAGTGATATCAAATGGTGTTTCTTCTACCACTGTGGTAGGATTGTCTAGGTCCTGAACACAAATCTGGATGCCAAACAGGACCTCATAGGGAGTCCGACCACCCAGGAATCTTTTAGGAAGATTGTTTAAAGCTCTCTGAACCCCATGCAGATGATGGATCCAACTACGACCTGAACCTAATACTCTAGCTGTTAAAGACTGCTTTAAGTCACGGTTTTTCCTTTCCACTATCGAATATCCCTCAGGACGATAGGGCGAGGAACAGTGCACAGCCACACACAAGGTACCCGCAGTATTCCAGTAAGCCTTATTGGCAAATGCTGGGCCCTGGTCCGAATGGTATGCCTCTACTGAATATGTCCCGATGAAGACTTGCAAATCTTTTATAACAGTTTGAGTGTCAGATGATCATTGTAGCCACACACATAGGAATCAACATGGATCCATCCACTGCTAACAGAATATATTTAAAGGCCCTCCATAAACTGATTAAGCTCCTCTAACTTTTTATTGGCTTCTTCTAGTGCAGTGCTCTCTCTTATGCTAGCTTCTAGCTTCTCTATTGCTTGCTTCTCAATTACTTCTTGTGCTGTCCCTATAATTAAAAGCATCCAGTCCTTGCTACACCGGTTTGCTGCTTGTGTCCAATTTTCCTAAAATTTTCTATTGTCAATGAACAATCCTGGCTCATTCCTAATCTGTAAACCAATAGGGAATACTGCTGAACTAACATATTATATTAAAATGTCTGCATGTAGCTCCATTCTTGCTAGCTTTTTCTTTAAATTCATTAATTTATCCCATTTTTCATCTTTGCTAGATATCACAGTGAACTTGTTGCCAATTTTAGTGCTCATATTCATGATTTTATTATATTGGTCCTCAGTGAACATGAAGATTTTAAAAGGATCCATTCCAGAACACCAATTTGGTATTAATGTTCCCCTCTCCAACTGGGGTCAAGAAAACTCTCCGACCACTCAAGTTGTGCACAAAAATCAAGGTAAATAATGAGGGACCCCACAATCCAAGGGGACAGGGCACCGTGCTAGACTCTTAAGTCAGACAAATATTCTCTTGGGGTTCAATACAATAGATACAACCATTGTTCCAACCTTTCACAACTCTCACCTTTCAACCTCATCCAGCACTTTGTTTTGACCCGCACTTCCACTGAAGTTTGATAACACACACGTGTACAGTCAAAAGGATCCTCAATGCTTTATCTGATAAAAGTCATATACAACATTAGAAACAGTTATAGGAATTCATCTAAGGATCACAAAATGGGTCCTATAGATTTTTCCACAAAGCATAACAGCAATTAAAAAACCTTTTGGAATATGTCTATTAAAAGGTGGAATCTTGTTTAAAAATACAATCATAAACAAAAACCCCAAAATTTCACAAACAGGGATAACACATGAGACAAACACATCTGTCTTTACAAATACTAATTTGTTTTAGTCATTATTAAAGACACACTGTATTTACAGATAGCAACATCAACTGTGTCTCAAAGCCTGCCTGATTTAGTTCCACTTGTGCAGCGATGTGTTTCAGTGGGTGTTCAAAATTTAGAACCACCTTCTTGAGGACAAATAGATTCCTCCCACAGACATATATTTAAAAAACAGTTTTCCTATATAAAAAAAACAAGCCCAGTGTTACCACATGGATACATTTCCTTTTTTCACTATAAAATCTACTAATGCCTATATACAATTAATCAACATATTCCGTCAAAGGTTATCACACAAAGCATTTTCTTTCATCATTGCCAGATCACATAATGCCTATTACAGTTATTCATAATTTCCTATTCACATGAAAGGTCTCCTGTAGCTGCACAGGATAAGTATCCCTACCCACATTGTACCAGGGTCCTCAACTTAATTAATTACAACGGCATACATACCCATAATGTCCATCTCTTTTATCTAATACTTCCACACCACAATAGTTCAACATACCCAACATTTATGTCTTCTACATTCATCACCCACACTTACAAAGCCCTCCACAACGAGGGCCCTGCCTGCCTCAACCAGAGAAGGAACTTCCACCAGACCACAAGACACGTTCCCTCCTCCTCCCTCCACCTCGCCCACTCCCCTCGAATCATCAGAAGCAGAAGCCGATCCTTCTCCCACCTTGTCCCCAAACCCTGGAATGTCCTTCCCGTACCTCTTCGATCAGCACCAACACTACTGGAGTTCAGAAAGAGACTGAAAACCTGGCTCTTCAACAAATAACTCAGAGCAGAACGCACCCCCCCCCCAGCGCCTAGAGACCCTCACGGGTGATAAGTAGCGCTCTATAAATCCTGTTTGATTGATAATGCATCACCCATGAAGATACCCCAAAATGTAGCAATGCCATTCGCTCACGTTCCAGGCATCCTTTGTTTTATTCTATATACCAAGTAATATAGTTATCTTAGGTCACAGCACTCAACACAAAATCTGGTGTGTGGGTTAATTTCTAATGTTTTCCAATAGATCCTGGTCCAACTCGCGGCACCTAAGTCACATGTAGTCTCAGGTGAAATAGATAAAACAATGGAGCTTCTGTAAGAAAGTTATAAAGGAGGGAATTGGTGCAATTCTAGCTCATCTTTTTGTCATACCATCTCCCTGAAGGGCCCATACTGTACCCCTAACCCTACCTTTCAAATCCAATGAGCCTCACAAATATCGCTCTTTTAAATACAGGGTAATCCAATCACCCGACATTTTTAATCTTTCCTTCCCGTTAGGGTTCATCCTGTTCCTTCAATTCACAGGGGAGACGGCTCCTTATGTCAGAAGCCTAACTGTACAAAAAGGAGGGTTCCATTGATTTAGATTCCTCTGCCTCTCTGCATAATACGTAACTTAATTTTAAAGCTTTAGGGCCAGATGTATGAAGGAACATTTTATGCGAGTCCTTAATAGCGATTTTTAGAGAATCGCTATTAAGGACTCGCAAAATACTATGTAGGTAGGAATCGCAATAATAAGTGCGATTCCTAAACATTCCTTAATTGCGTATCGCAAATTGCGATTCGCAATTAAGGAATCCCTTCCCATACATTCCTATGGGCCAGGAGGCCCATAGGAATGAATGGGAATTGCATGCGCAATTTCAAGGGTGCAAGGGTGTCAAAAGTACACCCTGTTGCACCCCTGAAATGTGCATGTGTGCACACGTGGCACACATACATGCCCTAAGGGCACGTCTGTGCGGCACATGGCACTTTGAAAAATGCCAAAATATGCATTTTTCAAAGAAATCACAAATTACCACCAACTTGAAGTTGGTGGTAATTTGCGATTTCTTAAACCAGAAATCGCACAACTTGGGTGCTTCCTGCATTGTATTTAAGGCATCGCAATTTGCGATTCCTTAAATGCATTTGCAAAATAGGGAATCGCAAATTTTGCGACTCCTTATTTTGCGATTGGGATTTTTCTTCTCTACATTGCACAATGCTATTTTGCGAACGCAAACGCTGAAATTCTGCGAATTTCAGCGTTTATGCATCGCAATTTAGCTTGCTACATCTGGCCCTTAGTGCTGTTAGAAAGTGCTTGTTACATTCCTCTATATGACTGCCCAGGGTTGCAACTTAATTTACTTTGTATAAATCTTTGGAGATCTCATCGTCTCCCTCCCTATTAAGGAGGCTTCTCTGTTTTTATTCCCTGATCCTCAACTAAAACCCCACTTTATATATCTTCTTACATATGTAGGTATTCTATTCTAAGTGGGGCAGCTTCACATAAACCTCCCCAAACAGCGAGTCATCGAAATGTCTCAGACCCCATGTTCTTTTTAATTTCGAGATACATTTTATTGAGGTTTTACATGAGTAAAATACAGATATACAGAGGAATGAATAAACAAGTTCCTGTACAGGTAACAAATATGGTATTCAGGTTAATATTATAGCATATGGTAGGATGGAGCAGCTTGAACTGTGTATGATGTGTTAATTTGTATTTGGTACTTTGTGAAGATGATGTTTTTTGATGTAGTGTTTATGGAGTATTACAAGGAACTGACTGGGAGGTGGCTATACCAAGAAAGTTACCCCTGTTGATCTAATGTTTTATGATAGTAAAAAGAAGTGAAAGGTAGAAGGATAGAAAGAGGATAGGCCAGGCAAGGGGGAGAGAAGGAGTGGAAGGAGTGGGGAGGGATGTTTAGGGAGGAAGGGGGGAGTGGATATGGCATGGATAGGGGCAAGGGGGAGGGGTTGGCATGACCTATGGGTATCTTGAATAAAGGAGTCTAACTAGGACCAGATTTCTTTCCTTGAGTTAGTTTTAAGAAACGCGTTCAAGGAGTTGTGAATTAGCTGCTAGTAAAAGTGTTTCTATCTAGAGTCATTTGTTGATTCGGCCTTTCTTCTCTATGGGCCCAATTACGAGTCTGGTGGTGCGGCGGCAGGACCACCCCGCCGCTGCACCGCCCACCATATTATGACTTTTTTAGTCACTGGTGGGCGGTTCCTTTGGTGTTCCAACCTCAGTGCCTATAAAATAAGCACTGCAATGAGAACGTCAAAGGAAGTTTCATCACGGCATGGACTGTGAAGTTGGTGCCGTGCTGGAGCTGGGGGTGTATGCACACAGGGGGCACATGTTGTGCCCCCCTATGTGTATCCACATGGAGTGAGGCACAAGGGGGCCTTGTAGGGCCCCCTTTCTTTCATCAATGCCACTGTTTCCATGAAGGAAAGACCTCCATGAAATCAGTAGCGATGAGGAAAGTCGTAATATGTGCCAGCACCAGGGAACAGTTTCCTGGCGGTGGTAGTCCCAGGGCAGCACGACCGCCAAGGTCATTATGTGAGCGTCGGAAGACCGCCACCTCTGCCTCACCACAAGTCTGGAGGCCTGAGGACTGCCATATTCGTAATTAGGCCCTATATGTCTGTACTAAATGGTTCCTCAAATTCTTATTACTCCTAAAGGCAAAAAGTGTTTTTTCCAGTTGTATATTATTATCATCATTTAGGTTGTTAACACATTTGATGTAAAGATCTGTGTTTTGTCTTGTGCCAGTTTTGACTCAACGTAGCATACAGGGTTAATGCATCTCCTGCAAAGCACATCACTCTCTAATACTATACTACTAAGAAATTTCAACCTGCATTGCAATAACGACAAAGACCCCACAGTGGCTGCACTCAGTAACCTAATTCAGGACCTCAACATGATTCAACTACAACAAAGGTGCCACACTTGACCTCATCATCACCAAACCGGGATCAATAAACTTGCTAAACATCACCCCAACAGACTGGTCTGACCACCATCAAATTATTTTCCAGATATACACACAAGACGAAAATCAGGGGTCAAACGAGAAGGGAGAAAATGTGGATGAGGGACTATAGCCACATAAACAGAACGGAACTGTTGGAACTATGCCAAGCCTCTTTGGAACCTAGGGTGAACCAAACATTAGTTCATCAACAGATGCATCTCTACAATAGCAGTATGACCGACATAATTCAGAAGGCTGCTCCATTACATCTAAAAAGGCAAAAGAAAAAACCCTCAGTACCATGCTTCAACCAAAACATAAAGAATGAAAAAAGAAAATTAAGACATCTGGAACGACTTTGGAGAAGGACCCTAACATCACCCATCTCAAACAGTTGAGAAGGCACAGAAATGCATATAAAAAAGCTATCTTGAATGCCAAAATATCGGCGATCAGATCTCAACTAGACAAAGTGAAGAACAGACCCAAAAAACTATTTGACAAAATAAAACAACAATCAGGAAAACGTAAAGAACCCACAACTGCAAACAACTCAACGGACATCTGCAACCCCTTCCCACTTTCTTTAAAGAAAAAGAACAACCATAAGCAACTCTATCTTCAGCCAAGCTAGTACCCAACCTGGATAATCCATCAACCCCACTCTCACAGCACACTGCAAGAAGTCTGCCCAACACTATCCAACCGTCCTAGGTAAAAACAGAACCTTCTCGAGCAGCTTCAGATCTCTATCTGAGGAAGAACAATTCTGTCAATTAAATCTACCACACATTTTGAAGACCCCATTCCCTTCCACCTACTGAAAGAGATACACCAAGCTGTCACTTCCCTAAATGTGGTAAACAAGTAATTTACCTTTACATGAGCAGAATTTCTCTATCAATATTAAAATAAGGAAGGAGTCGGAGTCCGTGGTTCCAAGTATAAATGTGGTATCTTTATTCAATAACTCGAGTTAGGGGAGAGCTCCGTCACCCAGCGGGTTAGGGAGTGGTCTGACTCTTTATTCAACACAAGCAGTATTTATACATTTCTGGTCACATGCACATTGATTAGCTCAGTAAGCAGAAAAGGCGCCAAAACTAACAGATAACGTGAGGGTGTTCGTGCAGGAGGTCGCGTGAGGTTGCGAGATCGGAATGTCGTTGAGCAATACCGCCCCCACCCTCCTTGTTTGCTTGCAGTGCCTCAAGGCTCTTTCTCACAATCAGTTTAACCGCAAGGGAGTGGAGGGGTGTGGGTTCCTGTCCGGATGATTGTCTGCTTATCTGACGAGGGGAACGGCCCTTGTCACGCCCTACAGCGAAATGTGACAAACAAACAGCGGGGGAGAGATTCGTACAGAATGGATGCTTTGCACAATATGACGTCACAGTGGTTGCGCGTAGGTGCATATAAAAACACTGTTTCACATTCCCTCCTTGCACCATAGTGCAACCACTCAATCTACTTCAATATGCATCAGACCTTCCACACAACTTTGGAGCATGATCTGCGAGTTTTCATACTTCTGGGAGTAAGGCTTAGGCAGGCAGGAAGTAGCACACAAGCCACATAGGGCCGGGCCACACTGGAGACAAAGGCAACAGCTGAATATAACGGCCAATACCACTCCGAGTATTGTCAATATTTTCCAGCCCCATGATGCGAACAGAGTGCCAAACCAACCAAGTAGAGACCAGTCTCCACTCTCTTGCTGTAAGTTAGAAGAATACCTGTGGAGTTTGGTAATAGCCTCATATACGGAAGGTGCGTTATCTGGGATGAAAACACAGCAGCTGGAACCGATCAATTTGCATACGCCCCCTCGATCTGCGAGGATAACGTCAAGAACCATACGGTTCTGAAGCGTCAGAAGGCGATCCGCAGCAAGCTCTGCGGTGATGTTGGCCAGGGCTCCTGCTGTTTCGTCTATGGCACCTCTTACCACTCTGGTCAGTTGGCGTAAGTTCCGGCTATTAATCATGGGGCCCCACCAGGGAACGAATCCCTTAAAGAAATCTCCAGCTTCCTGCCCTGCAGTATCTTCCGCACTTACAACTCCTCTCCTTTTCCGATGATGGTCTACTGACAGAGGTTCTGTTACGTGATAGTCTGATGGAGCGGTGTATGTTGGAGGTAACAGAAAGGACATGTAACAGACACCAGACCAACTTGCAGGCAGCCACACATATGCTTTGTCTCCACAGACAAAATACATATTCTGGAGTGCGGTGAGGCGAGGTGCTGAAGTGGTATTAAGTTGGCGTTTTATCTTGCACTTGCTACGTCCAACCTTCTTCGTCCCCACACCCTGCATACAGAGGTGTCCCTCCCTCGGTACTACCCATATATCAGGGGGCCGTCCTGGTCTGCGGACCCTCTCGGACATTTTATAAATCATTTTGCCGTTCCCACTAATATAGCCTACCTCTTCTCTTTCATGTGTTGTGTAGTTAAATATTGTAATATCATTATTACGCTGGAAACAAAAAGGGTTTATACTGTTTCCTGTACGATTCCTGTAGACTTGGTCGATAAAAATGGACAGAATGCTAGCATTCATCCGGCTTGCCAATTGTTCCGTTTCTAACACCGTCCTCCATGTTAGGCAGGACGCATGGGTCGACAAAGGCAATGGGAGAAAAGGTATTCCCTTGTGGGCAGAGTGTGGCATCAGGCCACACACCCAACAGTTACTTTTATTCTCTGCTTCCTGATACTTGTGTAGGACGGAAATGAAAGTGTTATTATAAAATTCTTTCCTGCGATCTTCTACATGGGGAGGGAGCTTATCGTATGCGTGATCGTTCTTGACTACCGTACTGATGGTGCGGGGAAAAGCAATATGTAACACCCATCCAATAAGAGCCATGCTTAATAAAAACAATATTATTATGATGAGGCAAAGACATCGTTCTGTACATAATTTCTGCTTGTACTTCTCCTTCAATTTCTGTCTCTTATCCAGTATCTGTCTTAGGTCTACCTCCGCCATTGTGGCCGCTTCACCACTGGACAGGGCCAGTGGACTTAATTGACCACAGGGCGTACAGCAGATCTAAGCTTGGATTTATACTCTTGAACCGCAGTCTGCTCCTGCGGTAGTGTCAATGTCAATGGATCAGGTTGTCCTTTGTCTTTATTATTTCTGGTCCACTGATGAATACTGGGATCATGTAGTTTCTTACAATGGCTTGCATGTAACCATCCTTTACGTCCTTCCACCTTGATAGCTGTTCTTGTAGTCAGCAACACGAGCTTAGGCTCCTTCCACCTCGGTTCCTGGGAGCTGGTTCTGTCAAAATTCCGAATGAACACCCAGTCCCCAGGGGCGATGCCGTGACTTTTGGGAGTGGTGTTGTCGGGAAATGCAGCTGCTACCTGTGAACGACAAGAGCGTAGTGCCGACATCAAGGAAGCCAGATAATCAGTCAAGACTATTTCAGGTACATCAGTTATGCTTTTCGTTCTCGGCACGCCCCAAATGTTAGGAGGCCTACCAAACACCATCTCATATGGTGATAATCCAATCCGTGAGTGAGGGATCATCCTCATAAAAAATAGAGCGACTGGGAGTGCTGTAAGCCAGTCGACACTTTTCTCAGCACTAATTTTTGCCATCTTTCCTTTCAATGTTTGGTTGTGTCTCTCTACTAATCCAGCCGCCTCCGGGTGTCTGACACAATGGAATTTCCATTGATAACCCAACAGGAGGGAAATGTGTTTCATTAGTTCCGAAGCGAATGGCTGACCGTTGTCTGAATAAATTACCCGGGGCAGACCATATCTGGGGAAGTACTCCTTGATCAATTGTTTGGCAGTTGTAACTGCTGTATAATCTGGTATGGGGTAGGCTTCTGTCCATCTTGTCAGAGTGCAGACTACCACTAGGACATACTTATACCCCTTGCACCGGTCCATCTGTATATAATCCATCTGGATTACTTCGAAAGGATGCTCAGGCGGATGGAATCCTCCCTGCCCTACTGTTGCTCCCTTTCCAATGTTGTACTGGCAACATATCATACAGGTCTGTACTCGTTGTTTGGCTGCTGTTCGTAGATGAGGATTTGTCCATATGTCTTTTATACTGTCTAGCATAGCTTTTTCACCCAAATGTGCCGGGCCATGTAATGTCTCTATTATCACTTGAACCATGGCATTCGGTAAATACCATACAGCTTGAGTAGCTGTCATCCAGCCCTGGTCTGTGTATACCCCTCCCTCCTTTTTCCATGTGTCTAGTTCATCTTGGGTAGCATGGCTCTGTATATTATGTACATCTTGGACTTGATCTCTGACTGTGCACACAATAACTGGTCTATGTGTTCTGTTTTCATATGTGTCCTGCAGTCCCGTTTTTGCAGTGTCTTTAGCTGTCTGGTCTGCAAATGCATTTCCCCTTGAGACTTCGTCCGTACCTCTAGTGTGTGCTTTGCACTTGATTATTGCCACCCTCTCTGGTTTCTGGAGTGCTTCTAACAATCCAAGAATTAAGTCTGCATGCAATATTCTGGACCCATGTGATGTCATGAACCCCCGTTCCTTCCATAGTGTTCCGAAATTATGTACAACCCCAAATGCGTATTGTGAATCAGTGTAGATGTTAACTTTCCTTCCTTTGGCCAATATACAAGCTTTGGTCAATGCTATAAGTTCTGCAGCTTGGGCTGATAACACAAAAATTCTCCATGTCTCTAAAACAATGCTGTCAGTTGTGACTGCATAGGCAGCCGCTAATTCCCCTGTTTCCAACCTCATGCATGAACCATCTACGAAGAGAGTCAAGTCTGCATCTCTCAGAGGTACATCCTTTAAGTCTATTCTTGGTTTTGTTACCTCTTCGGTAATTTTGATGCAATCATGACTTTCCTGGTTCAGTGGTGTTTCTCCATACATAGGCAATAGTGTGGCTGGATTCAATACATTACACCTATGTATTTTGATGTGAGGCTGAAAGAGTGTTAGTTCATATCCTGATAGTCTGGCCACCGTCAAGTGTTGTGTCTGTGTTCTGTTTAACAATAGTTCTACCGTATGTGGCACCTGTACTTGGAGGTGATGGCCCATAACTATTGAATCACTTTGTCGTATTGCCTGTGCTGTTGCTGCAACTGCTTTTAGGCAGGCTGGCAAGGCCCGAGCCACTGGATCAAGTGTGCTAGAGAAGAATGCACAAGGCCTGTGTTTGTCTGCCTGTTTTTGTGTGAGGACAGACAGAGCTGTACCTGATGCTTCTGTTACAAAAAGGGTAAAATCCTTGGTGTAATCAGGTGTTGCTAAGACTGGTGCTTGACATAAAGCCTGTTTAAGAGCTTGAAAAGCAACTGTATGTTCATCTGTCCAGGGAAGTTGATGTTGGAGGCCTGCTTCTAGGGTCGTGAGCTGCACCAGTGGTTTAGAAATAAGTGCAAATTGGGGAATCCACTGTCTGCAATAGGATGTTAAACCTACAAATGCACGCACTTCTCTCTGTGTTGTGGGTCGTGGCATGTTCTGTATTAGTGATATACGTTCTGGTGTTAGCTGCCTTCCCTCCTTTGAAAGCAAGTGTCCTAAATAGGTCACTTGCTTTAAACAAAATTGCAATTTATTGGGTGAGACCTTGTGACCATTCTCTGCTAAAAAATGTAAAACCACTAGAGATGCTTTGACGCATTCTGCGTCCGATCGAGCAGTGATTAGTATGTCATCAACATATTGTAACAGGGCCGTTGCCTCTGGCATTTCAATTGAATCTAACTGTCTTTTAAGGGCTTGACTATAGATACTTGGGCTTTCTGTAAAACCTTGAGGTGCTCTTGTGAATTGGAAGCTTCGGCCTTGAAGGGAGAAGCCAAAAAGAAATTGACTGTCAGGGTGTATGGGGATGCTAAAGAAAGCGTTTTTTAAATCAATAACGGTAAAATGGGTGGCCAAACAATCTATGGCTGTCAGCAGTACCGAAATATCCGGCACCACAGGGTGTTGGGGAATGACACATTTGTTAAGTTCTCGAAGATCAACCACTAATCTATAGACTGGTGGAGAGTCTGGGCTCGTTCTTTTGTGAACTGGAAGAACGGGAGAATTGCAGATATTTGAGTCCATTTCCTTAACCACACCGGATTGAATGAGGTCTTGGATAATGGCCATCAGTGCGTTTTCGGCGGCGATGGGTAATTTATATTGTCTGACCCGTGGTAATATAGCATTGGGTCGTACATGCACTTTGTATGGTGAAATGTCCATTCTTCCCACTGATGTGGCCTCCGTGGCCCATAACCCAGGTGGTATTTCAGCTAGCCGGTGGTCCAGTTCTCTGTTCGTGTAGTGGCCTTTAAAATCTCGGACAAAAAATCGGACATCTGTGGGGGAGCACACAATAACTGCTCCTAATTCTTTTAATTGCCTTATGCCTAATACATTTTCAGGACACTGATCTGTTAATAGCAAATCAGTGGTGGTCGTTAATGTCCCTACTTCCAGATCAAGGGGTTTGGACATGAGGCTGATAATGGGTTGTCCCGAAAATCCCGTAGACACATTTCTCTGTTCCCCAATCGGTGCGTTCGGGAGTTGGCTGTGATCTATAGTCGTTTTATTTGCCCCTGTATCGATTAGAAACTTCCTGTCTTTACCCAAGAGGCGAGCATGTACATAAGGTCCAGCTTGGTCTACCTGTACAGGGATAAGGGGCAATTTATCCTCTTTCCTCTCTGGGTCCCGTCAATCAAAGTCAGGGTATTCTGCATAGTCTTCCCCTACGTACATTTGGGCAGTGTTTGCTGTCGTCTGGGGTCCGTCCTGCCTAGGTCTCGGGACATGGGGTCGCAGTATTGTTTTTCCGGTTGCTACATTGTGCTGTAAAACTGGGCATGTAACATTACCTTGTAAATCTTTTACGAAATGTCCTGGCTTTCTGCAATAATTACATGTCGTGTCTCGGGGACCGGATTGCTGGGACTGTTTCTGTATTGATTGTTTATGCTGAGGTGGGGCGTTTGATTGTGCTATCAGGACTTTCATTTTAAGATCCTTTACTTTCTTTATTTCCTTCTCATTTTCTTCTCTCAACCTATTTTGATGATATTGTAATGTTTGCAACACTTGGGAAGGGGTTTGGGCTTGCCAAGAACTTTCTACTCTAGTGATCCGATCATGGAGGTCCGACAAACAATTGTCCACTAATTTGGAAACAAATAGGTGAGGATAAGCCTCACTTTTGGGGGTCAGACCACTATTGACCTCAAAACATCGTTCTAGCCTGCCATAATAATCCCCTACATCCTCCCCTACTTTCTGCTTACATGCCGAAATGGCGTCCCAGTCCTCTCTTTTAACTGTTAACAACTGAGGTAGTACTTTAAGGATTTGGCCAGGGAGCGCCTTTAACTCATCAGTCAAATCCCCTCCCGGGCCGCGTCCATCTTCCGCTGTACGTAGGGTGGCCCATACAATCCGTTCGCCGCCCTCCAACTCCCAATCTTTCTCTGTTAACTTCTCGTATATTCCAGTTGGCAATAGTGTCCTCAGCATGATCTGTAAATCTCCCAATGTATACTGGCCCATAGTCATAACCCCTCTTAGTTCCCTATAGAAACCTGCGGGATCCCTTGAATGGTGCGGCACCAAGTTCTTCATCTGCATTAAATCTTGCTTTGTTAGGGGAACGTAGATGAAGGTCCTGGTTATCCCGCCATCGGCTAGAACCCTAGGGTGCACCTCCCGTAAGGGCATATTAACACTGGGTGGTGTCGTTCCTAATTTTAGTCTTTGGATCTGGTCTCGATATTGCTGCCGATATCCCAAAAATGTGTTTAAAAATGAATCAGGGGAAATATGATACTTGACATTCGAGCAATCGTGCAAGAAGTCGTATAATTTAGGACTATTATTCAAATACTTGGTATGGAGTGTTATAAGATGTTGAACCATGTACAGGCCTGCTAATCGTCTCATAGGTACAGGGAGAGCTGAATATAACTGAGCGATCAAATCATTGTCATAAATTTTATACTGCGATACCCAGAGTGTTGCATTCCTAGTTATTTCCTGTTCCTCCTGATCAAGAGGTGGTTCATATTCCAAAATTTCTAATGCTCTCTCTGTTTGCTCAAACAGTTCATTACTAGAAACAGGTTCGTGGAAACTTTGCAGATGTAAAGGGTTACAGTCTGTAGGTTGACGTTTAATCAATGAACCTGATTTCACTACACATTCACTCGTTTTCTTCTTCTGCACCTTTTTTGCGTATTCTACTGTTTTCTGTGAATCATCGGATTCTTCAGCACTCTGCGCTTTTTCCTCACTATCCACCCTGGATGTGTTCCAAGCTTCCCGTACCATTTCTACAAATTCTATAGTTTCTTTCTTTATTTCTGTTAATGTACACTGTTTTAGGTTTTCGGCCTGTTGTACCAAGCCCAAAATTGTATTGAGCTGTTGGGACCTCTCATCTTTTCGTTGGCTCCTGAATTCTCGAATAAAACATATGGCCATAAATAACAAGAGGTGTGCCCGTCTCTGGGCTGGCTGTCCTAACACCAGTGTGTCCACCGCTTTTGGACGTTTGCCTGTTTGTATAAATTCCACCACTGTGCTCATATACTTCTTCACCGGTAGCCAGTCCCCGATCATATCCCAAAGTATCTTCATCATTAATTGTAAATCATCGCGTTGCTCAGGTTGGGCGTCATAGGGACAGGTGGGGTAAAGGTCGATAGGATTGGGCGGTGTTCCTCCCCCGGTTGCTCCTTGATCCGGGGGATGTGCTGGGTCTGCGGGGGTTGGGGTGGTGGTATTACAGGTACAAGCGGGTCGGGCGGCTGTGCTCTAGGTGTGTCGGTATTATAGGGCGGTGGGGTATCTTGTGTATAGTGTAATACCACATCTACGGGGGGGTTGTTGGGGAGAGGGGTGCGGTTAGCTTCCTGAACTTTATGTTCACCTATTTGTTTCGGGAGAACCGGGTACAGTCCGGTTTCTATTCCTTTCTGTTTTCTGTCTTCCCTTTCTTGTTCTATACTTCTACCCTCTTCTCCTCCCTTTTCCTCTCTCACCTTCTCTGACTTGTCCCTATTCTTTTCCGACATTCTATGTTCCTTCTCTGTTCTCCTGTGTGTCTCCTTCCTCCAATATTCAATAGCATCCAGTTGCGACTGGCGTGCTCTCTTTGACCACAACTGTTCTTCAACTTTCATCACACATTCCATGTCAAAAATCCCTGTTTCCGGCCATCTAAACCTAGGCTCTAATTCCTTCGTATAATCTGTCCATAATTCACAATACAGAACGGCTCCTAGTCCGTGTTTATTATACATAATCCATGCGGGCGTATCTCGGGGCGGGACAGGGACCTCCCGCTCCAGGAGCGCCTTTTTGGTTGTTACCTTACGAAATTTTGAAAATAATGGCATCATTAAATACTAATCTCTACCGTACTCAAAATGAGTGCGTCTTTATGCTTCCTCATTAGTACTCACCGAGAAGGCAGAATCATGAAGGCCTGTTCCAGAATACTTGACGCTGCGCGGGGAAGGTGGGACTCAGAACCTCGGACTCGGAACCCTTCGGTGCGGGCCTTCGGGTTGATAGGACGTTCGTTGTCTCCTCACCACCTCGTGTGGATGCCGACTTCAGTGTCCTCTCCCTCCTCCCTGAGGGAATTCAAGCGGGAAGTTCCCGTCTGAGTGCACTTGGGAAGTCCGTCGTGGGTGGAGAGAGGGGAAACACCGTTCTTACATCGCCGGTGCGTGGGGAGTCTAGAACGTCCCTGTTCGGGCGCCAGAAAATGTGGTAAACAAGTAATTTACCTTTACATGAGCAGAATTTCTCTATCAATATTAAAATAAGGAAGGAGTCGGAGTCCGTGGTTCCAAGTATAAATGTGGTATCTTTATTCAATAACTCGAGTTAGGGGAGAGCTCCGTCACCCAGCGGGTTAGGGAGTGGTCTGACTCTTTATTCAACACAAGCAGTATTTATACATTTCTGGTCACATGCACATTGATTAGCTCAGTAAGCAGAAAAAAACGCCAAAACTAACAGATAACGTGAGGGTGTTCGTGCAGGAGGTCGCGTGAGGTTGCGAGATCGGAATGTCGTTGAGCAATACCGCCCCCACCCTCCTTGTTTGCTTGCAGTGCCTCAAGGCTCTTTCTCACAATCAGTTTAACCGCAAGGGAGTGGAGGGGTGTGGGTTCCTGTCCGGATGATTGTCTGCTTATCTGACGAGGGGAACGGCCCTTGTCACGCCCTACAGCGAAATGTGACAAACAAACAGCGGGGGGAGAGATTCGTACAGAATGGATGCTTTGCACAATATGACGTCACAGTGGTTGCGCGTAGGTGCATATAAAAACACTGTTTCACATATGGAAAAAAATCCTAAATGCATCTCTACAACAAGGATCCCTCCCAGGATGCCTGAAGATGGGTCAAGTACCCCCTACTAAAAAAAACTAGGCACTGACCAGAATGACTTAAACAACTTCCGACCAGTATCCAATCTTCCCTTCCTTGCCAAATTGGTAGCAAAATGCACCTACGATTAGGTATGCGAACACAACAGGAATTTTGACTTATTGGACAAATACCAATCAGGTTTCAGGCCTGGTCACAATACCGAGATCGCCATTCTTAACATCCTAGATGATATACAAACAGCACTGGACCAAAATGCACCCTGTCTCCTAATACTACTAGATTTATGAGTGGCGACACGGTTAGCCACTAATGCCTCTGAAAAAATCTTGAATTCAGAAAGGGCCTCTCAAGAGCCGTCCTTAAATGGTTCACCTCCTTCTTGCAGAACCGACAACAGAGAGTCAAAATATGCACCACCCTATCTGAGGTAGCAGATATTGACAGGGGCTTTCCGAAAGGATCAACAATTTCACCAATACTGTTCAATCTATACATGGACCCCTCACTGAAATCCTGAAACAATCAAAAATCGCATACCACATGTATGCTAATGATACTCAGCTAAATATCAAACTCTCTTCACATGAGGATATCAGGAGACTGGATGACACCCTGAGGAAAGCATAGGACTGGCTGGCCCACAACCATCTAAAACTCAACAAGACAAAAATCAAATTCGTTCTTTTCTCCCCCCCTCAACAGAAACTCTGGTCTCTTAACCTCAAATTGCTATACTGCACCCCAACCATCTGTGACTCCATAAAATCACTAGGCATCACACTAAAATCTAAGTTAACCATGCAAGCTCAAATACAAGCTGTAACCAAAAGCGCTAACCTACATCTGCGTCTGCTAAGAAAACTAAAACCCTTCATACAGCTAGGTGACATCCAAATGACGGTTCAATCGTTAGTGCTCTCAAGACTGAACTGTGGAAATGCCACACTCTTAGGTCTACCGAAAGCCAGCCTAGCCCCAATAAAAGCGACAATAAATGCAGCAGCAAGAATGTTAACAGACACTTGTCGGTATGACCGCACCTCCCCATCACGAAGAACCGGTTGTATGAAAGAAGCACGCATGGCTAAACCACGCGTGCTTCAATTACGCGGTGGCACCAATGAATGCATCTTAACCACGCATGCCTTAACCACGCATGCCTATGCGGCACATTTTGTTGCAAAGGCATGCTAAGTAAGGTTATATGATTAGTGAAATTCACACCTCAGCCCCCCTGCCCTTAAAACTGGCTCCCAGCACTGCAATCTCCCCCGCCCTGAGCCCTAAAGCCGGCCCACAGCCCTGCAGTGCACCCCACCCCAGCCCTAAAAACTATCCAAACCCCCACCCTAAAACAGCCGCCAGCCCAAAAAATGACTTCGATCCCAGCCCCCGTCCTGAGCCCGAAAACAGCCCTAGCCCAAAAAACTACCCTGACCCCTGTTCCCCGTCCAGAGCCCTAAAATGGGCACAGTCCAAAAAGCTACCCCAACCCCAGTCCCCTCACCCTGAGCCTTAAAACGGCCCCCATCCCTGAAAACTGCCCCTTCCTCCCCTGACCTGAGTCCTAAAATGACCCCCTGCTGAAAACTATCCCCTGCTGAAAACTACTCCCTCCCCCCTGGAAACTGCCCCCTCTCCCCAAAACCTACTTACCAAGCAGAGATCTCCTCCCAAGTCCAACCTTTCCTGTGCCTCTCCCCGCCCATCAGGTCTCTGTAACTAGACCACTGACTGCCTTAACCACGCATATGCGCGGCTAAGGCATATGCGTGATTAAAGTAAGCGGTCTTCCACTTGCATGGAAACGGCACGCGTGGCTTAGCCCACGTGGCTGATGATGTTTTCCCTCAGAACACTCAACTGCCTACCAAATGAAGCTAGGATCCAGCTGATGGTGGCTTGCATAACACACAAAGCACTTCACAACTCATGGCCAGCAATACATGGCAAATAAGATCAAGCAATCAGGAGGCAGAAGGGACTCGAGTAGTGCTAAATCCCTAATACTAGATCCACCCAGACTTAAAAAAGGAACATTCACAGACACACTTTTGCTGGATCTGCTCCAAAAATATGGAACTCCCTACCACCCTCAACTAGAGCAATACCTTACTCAGGATCTTCAAAAAGGAAGTTAAAGCTTTAATACTTGAAAAACATGAATCTTAAGAGAACTATTTTGAAACTGTCATTCACCCCATTGTTTTTAGACTGTATCATATTGTTCTACACCTTGCGCTCTGACCTCTACGTACAGCGTTCCTTCTTTTATATTGTTTCCTATTGTATTTATAGCTTGATCTAAGAACTCCTTGTACAGATTACCAAACCGTGTCAGGTGTTTTATTGCACTGCAACCCTCTCCAGCTCTCCCATTGTACAGAGCTCTGATACCGTGATGGTCATGTTCGCGCTTTATAAAACACAATAAATAAATTAATTGTAGTCTTGCAGAACCCCATCCAATACATAGTTGAAATATAATCATTGCTTTTGGGTTACTAACAATTCCTATGAAGGGATCAGGGGCACTCTGGTAACAGAAACAGACCTATTTTGTTAGTCACAATGTCAAATACACACTGCATTAAGAATAGACAATTTAAATAAAAGCGATTGTTATGATAGGAATAACCTGTTTCTCAGTACATATGAAACAACTACAGAGGATATCATAAAAATAGCAATAAGACATGTTGTGAGCAATGAGAATAAAATGAGCATTTCTAACATGGTTAAAATGTAATCTCAAAACCTAACACCCACTTCTGTGCCCTACACTGAAAGAGCATGGAAAGCAGAGCAACTTGCAGTCTAGAGTTACTTAGCGAGAAGCATTGCAGTGCATACCTTGTTGACAGCAAAAGCTGTCGTTATCAGCGGTGGCATGAAGGCAGTGTTTACTGCGAAGGGCACACATACCCTGCAGTAGCAGCCTTCGTCCGGGACTTGGCTTTATCAGCACTGAGCGAGATGTTGCATCTTCGAAGTGAGACCATCTTCTGTCAGAATCTTGGGTGAATATCTAGGTAAAGGACCTCTCAATTAAATGGCCGAATGGTGGTGCCTATATACTAAATCTTATCAGAGATTGAAATTTCTGACAGAGGAGGATGTCACTTCAGACTACATTATTTTGACTAAGTCAGGACTTTGTTCTTATTTGATCTAGACATGGTGATAAGTAGACACTTGACCCAGACTTATATCGCCTCAGGTGTTGTATCTATGTCATGAGTCAGACGACCTGACACTTTCACAGTTGTTGGAAAGGTAAGGTCAGACGATATCTCTGTCAACTGGCAGACATAACGATTCTGCATGAATGGAGAAAGATGCAACCTCCATGATCTAAAATAGTGACCTCTATCGTCTAAAATGGTGACCTCCATGATCTAAAATGTCAATGGGGACTACCTAAAATAAAATTAGATGAGTCAGACCTTAAAGGGCTTACGTCACAGTCATTGGCTAGTTTAGGTCACCACCTTCAGCAACTGGTTTAAGACTTTGTCAAACACATTTTGGATATGCAGAGTATACATCTCGCACCTCATACTCATGTTTGTTTGATTTTTCCAGCTCCCAGGAAGTTATTCCATTGGAATACATGAGAAATCCTTTTATATCTGAAAAGTACACTCATTCATAACACATTCAATTCCTCATCATACATGTATTGTATATAGGAAGAAATCCCTTTTTGTATTTTTAATGCAGTAAGCTTTTTTTAAAGGCCTTTGTAATGACTCGGGTGCAAGCCTGACCCCAAGAAAGGTGTCTATTTTCTTTTTATTCAGCTTCTGTTTACATTTTACATGCATTAGATACAGAAAACAATGTGTTATTTTTTACACTGCAGCAGCTTTTTTTTAAAGAACTGTCCTCGATCTTGAGTTTACAGGTGTGGCTTTTTTGTTCTGCTCTAATTGTCACTGCTTCACTGTCCCAGCACTTCTGCTCCACCTTCCTTGCTGCATTTCAGGCACACACATTTGTAGTATCTTGAAATGTTATACCTGGAAGGGGAAAGAAAGTATTCTAAGAATGTGGGCTGAGGACTATGAAGAGAGACGGTTGGAGAGATCGGGAGCTGCAGGATTGCTGCTGTATTTCTCTTGATGAAGCTTGTATAAATATCATTACATTTTTCACTCGACTGGTTTGATACTTCAGTACCTTATTGGCACCCTATTATTGATTTCATGTTTTTTAGTGGGTTAGGAGCCTGCATTTTTTAAGCATCCTCTGCTGCTGTTATGTGCATTAGTATTCCTACAGCCAAGCCCTCTTCTCCTGCATATTACACCACCACTACCATTACATTTGCCACCTTTGCCCCCAACAATAGCATTTCTAGCATTACCATGGAGCACCAGTGTTAGGATAACAACCACTATTACCACCACCATACATACTACTACCAACATCACCAACACCCCCAACCACAGTGACCATTCCAACCACCACTTGAATTGTGCACTTTACAGTGTTGTGTTTGTGTAAGAGGAGGTTTGCTACCAGTCCATGCACCAACACTACTGCTTAGCCCACTATGCCCTGCATATTGCATTATCACCATGAACATCAACATAACTAACACTGTTATTGATGCCACCCCTGCAAACTCCATCAGCGACATTACCATAATCCCCACCAATTTCATCATCTTCACAACTGCAAAGACCACAATGTTAGGGTGTGCTTGTGTGTAAGAGTTTAGTGTATTTGACAGTGTTGTGTATATGTGTAAGAGAATGTGCACTGTGGGCATGTGTTTTTTAAAGACTTTGCATTATCATTTATATTAAAAACATATATATCTGTTGGCTTGTAGGCAGTATGAGTGACATGTTGGCTTCTAATTGTGATGCTGTTTGTCTCCTTCTACAACTGGAAGAGGCAGGCACTCCCAAAAGAGTTTGCATTGATCTGTCAACTTCTGTTCTACCATTCCTTTTTCAGTTTGTCCTGGACAGCTCCTTTTGAGATTATTCTTGTGTAGGGATTTTCACAAACAAAACTCCCAGCCTCTGCCATCCCTCATTGCTGGATGAGTCCTCACCAGTGCAGCTGTGGTAGGTAGCTATGTGCACACGCCTGCAACATCTGCCATTACTATTAATACCCCCACCACGATTACGACCACTGCCATTACCAGCATTACTTACACCACCATTTATAATATGATTATAACTCCTTACCACCACCAAAATGACTAACACCATCACTGCCTCTCCAATTAACAGTCTCATCTTAAGCACCTCCTCCAATATCACCTCCATTAACTCAACCAGTTAAAGGCAGGACCTGTTGGTTTTGCCAGTGCTTAATTTTACTTTCTATCAACGTTTACCCATTCTAATATTTCCACAAGAATAGAATGACATGGCTACAATAATGAGAACATTTTACACAGATTACTATATGCTAAAGTGTATATGCACTATTTAAAAACGAAGAAACAAACAGGAAAGCACATAGACACAGTTGATGTTGAATACACAACTGAAAGAGGTCCAATCACAACTACTATTGATATTCAGGAGGCATTTTCCCTTTTAACAGTGTCGGACATAATTGCCAGATTTAATTATCATACCTGTAGCAGTTAGAGAAATCTGTTCTAGAAATTAGTGCGTGGTTTTCAGAATTGCTCTTGTGCAATCAAAGAAACATTTCAATTTTAAAAGTCAAGATTTTAATGAAAATTGATCTGCCCATAATAGATTTTGAGAATACAATTTAGTCAACATTTATGATGCTGTGTGTAAATGCTTCATTTGTTTCCCATTAAGTGCTACACTGTCTTTTCTTTGGTAATGAGCATTGTCCTTTGTCATTCTGTGCCACCTGGTTGATTCAAAATTGTTGTCCTACTTCCATCTTTGTGCAGTGTCCTAGTTTTTAGTTTTCAAAATCTGGTCTCCATATGGACCTACCATTATCTTCCAGGTCAATTGGTGAGAAATGAATACTTTGTCCCGAGGTGTAATATAAACTCTTTCCATTCCTGATCCCCATCAAAAATGTGTGAAGACCCTTGTGATTCATGTAGACCCAAATTAATCTCAGCCCCGACAGGCGAGCCATTTTTATCGACCCCAATTTGGTCCAAGATTGAAAAGTGCAATAAATGAGACCAAATTACGATTATTGCCTGAAAATAGGGCATAAAATTCATATTTTGGTGCTTACTAAACCAAAATCCACATCACAGTCATTCGCATCACCAGAAATGATTTTTAGAGGCGGCAGATACAGGGTCACAGATAAAACTGATGTGGCCTCCTACGAAGGGCAATTGTAAAGAGCGTGTGTGCATACATATACATTTATAAACATATCTATTTTGCTTCAAATGTTTAAATCTGACTTTATATGGATATATACGTATAGCTATGAATGTATATACTATACATGTATATATAATCCTGCATAGAAAATCAGATTTAAATATTTTAGGCAAATACACAGGCTCAATGGAATTGCCTCATACAAATACTTCTTTGTAGTGAAAGGTGCAGAGGCAAATAAACGTGCATAGCAATGTGAAGCTTTTTCTGTGTTGTTGCCTCTTGACATATTCAATGGGTGGGGTGGTGGAACCCAGTTAGTGCCATGAGAAAGAGCTGGGACATGGGCCTCATCTGCCCCTTCTCTAGCAACACCACTGATCAAATTATTTATCTGGCATTTTTCATCCCGTAAAATGTGCCAAAATGTACCTGGGGAAAATGCAGGAGTGCAGTGTTTATTGCACAAATTATAATTGCGATACATGTGATAACAGGAGGTATCACAAATAACGCAACTTTCATCTGCTTGAGTGTAAACAGGGCTATAGAAAGCACCCCTCTCAGAACCGCATGTTTAACTGAGATCTATAGACAGTAGTGTACTTATTCCAACTGGTTTCCAGTTTCTACTTCTAGAAATCTCTGTCATTTACAAAGGTTAAAAACTTGGATGGCAAATAGCCATTAAAGAAAAGACCTTGCTCATTTCTCATGTGTCTGACAGAGTCGAACTGGCCTATAGGGCAATCAGGCAGTGCTGGAAGGGCTGGTCTGACAGGTCAGTGTGTGGGCCAGTTTTTTTGGCTGTTTTTGGGACTGCTTCATTGTTCGCTGGGACAGTTTTTACTGATGACTTCCCTGATATTACCATAAACGTTTTCTGCAGCAAGCTCAAATCGATGCTGTCTTCCATACCTCCCAAAACACTTGTAAAGCGCGTCCTTACAAATTCGAAACTGCCAAATTTGTCAACACTGGCCACATTTTTAGCTATCTAATTCTCTAATATGGGCCACTTTTATTTTTGTGCTTGGGACTCCTTTCTGTTCCAGTCCGACCCTGCTGTCTGAATCATAGCTTTAATGATTGTGCCTTTGTTGTCCATTCAGGGGCACTATAATGTAGATTAGTTTTACTAACAGCTGAAAGCATGTAAAAGCAACACGTCTGGGTTTACTGTGGCACACAAGACCGAGACACATAGGAAACAGTCAGCAAGAGAAGACAGAAAGGACCATAGTTCTAAAGTAGTACCTCATGTAGTTTAATGCAACCACTCCAGGGGAGGTACAAGGATATATCTGCTAATAGTATTCAGGGAATATCACGTCAGCTGGTGGTGCTCATGCAGTTATTTTAAAAACGAATAAAGGTGCAAATGAAAGAACATCGAATAAAACTAGAAACATTTTGTTAAGTATTCGATGCTGATATTTTCCAACGGCAGACCCTACAGAGAGCTGAGCTGGCGCTAAATTGAACATGAAAATAAAAGAAAGCAGGTAAACGTTGGTTATGTCAAACAGTGTGATGGTGGTTCCATGGATTCAGGGCACAGTTCCCAAAAAACATAAGTGGGGGGGACTGACCAAGTTAGGCAGTATGCAGGTGACATCGAGGCATGTGACATCATGGCCCATGAATCACGGCGCGTGGCATAGCATGTGGCATCACAGGAAGTGACTTCAGAGGAAGTGGTATCACAGCCATGACTTTACAAGAAGTGACATCACAAGAAGTCACATCAGATCTTCAGACCTCACACATATGTTTAGCAGGTATATCATGAGTACATTTGAGCGCATTAAGAGTATGCACACAAACACTCCTGGTTTAGGCAGAAGACTCAAGCTTTTGAAAGCTACACATAAAACAATGTTGCCTTTTGCCAGCCAGTATACAGGTTCCTTAACTAACTCTACTGCCAGTGTACCCCACTAGGCGTAATATTCCATATGCAGCAAATTTCCATGTAGATGTGATTGCTTTAGCTGCCTGCGTTCTCCGGCAGTGAGACTGCTCTGCTATGCAAAGTATGCTTACTCAGCCCTACCCACCACTTAATGTGCCTGTCTGTGGTGGGCACCTGTACTCATTTTAGGAGGTTGGGGCTCATTTTGCAACAACAGACCAAGACCCAAAGCAAGATAGAAAGACAGAAAGGGGAGGAAGGAGAAAGAGAGATTGGAAAGCAATGCTGAAGGCAGAAAATAGGATGAAAAAAGAACCTGCAAGAATAAGCAAGTGTAGAGTAGTGAACGAAAAAGGTTATGGCTATATTGGCATTCAGCAATAGGACCCTAAGAAAAAGTTTGGGGCTCTGCATTAACGTTTTTACAAATTACACACTGCCCCCTCCACAAATGTCACCTCCGCATTTAGCTGCAGACATCTCTCATGTTCTTATTGTTGGCATAACTATATCTAAACCACCCTCACATTCACCAGCGCAACCTGACAGCTCACCATGGAATCAGTACCACCAGAATGCCCATACCAAGAATGGACAACAAATTTCACAGTAAGAGGTATCAGCTCCACTTCAAAACAAATGTAAGCCACCCAATATTCAAAGATGAGAATGATGACAAAGATAAATGACAAGAAAAAGGCACATGCAATTCCAGTCCCAACAAGCACTTTCAAGAAAATGTTAGCCTTCACAAGGATATATTGCTAGTTTGCATAAAAAAACTACCCAAGTGAGGAAAAAGCAAGAGACACCACAACTATGGCCAGTAATCAGAATCTGCACTAGACTACACTCGCTAATAAGAACTTGGCATATCCTAGACATGTTACACTGCCAAATGGTGCACTGGAAATGGCCTACTTGACCTACTTGTTTACAATAACACTAACCTGAGGTCTTGCCTATTCACTGTAAACTCATCCTGCAAGAGCCAGCCCTAAGTATGCAGACATGATCTTTCATTTCATATATAGCATAACCCTGAATTTAATCAGTTTCCCAGACCTAAGAGCATCATAACAGCAAAGCTACCCTTTATAAGGCAGTACATCGCAAACCTTTACAGCATCGTTGTAGGAGAGTGCCCCTTTTTGCATGGGTACCCCCCACTTCTTGCCTGATGTCTGATGCACTTTGACTGAGTGTGCCCTGGGTCCCTGCCAATCAGGTTCCCAGAGCCTGTGTTCTTTCCCAAAACTGTACCTTTGTTTACACAATTAGCACACCTGTGGCCCACATATAAGTCCCTTGTAAAAGTTACCACTTGTACCAAGGGCCTTGTGATCAGAGGGGCCCTGAAGGCTGGAGCATGCATTGTGCCAACCTCAGGGACCCCTCACCTCAACACACACACACTGCCATTGCAGGCTGTGTGTTTTGGTGCAGACAAAACTGGAGTCGACATGACACACACCCATGTGCCATACCCATGAACACTGCCTGTGGTGTAGATAGTCACCCCTCTAGCAGGCCTTCAAGCCTAAGGCAGGGTGCACTATACCACTGGTGAGGGCATAGCTACATGTGTAATATGCCCCTACAGTGTCTGTGCCTTTCACAGACATTGTAAGTGCAGTGGAGCCATCTTGAGTACATGCGCTGGGAGTTTATCATTACGAACTCCACAATTCTATGATGGCTTTACTGAAAGCTGGGAAGTTTGGCACCAAATCTCTCAGCTCAATAAAACAACACTGATGCCAATGCTGGATTTATGGAAAAATGCACTCAGAGGGCATCTTAGAAATGCCGCCTGAAAAACGACCAACTCCCTCGTGTCCAGCTGACTGGTCTCCACCAGCCTGCCACACACAGACGTTTCTGACCGCCTGAGGTGAGAGCTCTTATGCTCTCGGGGGTCAGGAACAAAGCCTGCTTGGGTGGAGGTGCTGCACACCTAACCCCTGGCAGGAACAGCATTCAGGGAGGTGAGCCTCAAAAGCTTAATGCTGGTTAGGGCCTCTCCAGCCAGTGGAGATGCCCACCCTCTTGACCAAGCCTCACCTTTGGTGGCAAGTTTGGCGGGAAAATTAGTTGTCAGGAGAGGTGTGTCTCCTCTCTGCCAGGGCCACCACTAAGGTGCCCTAGTCTGAGGTGACCCCCTCCTTAGAAAATCCTCCATCTTGGATGGAAGGATCCTACTTAATCAGGTTAGGGGGTTCCCCCTCCTCAAAGGGAGGGGACATTGAAAGGGTGTAGTCACCCTAAAGGCAAGTAGCCCATTGGCTACCAGCTGGCAGTACCTGTGACGCCCCTAAATTCAGTATTTAGGGGCACCCCTGAACCTTGATCCTTCGATTTGATGGACCAAAGAAGAAGACAGACCAGGACCGCTGCTGGATCAGGATCTGAACCGCTGTGGACAGAACTTGGCAAGAACCCCAGCACCTGCAACTGGTTCGACAACTGGGCATGCTGTTCTTCCAGAACCCTGCAAAGCCTCCAAGAAACCCCAGAGACCTTCCAGCCTTCACTCAATCACCAAGAACCTCCTTTTGGGCTAGAGGCTCTAATCCCCGGCATTCACTGGTAGAAGAACCACAGCAGTTGAGGACTGGCACTTATGCGGACGCGACTCACTACTGCATAAGAACCCAAAAATCCTCAGTGGTAGAGGACCCACACTTGTGTTGTTGTGTTGGATATCCTTACCACACCCAGCATTTTAGATACACCTTTGACACAAACCATTACAACATCAGATGACTGGAATAAACTATTAAACCTTAAACGCCTCTACATTAGGACAACCACACACGGGTCCATCATGACCGAATACCTTCGCGGCAATTGTGCCCCGACGGGACTCATCGTCACCAATGCTCCCAGGCTCTTTCTAGACAACCCCACCTTCCTCAAGGACTGGTCCCTCGTTACTTGGCGCTGCACGAGGACTGGCTCATTTTGATTATTAGCACTGCTAAGAAGGTGGCGGATACCATCTTGATTCAAATCCAGACCCTGGAATCCGAGATTAAGACTATCGTTAGTGCTACTCTGTTCAAAAAGAACTTAGAGGAGACCAACAAGACCACCAAGGACTACAAGGAATCCTTACTAACCAGCAAAATTACCAAGTTTAAGAAGGACCTGGCCAAGTTCGCAATGGAGAAAGTGTACCCTTACACTGATGCATCATACAAACCTCCCGAATACCACAGGACGGGCAGACGCTTTGGCTCTAACTATTCGTCCTCGGACAGAGAGGAAGAATCCAGCAACTTGGACACAAGCCAAGATAACACAAGACAGAGAGAGCAGAATCAAGGACAAAAAAAGTGGCGAGGGGCACGGGGAGGACCCCAAACTAACCAGTGGTGGCCACCTAATCCATGGGGCTATCCCCCCTTCCCGGTATTCGGTCTGGGCCAACAAGGTCCATTGATGGGATTCCAACCACAACCTCAACAAGGTTATAACCAGCCTTTTTTAGGGCAAGGCCACGGCCGCTCAAGAGGAAGGAGGCGGTCCCAACAGCATGTACACTGGAGCTCCCCAGGCTCCCCACGGAACACCAGGAGCATGACCAAGACAGTACCGCAACCGGGACCGAGCAGGGAACCAGCCTCGTAGTCAATCTGAGTCAACGCCTACTAACACCTGATGAGACCGCTGTACTCAACCGCGGGCTGGGTTTTGTCCCTACTAATAGTGGTGATCCCTTTCAACTCCAAAAAGAAGTTCACCAGTTCTTCAGGAAGGTCAGGTTACACTTTTTCTTTGCAGACAGAAATCTTTCGACAAGTGAACCGGAGACCATCAACACCAATCTACGACCCAAATCGACATTTAATCCACCCGTTGGCTCCGTACCAGTTGAGGTAGCCACCTTTGAGAAGGCTGTCCTTAAAGACCTAAATCTTGGACTTTCTGCACCATCTAGGATGTATCACAACATCCCGAAGTGTGAACAACAAGCCTTGAGTACCCTAAGTATGGATAAAAGTATTTCAATCAAGCCTGCTGACAAGGGTGGGGCGACCGTGCTCATGGACACAGTCTCCTACAGGTCTGAATGCCTACGCCAACTGAACGTGACCACATCCTATCTTCCATTACACAAGGATCCAACAGAGAGGATCACTCACACCAGCTCCATCATGACTAAAGAAGCAAGTGACAATGGTTGGATCACACCCAGAGAAGCTGAGTTCCTTTGCACCAGAGAACCAGTGACCCCCTACTTTTATGTTCTACCGAAAATACATAAGCCACAGAGACCACCTCTAGGGAGACCAATTATCTCGGGCATTGGCTCCGCACTCGAGCCTCTGTCACAATTCGTCGACTTTTTTCTATGACCATTGGTCCGCAGGATGCCCACATACCTGCAGGATATGACGAATGTTCTTCGTCTTTAAAAAGGGACCGAATTTAATCCAGACACAGACTATCTGGTGTCCTTCGACGTGGAATCGTTGTATACTTGCATCCCCCCAGGACCAGACACTAACAATGATAGAACAGCTCCTGACCATGCACCCAACCGACACCATTACACCGGTTTCCTTTATTATGAGGTGCGCCACAATGGCCATGAAAGAGAACTTCTTTCAATTGAGACACAGCTCTACCCACAGGTGTCTGGTACCTCTATTGGCAGCACCTTTGCCCCCAGTTTGGCGAACCTTTTTATGCATGTCTTCGAGGAGGGTGTCGTCCTTGCGAACAACAATCCATACCTCATGCACATATTACTCTGGAAGAGGTATATCAACAATATCCTTGTGATATGGCGAGGAGATGACGTCACGATCAATGCCTTCCACAAGTAGCTCAACACCCGTAACGACCATCTTCGGTTCACGTGCGAATACAGCAAGGTGAAACTAGCATTCCTGAACCTCTCCATTTATCCATCAGGGGGCACTCTAGAGACAGAACTCTACCAAAAGCCTATGGCCCGGAATGCCCTACTCCAGTATGAGAGCCACCATCCCAAATCGCTGCGTGAGAACTTGCCCTTTGGCCAGTTCCTGAGGCTTAGGCGGAATTGCTCCAGTACGGATAAATACAAGGAGCATGCCTCAATACTGAAGAGCAATTTATTAGACAGACACTGCCCGACCGCCTTAGTCACGAAATTGGCTAAACGTGCCCTCAATAATAACTGAGAGGCCCTGCTGGACCATCCTTCTATTAAACAACCACAGACGAGACTGGTATGCATTAACACTTTCAGCTCTCGCTCCAACACTGTGAAAAAATCCATCCTGCGCAACTGGAACATCCTGAATAAAGGACAACTGTCCCTTGACAAACCCTTGTTCGTCTTCAAAAGGGGCTGTAGTCTGAGAGATAGTTTGGTTCACACCAGACCTCCACCTACAATCACACACAGACCCAATACCCTCTGGCACCTTCCAAGCGTTCAAGGCCATTTTCCATGTGGGTCTTGCGCAGCCTGCCCTTAGACTAAAGTCACTAAAACCGTTGATATTGGGACATCTAGACCGTGGGTTCTACAACACCATACTAACTGCAACAGCGAGCGAGTTGTCTATCTGATCACCTGTCCATGTGGTCTCAGATATGTAGGGATGACCACTAGGAAGGTACGCTCACGCATACTGGAACATAAGAGCACGATTAGATGTGCCAAACAAATGACAAAACTCCCCAATTTTTTTTTTTAAATGCGTCACCAGGCAGACACTCTAAGCTGGACAGTCCGTCATAAACCAAACCTCAGTGCAACGACACCAGGCCTCACGACGAAACTTCTTAGGCTTGAGCAGAGATGGGTGTTTAGATTGGGCACCTCTAGTGTGGGATTGAATGACGACATTCCTTGGTTGGCACTCTCCTGAGCCTTGCAGCAGACGGACCACTTACACCCCTTGGGGGGTGCCAGACCGAGCCTTGCAGTACATGTAGCAACGAGTATGATCACTCATACTCACTAGTTTGTTACCACTCTCTATCTAGAGAAGTTACTAGGGTGACACTCCACCTTCTAGTCTTGTGCTCCACCCTGCCTTTCTCCCCACGGAGATAAGCCACTGGAGTGTGTTTCACCCCTTTAGCCGGTCCAGTTATTCACCATTTAACCGGCCCCATTGGCTTTTTCTATACACTACAGACCTTTCCTCAGCCTAGGACCCACCTTCATTTCTCCATTTAATTAACATTTCATACATCATGGTACCCTTTGCCATTTGTCCGCCCTAAACGTCTGTTTTATCCCCGTTGACCAGTTCACCACGTAGGTGATTTTCCGTCTCACCTTTAGTGTCAGGCGCTGCCCAGCGGCAACCTAACTACATTTCCCACCATGCATACACTTCCGGTGGAAGCGCGTCCACCAGGAAGTGCTTGCACAATTCCCATCGCTCCCCGCGCCTTCCACCAGACAGGTGATTGCTCGGCACTACTTAAACGCGCCGTGTTCGTGCCGATACAGTCCCTGTCCCGAGGACGTGTGCACCGTGACTCTACGCTACACTCGAGCGGTAAGTCGCACTAACGGTCCTTTTGACCAACACGCTGCCCCCAGCCCTCACGCAGTGCGCAGCACCCTGCACTACCCGCCGGCGCCCTGTTAACTGCTGAGGCGCCGGCTTCACTCTTGGTTGGCCTCCATGCCGCGACTTAAGGTTCCCGCCTGGGCGCGGAGGGCACTCTCGATCATGCTCCCCTTTACACCTCCTTCTGGGTTGTACTTAGATCCACATTTGCGGCTACCGTACACTTGACACACCTGCCCGGCACAGCTTGATGAGCTACATTGGACTGGGCCCCCATTGCGGGACATCTCGCCTACACGCCACACATCCCTGCTCAGCTTTCACTCATGCCATTACTCGCGGGCCCCGCAAATTTGCTACTCCTGCCCGTTACAGCCCACCAAGTAGCACCGGCCAGGGCCTCCATTGCGGGACAGCGCCTCGACCCTTTTCACCTCCCAGAATTTAAGCACACTGGTGCCGGAGGTCTGTACTGATCGGAACGACCTTCCCCCCTCCCCCTCGTTCCCTTCCAGCAGCCTTGGCCCTGCAACAACCAGGTTGTCGTTGTTGAGTCACACACTACATATCTCTCTCTGCTTTTAACCCCTTCGGTGCGTGTGACGGAGCGGTTCCGTCATGCGCGTCGGTTGGGCTGTGCGCATGACGGAACCACTCCGTCATAGCCCCGCCCGCGCTTAGAACCTTCAGCACAGCGCGGAAATCCGCGCCGCGCTGAAGGGGTTAAGACTGTTCACCATACCATCAATATTGTGAGATTGGGTTACACCCCGGTCATCTTGATCATCATGGGTGACTTGACCATGTGTATGACTAGTTTTTTGTACATACTATACATTGTGCCAATTGGACATGCTAACCAGCTTGGCATATCTTTCCTCTGCATTCCAAGCTCCTATTGAATGCTTTTGTTCTTGTAGGCACACAATCTTCTTCTTGAATCACTCCTTTGACCTCTTTTCTACTCTAACACCACAATCTTTTCTGTTAGGTTGGATTGGCGCACGTACCCTTCGGCTATTAGGCCAGGACAGATGTGGTGAATTCTTTAACCAATGATGGTGAGTCACGCATCCTTTTATCAATTTTCATGCTAACTAAGTGGTTACATGATGTCCAGTGTTTTGACTATTGAGCGGACTCACTGTGCTTTGATTCAACCATGTCTTTCATGCACTGTCTTCACTTGTCTCATTGTAAATAGCGCACATTGTTTTTTGTCTTACCACAGGTTCCAATGGTGAACATACTGAACAGCAGGACCACTGGTTCAGTATAACACACCGTTGATACTGCGCATTACTTTTTACATGTGCATGTACCTCACTTTGTTGCAGTAGCTGTATGCTCGATCCTGATGAAGGCCACGACACTTTGACAGGTCCCTAGGCCGAAACATGTTGGTCATACACTAATACAAAAGCCTTTAATGATGGCAGCTGTATTATCAGCTATTTGTTTTTAATCCTGTCACAAGGTAGTCGATTAAAGTTGCTACATAGCTAACCTTGTAGCCAGTTTTAACCACGTTCACCGTAGCACTGCACTTCACATTAAGCACACCCCGCTCACATAGGGTTTTAGTCTAACACTCCTCATCCAACATTAAAAACCTCCCAGTGCTCCTCCCTCGCAGCGAGGGGGTTGTAGCCCGCGGAGAGACCAGGTCTGTCACGCGAGGAGGCACCCCCATGATGAAGCATGACACCTTTGGTGTGTGAGGGGAACCGTCCTTAAAGGGATCCCCCTCGAGTACAAGGTTGATTAAATCCTGTTGCACCTCATACCGCTTTCTTGGACCCATGGCCTTTTTTGTGCTTGGTTGTTGCAATTCTACCCTGCCAGAAGAAAGTGCTGCAGCTGGACAGCTTCCATGACCTAGAGGGATCCTCTTGGCTGACCTACCCAAGCTGTCCACAGCTCCTTGCCTGAGAGCCCGTACCCCCCTGCAAGTGGCACTGTCGGCCTCCTCTTGCACCACCTCTACGACTGCTGCCTCAATGTGTTGGTCTAACGTTGGCGGAACTCCTCCATCCCCTGGTGCATCTTCATCCCCATGACTGCGACCTGCAGGATTGGGGGTCCCCTATTCGATCTACAGTGACCTGCTGATGACGACAGCGACAGTCATGGAGTTGGCGGACTACAGAATCACCTCTATTTTCATTACTCCCCGATGACCGCAAAGGTAAATAACAGTGCCAGTACTGACAGCTGCGGCGTAGATATGGAATCTCAGGCCTCTCCCAGGTACCCCCAGCCTCTATTGATTGACATTGGGCCCAATGACCTCTGCAACTGGCCGCCCCAGTGCCGCTGGTGGTGCAGTACTCACCTTGAACTGAATTTCATTGAGTGCCTATCTAAATCCATAAAGACTGGGAGAGTAAGTCGAGTGCTTACCTGCTAACACACAACTTTGTTTTACTTCTATAGGATTGCATTGCATTCTATCTATTTCAATCAACCGTCTATCTTTTACAATTGCTAAGTGCTACTCTTTTTGATTGCAATACAAAAGTATTTCTAAGACTGTAAAGCATCTCTACTGCCTAGCAAAACCAATTCATACTGCATTTTTTTTTAAAGCATTACTACTTTGAATACTGCTACTTGCCTGCAAATAAGTACTTCTTGGTTCTAGAAATAAAATAACAAAATATAACTTTTTATACAAAACAATTGGTCTGGATTCAATCTCCGAGTGTGTGCTATCATTTCTTGCCTGAGTGTGCACAATAAATGCTTAACACAGCCCTCTGATTAGCCTTACTGCTCGGCCACACTACCAAAATTGATCTTTTAGTATTATCTACTTTAACCTCTGGGGAACCCCTGGAATCTGTGCACACCATACCTTACTTTGGCATAGTATATACAGAGCCAGCTTCCTACAATTGCTGCAGTAGGGGTGTGAGAAGGACAGAAAACAAGACCACCCATACCCCGGCAGGGTAACAACTTAGGAAAATTTAAGACAGCCATAATCAGCGCACTCAAATTTCCAGAGCTACAAAAAAGCACCTTGTCTTCCTTTCAAGGAACACAGCTCTTTACCATTTAGTGATTGGAAATGGTAGCTAAAGCACATAATTTTAAATGTTTGGAAATCATTTTTAGGTCGAGCCTGGGCAGCACATGCGCTGCGAGGCATGCTGTATTGAGGTATGGCATAGAAGCTCCGCCCATTTCCTGCCCATCTTTTCAATTGGCTCCTGTTACTGTCCTTTGGAAATCGTTGCTTTTCATTCGTGAATAGGATTAGTAGTCCCTCCTTGGTACTGCCTTGTCTGCATTTGTAACCTCCCATAACGATTGGACTTTTTACTTGTGTTGTTACACGGTCTGCTTTATCTAGTGGGTGAACACTATTTTCTTTATTGATCTTCCCTGCTCCACCCACGACGTCGCAGCATGCCACCATCTTTTATATTGTTATTAATCATGTATTTTTTGATTTCCAGCATGGTCCGCTTTAACTATAACGGCCACGATTATTTAATTATTTCATTTACAGCATGGTCCGCTTTCACTTTAGCGGCCGCACTTTTTATTTATTTAATTTACAGCGTGGGCGCTTTCACTTTAGCAGCTGTGCTTTTTTATTTATTTAATTTACAGCGCGACCGCTTCACTTTAGCGGCTGCGCTACAAAAGCATTCTTTCTTTCTTTATTTTTGCAGTTTGTGTAAAAGCACCCCATACTCCCTTTCACTTTAATGTTGGCCGCGCCCCTTTCTTTAGACGCTGCTCACTGTAACCCGAATACGGCGAGCAGCGTCTAAAGAAATGGGCGCTGCCACCATTAAAGTGGTTTCGCATTTGCGAGAGTTTGAGCTATTAGCATTAAAAATGACAATGATTTTTATATATGATATATATATTATATATTGAAAAACCCATAAATAAAAGGCATTTTCATTTACAATGCCAATAGCTTAAAATCTCGCAAATGCGAGACCTATTGCATTGAAAATGCTTGTTTGTTGTGGTGTGACAGATTTAGATATTTCTGGATGAGCAAGCAGGGTTATGCAAGGCAGTCTTTAGTTGACATGAAAAATGCAGTTGCGGCATCTGCCTGCCACCCACGCTCAAACCTCATGTGCCAAGAATTAAAGACAAATGCAAAAACAACAGTTGATGGACAGAATGCAGAACAATGTCACACATTCACCCCAGTACAGAGATCTGGGCCTAAATCCATCGTTTTTTTACTCACCATGCCATTCCAGTTTGAACCCAGCCATATGCAAATCAGCCTTGACCCTGTGCCTCATGGGAACAGTCCAGCCCGAACTGCCAAGCCAGGTCCTCCCTGGACTGGAAACAAGCATCCTAGGACCGGTTTCGGGTTTCACCCTCTTCAGCCAGGATAGCTTGATTCCAGTGGCATGGAGAGCACGGGACCCACGTCTGGGCATACCCGTCCCACTCGGGGTGACAAATGCAAAAACAACAGTTGATGGACAGAATGCAGAACAATGTCACACATTCACCCCAGTACAGAAACCGGTCCTAGGATGCTTGTTTCCGGTCCAGGGAGGACCTGGCTTGGCAGTTCGGGCTGGACTGTTCCCATGAGGCACAGGGTCAAGACTGATTTGCATATGGCCAGGTCTAAACTGGGGTGGCATGGTGAGCAAAAGAATGATGGATTTAACCCAGATCTCTTGACTGGGGGTGAATGTTTTGATTTGTTCTGCATTCCGTCCATCAATTGTGTGTCTTTTGCTTTCTCGCTCTAAGAATTAAAGACAAAGCATTAACCTCTGAAGTAAAATAGGAGAAATAAAGAGATGTCCATCTAATGGCTGAAATTAACAACGTGAAAGCAGAAAACCTATGATTGATCCCGGATTCCCAGCTTGACCAAATTGTGTGATCCTACCTAGGCAAATTTCTCTCTTGCGTTTGATTTTATAGGCGATTATTTGCACCATATGTAATAAGAAGCTAGGCCACATATAGGATGCACTTAACACTTGACTTTATTGTGGTTTCTGCTGGCCAGTCACACTCTAACCTCATGCACCAAGAATTTAAGACAAAACATTAACCTTTGATGTGAAATAGGAGAAATAAAGAAATGTCCATTTAGTAGCTGAATTGCACAAAGTGAATGCAGAAAACCTGAGTGCTGCCCATGACCTCTATATGCCAGGTGGAGGCTGCTGTGATGATTGAGGGCTGTCGCCCTGGAGCATTGCTGTATCGAGAAGAGGGTTGTCGCCTTATGCAATGCTGTGACCTGAAGGTGCAGTTTCCCTGTGTGCACCGTTACGAATCCCATATGCCAGGAGGTGGCCGTGGTAAGTGAGAGGGCTATTGCCCTGGGGCAGCGTGCAGCTGTGGAGCAGAAGCAAGCCATTGCCCGCGAACAATCCAGGAGGACATAAGACCTTCAGCCGGATTCAGGGAGGCTTACCATGTAGGTGGAGGAGCGCCTCTACTGTATCATCGAGAGTTCTGCTCAACACCGGGCCGTAGATGTGTGCAAGGGCACTCCAAACCTCCACTCCATAAAGAGCAGGTAACACTGACTACTGGGCTGCAAGGCCTTCGGGGAAACTTGCACTGATTAATAGGCTACAAGCTTTCTAAGACGACTACTTTCTAAGACTTGTACTCAATAGTGGGGCCTAGCTGGAAAGTCACTTCATATAAATGGGGAATAACCACAATACTTTAAAAGGGAAGTGGGACTTGAGAGCTGACCCTGGGAAAGCAAGTGTTGCTGCCTTAAGAAGACTGTGCATATTATTTATACACAAAATACATGGGTGGGTGTATGGGAATGCCCATGTACCACTCATGTAATCCTTACTTGACACACAGTATCATAGGGCAATGCAATGCGCTACCTTGCGTTGGTTGTTTTATTTTTATTTTTTACAAAGCTAGGCAAAAACTATCCTATGAGGCTATTTCCTCTTTGCACGTGTGCTGCCGCATACATGCAAAGAGGAAATAATGAGGAGAAATAAAGATATTTCTCCTTGTTACGCCAGCCTGAGGTAGACTCACCAGTTTAGTGCAAACCTATGTTTACAAGTCTTTGTAAATATCGATTTGCATCAAAATACATGGATGAATGCACAGGAACGCCCACTCACCACTCTAGTAATGCCTACATGACACAAGGTAACCCAAGGCAGGGCAAAGTGCTGCCTTGTGTTATTTATTTATTTATTTATTTTTTTAACAAAGCTACACAAACAGGATTTTTGTAGCACTGTAGATCCGAAAATAGATTTTGCGTCAGGGTTGTGCCGGAGCCCCAGCAAAATCCGGGCCTCAACTTATACATTTCTTAAAACTCTGCCACAAAGAATTTGACAAGAAGGAGACACGTGGCAGTAAATCTGTTCTGCTTAATTGGTTGCAAAGTATGAATTTTAAAATATCTTATGTGGTTAAGGTACCTGCTGGAGAGATCTTTGTGTTTCCAGTGAATCTGAGGGAATAGTAATAATGGTAAGATAACTCTGGTGGTTAATACATTTGATGAAAAGATCCGTGTTTTGTCTAGTTCCAGTTTTGACTCAAAGTAGCAAACAGGGTTAATGCATCTCCTGCAAAGCACATTATGTAATATGTAGATTGCAGATGTTATTTTATGTAGATAGGTGAGTAGGTTACTGCTTTAAACACAGAGATCATTTTGTTACTTGCAATTGGATTGTAATCCTTCTAATAAAGCATACTGAGCTATGAAGGATGATATGTGACTGCTACACCCAGTAACCACCGCTGTCTTATGTAACGTATGCTGTACATTGATTTATAAACTTGTGTGATTTATTGGCAATATAATGTGTGCGTGTGATATAAAGCGGAACACCCTACTTTGGGATGAATAGCATTATGAAATAAATAAAAAAATACTGGTATTTAAATTGTTATTTTGCACTTGGAAAGAGTAACACATTTGACATTCTTAGAGTGCATGAATATCTTTTATATATGGGGGTCCAAACAAAGTCAAAATCGTGCCTTTCTTAAGTACCTGGGAAGTCCCTTCCACTGCTTTTACATCTAGGTGTGAGGCTTCAGGCAGCTACTAGCCAGGATACTCGAACAAAAGGAGGCCAAATGGCCCCTTAAGTTCGGACTTTATTATGGCCCAGCTGGAGTCTCAAATGACAAAGCCCCTTCCACAGTGGAGCTTGGAAGGAAACCAGACACTGAGCAGGCATTGCTGAAAGTGTCCCGGTGTCTGAAAATTACACCGGGAGGAGTTCAGCATATTTTACAGTGGGGCCCAACTTTGTGGCAGGGTGGACGGTGTCCACCCTGTGAAAATAGTAGGTGGACGTCGTCCACCTGCGTTTCCCCTCGACTTGTGCCTTGCACGGTGGATGGAGTGTTGGGCTTCAAATTCCCATCCCTGCAACGCACTCATCTCACGTTATATTAGGTTAGCAATATGTGGCTAAATAGATGCCATTTGTATTCACGTTATGCAACCCACTGAGTTATCCCCGTAATGCGCGGGCTTCAGTTAGCGAGTGTGACTCCATTTTGCATTTCTTAATCCTTATTAGGCTGCTTAGACTGTGCCTGAGTTAGGCCTCATTGCTCGTATTGCTTGCCTCAGCAGAACACTGTATTTTGTTATTATTTTTTCTTTCTATTCAAGGCTGTTTCTCGACTTACTAATGAATAGGCCGTTCTGCCCTCGCATACTTATCCGAATGTGTAGTTTCTGCTCCCACGTTAGGAGATGCTGAGACCCAGCACTGTGGCCTTGGAATCCTGATAAAATGTACCCATCTGGCAGGTATTAGCTCATCCTACTGTGCCTCTTTGTTCATGATCGGCCCAAGCCGGTAGTCTTCCATTGTGGGCGTGGTTGGGGGCTTCTCGAGAGGAATGATTACTCAGTGTGAGCTGTTGGAGGGGTCAGTCCCTCGGCAGACATCTTAGGGTGCAGGTCATGATGGACTCCTCTGCAGAGCATTGCTAATAAAATGTAAGTTTGCATTCTCTACTGTCTGACCGACTCTTCATTCTTGGGAAGGCATAGCAGGTGGTTGTAAGAAAACCCGAGTGGCCCTAGATGGCCACTTCCTTCAGTTGCGCCCGAACAGGGACCCCGCAAGGTGATCCGACTCGCCCGTAATCGAGTTGTAGGGTCGGGTGAGTTTGGTTGGTCGGGCGGATCGGGGTACCCCACACAAGACCGAACTAGGTTCTCGCAGCTGCCCCGCCCGGCTGATCAGGCGCCCCCTTTTCTAGTGGTCACCTGCTGGGGTCCTGAGAAGGCAAAACCTTGGAGTTGACCGTTTGGTCCGAAGAGTCGGCAGTGGAGAATAACTTGACTCAACCTGTGTGCACCAGGTGAGTGATTTGACTCTTGGGAAAATGGCGCCATTCTTGGACGGCACGAGCCTGCGGGCTGTGTCTTGATACAGTCTCCGGACTGTCTTGTCTGCAGTTTTCAAACTGTCTTGCTTGAACGACACGAGTCGACGGGCTGTGTCTTGGTACGGTCTCCGGACTGTCTTGTCTTGAACTTGGTGGGTTTGCGGACCCTTAAAAAATGCACAGAGTGTTTGCGAGCAGTTCACCGGACCGCCTGGAAATTTGGCCCACGCTTGAAAAGGTCCGGGACTGCCCGCGAACAAACCGCCAGACCAACTGATAATTTGGTTAATGCTTGAAAAGGTCTGGTGCTGGAGTCTGTCTTCTTGAATTTGATACAGTCCCTGGACTGTAGGGAGTGGTCCCTGGACCGTTTTGGTTTGGTTCGTGACTAATATTTGTTACTTTATCTTGTCTTAGCTTGCCGATTGTTGCTGTTATACTTGTCCGTTAGGGTCAGTGCATGTGTCTTATATTAAGATGCCTTGTTTCAGCAAATTGGGGTGTTTTGGATGTCGATGTTGTTCTGCTGATGCTCGATTGGAAGAGAGCCAGCCTGCACCTCTGGAGGGTTCTCCAAATTTTGACGTATACGTTAAACATGGTATTGGCCCTGTTATGTTTAGCACATTGTGGCATAAATATACGAGGGACAATGCTGAGTTACAGTGGCCGCTTACTGGCTCATTTGATTAACAGAAATTGGATTTCTTGCAGGACAAGTTGTTCGCTAGGAGGAGCAGACAGTCGATGTTGATTCTCTAAGAGTATGGCAGAAAGAAGCAAAGCAGTGACGACTGAGAGCAGAGAAAGAGGCCCGGAAGAGGCAGATGCAAACTATAACACAGAAAGCAGTAGCCTATGGAAGAGGAAAGATAGAGAAGGGTATAGAATGCGCAGATAGAACGTTTCGGTTACAGACAGATAAATGTTATGTTACTAGAGAGGAAGGTGATGATTTTGTCGAAGAGCTATTAGATTCTCGTCCTCCTCCTCCTTATGCCCCTAAACGGATATACCCGGCAGTCCCGACCTCTCAGTCCTTCGCCTCTAGTGCCGCCCCTTCTAGCGTTCCTGTTTCTAGTGCTACCGCTTTAGCCCCGGCCCCTCTTGCTTCTCTTCTACTCACACCAGTCACAGGGACGGATGCTGTTAGCTCCCCCGCCCAGTCTATCAGTTCTGCATCGACTGCTACTCCCCCTTTCACCCCTACCACCCTGTCTCCCTACATGATGGTACCTGTCTCTGCGTCTGCTCTTTCCCCCGTGAGTGTGACACCCCAGGCACAGTTGAATGTTGAAACTCCTGCGTGTGGAGTACACAAGGTGAACTGGGCAGCAGCGTGAGATCGAATGGATAAACTGTTGGTGCGTTCTGCAGTGGGTGTAGAGGAAAAGCAAATGGTGGCGAATCAAGCAGCTCAGTGGGCTCGGAATCCGATCTATAGTGTGGAGGATGTATGGAGTTTGATGAAAGATTATGAGCCGTTTATACAGCAGCACGCCCTTAAGCACATGTCAGCAACGCTGATAGGGTTGTGGGAACAGTGTTTTCAAGGTGTTGCACCGCAAATAATATATGACATACGGGATAAGGTATATGCTGCAGGTATGGCTCCCAATGAGGTTTTTAGCAAAATAATGACACTAGTGGGTTACCGAGGCAGATTGCTTCAGAAGGTTCCGACGATGGGGACACAGCATCCCATGAGGGAAGTTCATCCCATTTACCACCCTGAAATTCCAGAACTGCGCGATTCCACCGATGCCGTGATTAGACCACGGGTCGACGCTCAGTTTCAGGAACAGTGGATCTATACTCCTTGGAAGAGGAGTGAGGTCCTATCCTTAAAGAGCCAGCTGCCGGACCCCTGAGAAAACCCTACTGCATATTATAAAGAATTGACGTAGGTGGCCTCCTCCACAGTAATGACGCTAGCTGACATAGAGTTGTTTTTCGGTCTGTTGGTACCGGTGGATATATGGAGGCAGGTTCATACACAGGATCATGCACTAGAGTTGGGGGGCACGTGGGATGAGATCAGGGCTTGGGATAAGGAGCGTAAGCCCGGCGACAATCCGAAAGCGGAGCTCCTCGCTTTGCCGGGGCATATTATAACATACATGCACTCACTTATTCCGCCAAAGAGAGTGGACTGGGATAAGTTGACTGCATGTTGCCAGAAGAAGGATGAAAGTGTGTCGGATTTCTTTACCAGATTTGAAGGGGTGTTTTTAGATTTTAGTGGTCAGGACCTGTTACAGGAGGGTGGTGTTCGTTTATTTGTCAGCAGATTTGTCACTAACTTGTTTCCCGAGATTGCAACAAGGTTGCAGGCTTCGGAAAGTACTTGGACGACATCATCCCCGTCAGTGATATTGAGTATGGCACAATAGTACGAACATAGAGAGAATGAGGACAAGGAAAGGGTGGAGAAAATGTCAGAGGATTTGAAGACAAGGGTATTGATGTAGCAAGTTGCGAGGGGAAATGGACGAGGTAGAGGTTCGGGTTTGGCCCAACGGCCGCCCCAGTCTGGCAGGGGCAGTGCTTCACACACGCCCCTCAGGCTCAATTAATGTGCGTACTGCAAGCAGGAGGGACATTGGCGGAACGAGTGTCCGGAGTTGCTACAGAAAGGTGAGGCCCTGAGAGGTCGGGGTTTTTGAGGTCGCGGACGAGGAACAGGAGGTAGAGGGGGATGCAGTCAGAGGATACAACACACAATATGCAGAGCAGGAATTATTTTGATGACCCCCGAGGACGACAGTAGTATCATGACGACGATGACATGGACGAAGTGACAGGGTTGTCTCACAGCTAGGACAGCCGAGGACAGGGCGAGGGACTAGTTCCTGTGCATATAGATCAGCATGGACCTTACGTCACTGCCAATTTACAGGGTACTACTGACATTTTTTTAGTTGATACAGGGGCTATTAATATAATAATAATTAATAGCTCTGTTTCCCGTTCACTGGTCCCTGGGGGCAGCTCTGTCTGGCCAAAACAATATGTCGGTGGGTTTCTCAGGTGTGCCGGTCATTAGCCCCATTTCCAAGCCTCTTGCTTTGACTATTGGCCCCTTTACGGTCGATTCACCATTTTTACTGACGTCAAATTGTGGGGAAAATTTGTTAGGACTTGATTTGTTAAAAAGGCTGCATGCGACAATTTTTTGTTCTCCAGACAGTCTTTACATGACTATTGGACTGCAGGTAGCTTGTGCCAAACAGTGCTTCGCAAAGGATGCCCCCCTTCCAGCTGAGTTCAGAGATGTGCCACGTACGTTATGGGCTACAGGAGACACGGATGTGGGGTTACTCCAGATCCCGCCAGTATCTATACAGATCAGAGACAATGCTAAATTGCCACGTATTCCCCAGTACAAGATATCCCAGGCAGGTGAAAAGGCCCTATTGCAAATAATACAGGATTTGATTAAGTCTGGCGTGGTTGAAGAGACTGTGGCGAATGTGTGTAATAGCCCTATTCTTCCTATTCTTAAAAAGACACCCTTGGATTCTTCTGATGCCCACCCTGACGTTTACCGTTTTGTGTTAGACCTCAGAGAGGTCAATAAGATCGTAGTTCCCCAATACCCTGTGGTCCCGGACATTACAACGATTTTGACAATGATTCCCCCATCAGCAAAATTCTTCTCTGTAATTGACTTAAAAATGCTTTCTTCAGCATACCAATCCATACAGATAGCAGATATCTGTTTGGATTTGCAATAGCCGGTCAGAGCTTTAGATTCTATCGTGCTCCACAAGGCTTTACTGAAAGTCCTAGTATTTATAGCCAAGCCTTGAAAGCTCAATTGGATTCTTTGGAGCTTCCCCTGGTAATGTGCTGTTGCAGTATGTTGACGACCTCCTTGTGGCCTCGGACAATGAGGATGGTTGCAAAGACACCACAGTTCAATTATTGTTGCATCTGGCGCATCATGGACACAAGGTGTCACTTTCCAAATTTCAATATTGTCGACAGGAGGTCCCCTATTTAGGTCACCTACTGTCGAAGGAGGGTCGCAGACTAACACCTGAGCGCATAGCTGCTATTACTAATATGTCTGTTCCTAAGACCCAACACGAGGTACGCGCGTTTATTGGGATAACATCGTATTGTCAGCATTGGATCCCTAACTATTTCCTACTAACAAAACCCCTTCTTTACCTGACCACCAAAGATGTGCACGAACCCCTGCCTTGGACACCTGCATGCCAGCATGCTTTTGAACAATTAAAGGTTGCGCTTTGCTCTGCTCCTGTGCTTGGTACTCCTGATTACCAGAAGCCTTTTTGTGCTGTACGTGCATGAGGTGGACGGTTGCGCGCTTTCTGTTCTAACACAGGGTTTCGGTGGTAAGCAGAGACCCTGTGCCTACTTCTCTGCCATGCTTGATAATGTCGCCAGAGCGCTCCCGAGCTGTCTGAGAGCTGCCGCCGCGGTGGCAGTTTCTATCAGACAATTGGCAGGGCTCGTCCTTGATACGGACCTCACAGTCATGGTACCTCATGCTGTGGATACGCTATTGAATAAGACAAAGACGCAGCACCTTACTAGTGCGCGTCTGACTGGCTATGAATTGACTCTGTTTGCTCCGCACATTACCATCAAACGATGTGCTACTCTGAACCCAGCCACGTTACTACCCCTCCCGTCGGAAGAAAAGGACAATGATGTCCATGATTGTTTATTTCGGACTGAGGAAGAAACGAAGGGACGGGTAGACCTGACTGATGTTCCCTTATCTGACCCCCAAGGGGAACTATATGTCGATGGCTCTTGTTTCAAATTACCAGATGGCACCACCACTGCAGCCTATGCAATTACAACGTTACACACTGTAGTTGAGACATCCCGTATCCCACACCAATCGACCCAAGCTGCAGAGTTGGTTGCCCTCCTCAGGGCTTGTGAGCTGAGTGAGGGACTTGCTGTTAATATCTACACCGACAGCCAGTATGCCTTTGGGGTGGCCCATAATTTTGGGCGCCTCTGGGCAGAGAGAGGGTTCTTGACTTCGCACGGACTGCGCATTCAGAACGGGCCATTGATACATAGATTGCTGTCCGCACTGATACTTCCCAGTAAGTTAGCAATAGTGAAATGTAGCGCTCATAAGGCTATTACAGATGATGTTGGGAGGGGAAATGCTTTCGCAGACCAGACAGCTAAGGAGACAGCTCGATCAAAGATGACAAAGATGTTGGTGGCAGGTCCCGCTAGGTGGGTCCCAGACAACGGAATGTTCGAGGACACACTGGAAAACATCAGGGAAATCCAGGGTGAGTTGACTGTAGATGAATTAGCAATGTGGGAGGAGAGAACAGGTCGCTTGGATGAGGATGGGTGTTGGACTGACTTGTCAGGGAAGCAGCGATGGTTGCTGCCTAATTCATATGTGCTCCCTGTTGTTAACATGGCCCATGGCCCAGCGCACATTCGTGCCTAAGGAATATGGAAGTTACTGGACCCAGTATGGCAGAATGATAATATCACTAAGGTAGCCCCGCACTTAGTGAAGCATTGCATCATTTGTCAGAAGCATAACCCTGGGAAAGGTACTCCTACACCTGCTGGTAACTTTGCACCGCCTTCCTTCCCTTTCGAGGTGCTCCAGATGGATTTCATCGAAATGGAACGAGTTAATAACCTAAAGTATGTGCTAGTAGTGATCTGCGCATTCAGTAAATGGATTGAGGCTTACCCCACTAAAGAGAATACAGCTATGGCGACGGCGAAGGCACTTCTAAAAGAGTACTTCCCGCACTATGGGTTGCCACGCGTGATCTGGAGTGACAACGGAAGTCACTTCAATGCAAAAGTCATTGAATTGGTGTGCACAGGTTTGCATATTAAGCAGAAGTTTCATGCAGCGAATCACCCCCAGTCAGCAGGTCTGGTTGAGAAGTACAATGGTACTCTCAAACTGAAGCTAGCAAAGATTCAAGAAAGCACAGGACTGCGATGGCCAGATGCGTTACCCTTCGCTTTATTATCTACCAGAGCGACAGCACATTCTAGAACAGAGTTGTCCCCGTATGAGGTGGTCTTCGGACGCCCTGCTAATGTTTGGGGCATCCCAAGACCCAAGCGCTTTTCCGAGATAGAGTACCCTCTGCTTGAAGACTATCTGTATGAATTGTCTAAAAATCTTCGTTCTCTTCACCAACAGATACAAGCCACGCTGCAGCCAGTACCAGAGGGGCCTGGGCATCAAATACAGCCCGGCGATTTTGTGCTCATCTGAAATTTTCAACGGAAAAGCTGTTTGGAGCCGAGGTGGAAGGGGCCTCTCATCATCCTTCTTGCCACCCATACAGCGGTGAAAGTAGACGGCAGTAAGCACTGGATCCACGGTTCGCACGTTAAACGGATACCTCTACCGCTCCCGTACAACCGTTGGGTCAACGAAGGCATCGGTGATCAGGAATGTGAGAGGGTGCCACGCTTGTTCCCTTCTCTGACGCCCGGTTGAGGTGGGTGCAGACGGATGAAGAAAGTGATGCAGTCCTGTCCGAGGCGATCCCACCAGAGATAAGGGCAGCCCCGGATAAAACCGTCTCTAATACACCGGAATCTGAGTCTCAATGCCCATCTGATCCTGAGTTTCTGCCCCTTTTTGTTGATGAAACAGTGCCTGGAATAACAAAATATAATCTGAGGCCCCGAAAGAAGGATGGTGCACCAGCCGAACAGTCTAGGAGTTAGGGAAGAACTTGAGCCTAGGGCGCAGGTGCTGTGCCTAAGGTGCCTGTATTAGACCAGGGTGAACTACACTGGTGCACTGCCCTGGACAATGGACAGGATAGTTGAGGGCATTTGCCCAGGAGGGAGGTTGCCCTATCCTGAAAGAAGAAGGATTTGTTTTTTCTGCAAGGGCTGCGATCGCGCAGCTCCTCCGTGGGAGTGCTTCATAGCACCGTCGTTGATGAACAATAGGAGCCTGCCAGCGAGGCTCTAGAAGGACGCTGGGTGATTTGTGCCCTCTGGTACTGTTGTTGCAATGGTGCCTCTAGCCTGTGAATTCTTCTTTCCCTTGTGACACCTATAAGTTGCCCTTGAAGTTTTCTAAATGTATCCCTTTGGTCGTCCTATCCCTGATGAGGAGCAGCCCTTTGCGGCTCCGTGTCCCACTCCAGATGGTCCTGTTTGGTCCTCTTGGTCCCCCAAGACTAAAATAGTGCTTGTGGTAATAATTTTGCTTTCTCTGATATTTGTATTTGGGGTGCTGTTTTTCCTGGAAGAAAAATATCCTGTGCATGCTTGGATAAGTACTACAACAGCCCCTCCTGAACATATTTTTGGTACCTTAGCACCTCACAAAGAAGAACACCGGAAGTCCTATAAGGACAATGTTTTTATTCAGACGTTGCATCAAACGCATGCTGTTTATAATACAACGAAATGTTGGGTGTGTGGTTTGTTACCTTCTGTCACGCGTCGAAGTGGGAACTTGCTGCCTATGCCTCTATCCCATGTTAATAGCTGTGAGGGATGGTTTACCTTACTTAGTTTGATTCGCTCATTCTCTCAACCAGACTCCTTGGAACGCAGAGGCACCAGTTCCCGCTCTCTGACAATGAATGTATACTCTCAACATAGGTCCCCACCTGGTGTTTCCGCTGGAAATGGGCGGTTCGATCGAGTGTTCTTAAGTTCTTGCCTCAGAGCAGCAGATCGAGGTAGAAAGGCAAACAGAACAGGGATGGATAGAGATAGGTTTTCACAGTTCAATATATCTGAATATTACCAATCCTTCCAAGCCCGCAATGTCACTGAAGATAAGCCCATACCCCTGGTGGTAGTAGACGTACTGGCCCCTTTTTGTGTTCAAGGGACGGGAGACATAGAGGTGGGGGACAGTAGATGCAACACCACTTCCATATTGAGAATGCCCAAAAGTCCGCCCTTGATCCCACCACCTAATGTTTATTTTGTTTGTGGTGCTCGTGGCTATGTGTGGCTCCCTGAGGGATGGTCTGGGCAGTGCTACCTTTCTTACCGCCTTCCCCCAGTCTATATAGCCCCTCCCAACTACCACAAAACTCATCGCTTGCAGCGTAGGAGTGCCCCAGCACCCCGCGTTAAGAGAGTTGTCAATCCAGACGATATTGATCAGACAGATACATCCTTGCAGCAATTTACTGACATAATGAAGGGCATTCTGCCATTCTGGGGTCCCATGTTCAATAGTCGTAATATTTGTTGCCTTGCTAGAGTAGTTGAGGGAGTTATTAATACTACTGCCGGTATACTGACTAATATTACAGTCGAGCTTCAGGCTACGTGGCTCGTTTCTCTTCAAAATCGGATGGTTTTAGACGTCATTCAGGCTGATAGGGGTGGAGCCTGTCGCGTCATCGGCAGCAGCTGCTGTGTGTACATCCCTGATAGTGCCCCTAATGTGTATTCCGCAATACAGAAATTACACAGACTTGCCTCAGATATCCATCAGGATAATGGTTCATGGTCCCTCACAGGGTGGCTCTGGGGTCTGATGACATCATGGGGTTGGAAGATATTACTTGTCCTAATAGCCATCGCAGGAGTCATCTTTACCTGTTGCTTATGCATTAAGTGCCTTCTAGCCTGTTGCACCTATTGTATGAGTAAACTTACCCTACCCCTACATTGCCAAGATGTGATAACAAGATTTCTGTTATGATGATGCAGGAAATTCAGGATATGATGCTCATAGATGAGGGCATCTTTGAGTATTAGGTGATTTCGATGCTTATGTGTTGCTTGTTTTTTCCTTGTAACATGAGTGACTATGCAATTTCTTTCTCCCCCTTAGAATTGTAAAGACCCTACAGGCTAGCGAATAAAGCATTTAGCCACCCATGCTAAAAAGGAGGGTCTGTTAGGTTTCAAATTCCCATCCCTGCAACGCACTCATCGCACGTTATATTAGGTTAGCAATGTGTGGCTAAATAGATGCCATTTGTATTCACGTTATGCAACCCACTGAGTTATCCCCGTAATGCACAGGCTTCAGTTAGCGAGTGTGACTCCATTTTGCATTTCGTAGTCCTTATTAGGTTGCTTAGACTGTGCCTTAGTTAGGCCTCATTGCTCGTTTTGCTTGCCTCAGCAGAACAATGTATTTCGTTATCATTTTTTCTTTCTGTTCAAGGCTGTTTCTCGACTTACTAATGAATAGGCCGTTCTGCCCTTGCATACTTATCCGAATGTGTAGTTTCTGCTCCCACGTTAGGAGATGCTGAGACCCAGCACTGTGGCCTTGGATTCCTGATAAAATGTACCCATCTGGCAGGTGTTAGCTCATCCTACTGTGCCTCTTTGTTCATGATCGGCCCAAGCCGGTAGTTTTCCATTGTGGGCGTGGTTGGGGGCTTCTCGAGAGGAATGATTACTCAGTGTGAGCTGTTGGGGGGTCAGTCCCTCGGCAGACATCTTAGGGTGCAGGTCATGTTGGACTCCTCTGCAGAGCATTGCTAATAAAATGTAAGTTTGCATTCTCTACTGTCTGACTGACTCTTCATTCTTGGGAAGGCATAGCAGGTGGTTGTAAGAAAACCCGAGTGGCCCTAGAGGGCCACTTCCTTCAGGAGTAAAAGTGTCCTTCAACAGAGTTAATAACCAGTTAATAAAACAGTCATAAATTCTTTTTACATAGCGCTTCTAAGCGCTGCAAAATAGCTAGCAAAAGATAATGAATCGAATTAACTGACCTTAGTTAGTAACATTTGGACTCCTGCTGGCCAGTATCAAAGATTACCCCAACAATCTATATAGAATAGTTGGTAAATTGTCTTTCAGATTACTTATGGCAGCGCTCTGCTCAATTGGCGATAAACGGATAGCCCCTTGCGGGCATGTAATGCAAAATGTTGCAATTTCCAGCTTAGTTTCCACCCAACCTGCCCCCCCAATGAGTGCAAGACACTTTACCATTCAGTTAGACTGCACGGCACCCTTAGCAGAAACACAAGTTCACGAGCCTCTCCTACGCAAGAGCGAAGTTTGATAACAGGTTCCAAGTGACTACAAGTGGTACGCAAAGAAAAAAGTTTGGCAATGTTTAGGTTTTGTTTTCCTGGCCCCCTGCTGCTGCCCGCGTCCTTTAAGAAGGTAATAATATGGGAAGGCTATTAACACAACAAAGAAATGGCAAGGCTATGTTAACGATTTCTGGGTGCCGTGTTTGTTAACTGAAGGCATGAACAACACATTCAAAGAGACGAGCTACTGACAAATGAAACTTGCAAAGCAAAAAAAAAAACAAGCATTTGCAATGCAATAGTTCTCGCAATTGTGAGATTTTGAGCTCTTGCCATTATAAATGACAATGCCTTTTTTTATGTGTTTATAAAACCTGCAATAATAAAAGGCATTGTCATTTGCAATACCAACAGGACAAAGTTTCTAAAATGCAAAACCTATTGCAATGCAAATGCAAATTTTTTTTTACAAGCGCCCCATGCTGCGCTTTCAATGAATAGAGGCCACGCCCTTATCTTTAGGCGAGCCGTGTCTAAAGAAAGGTCTGCAGCCATTATTAAAGTGAAAACGCGGTATTGGCGCTTTTACCCAAAAAAGCATTTGTTTGTCAAGTTGACAAACAAATGCTTTTTTTTGTAAAAGCGCCCCGTGAAATGCGCTGAATGTCGCAGGAAAGCATGTACCTCCTGTAGCAGGAGAAATGCAATTAAAGAAAACAGTGCTTACAGACTAAATAAGACGTACCGTGTAACAACCGAAGTAAAAGTGTCAGTCCTCATAGGAGGTTACAAATGAAGACAAGGCAGTACTAAGGAGGGACTAACAAGCCTATTAACGAATCAGAAGCCAGCATTTACGAAGGACAATGACACAAGCCAATGACAAATATGGAGTGGGTGGGGCTTCAAGTCCATACTTTAAAACAGCATGCCTCGCAGAGCAGCGCATGCGCTTCCCAGACTCGACCTAAAAATCATATTTCCATTTCTGATATCTGATCCTACAGCAGCACACTTACAAGTCCCATGACAATATACCCAATTCAGACCTCGATAGAAGTCAGCGGGAGAAATACATTATCCCGATTATTATTTTTTAAATCTCCCACTTTCGCTTCTAAAATGTTGGCATGTAGGCCATACGAACCCACCACAATCCTGGCAAAGTTAATCACAGCACTAACAGAGCGGTGGAGGTGGTATGGTTAAAGGTCTGTTATGAAAGTCTACCAAGGCAAGAAGACTAAAAATGAACCTGGTGTTAGTTCACTGGGATCCTATGCCTTCAAGGGTTCTGGTATGAAAGACTCCATAGCTCAGAAACCGCAGTTTGTGAGTACAGTTTTCCCATGCCAAGTGTTATGTTGTTCATCAGCCTGTCCCCTCTCGCACTCCATACCCGCCCTCCCCCACGTCATCAGCTGTACGTTCTGGAATGTTGACAGACGACAGCTGATGACTGCAGAGACCGGATGCTCCTCCCGGCTCCTCTCACTGACCTATTCTGTAATGTGTTGGAAGCCTTTTAATAAACTTAAACTGTATTCTTCAATGTGTGGAAGTCATCATTACAAATTTGGCGATGACCTTCCAACACATTCAAACCCGGCATGCGAACAAGATTATCAACGTTTATACTTCAAACGTCGATGAGACATCAGTGTATCAGCCCCAAGCAACTGATCAACTATATATTATTGGGTGATCACTACTCATCACCTTCAGGTCAGTGAGTTCTGAAAAGTAAATTCCTTGAAACCTGCCACAACCTTTGTGAACAATTGCCAGCTGCGACCACGTCAGCCATACCTTCACGTGCTTCGTTCACCTGTGACAGTTCGCCATTCCGACAGCTGTTACCAGCCAGTCAATTGCTTCTGCTAACCAACGCATTTGATGACCTGTCAAGGGCTCCGGTGAGCCCCGCCTGCTTGGTCAGTGTCAAGTTCACCCCTGTGTGTCTGCGACCGCGGACACAGCATCGACTCACTTTCTGCAGAGACCGCTACGCTTCTGGTGTCGGCTAGCATGTGAGTCTCACAATTTTGCGTACTGTGAAGAGAAGTGAGAGGAAGTAGGGGGTCTGTCGCTTGGACTTCATCATGTACCTCAGGTGAACGGCTATAACCGCTCCAACAGCCGCAACTGTCAGCCAACCGCCTCTTCCTCAGGAGACGCCAACGGTTGCTCAGCTACGGAGTCACACGTCACGTATCCTGCATCATCGGAGGCCATCTTGAGAGACGTTGTGTTCCATTTACTCAAGTCTACGGCACAGTCATCCAATTTCAAGTAACGCCGTGACGTGCGCACGCTATGCACCTCCATTTTATTTTGAAATCTCTCGTCTCCGGCATTTCATCCCGCATTCGAAGGAAGTCGGGAAGCCTCCGCAACGTGCTACAACCCACGTCAGCACCAAACACGCATTCATAGTGATACTCTACACGAAGCACAGTAAGTCCCCTCTAAGACCTCACCATTTCGGTGCCATTCAACGCTGATTGGCACAGCTTCAACTTCCCTTGCTCATTTCGCTGATGAGCACAGCTCTTCCTTTTTATTACACGCAACTTCTGTAACTATTTATACTGTATGCTGCACTATTAGAAAAGGTTTGCAATTTAAATATTTTGCAATGTTAGCTAATGCGTGATTTTCTCCCCCACCTTAGATCTCAACCTGCTGTCTCAAGTTTTTTTTTCTCTTTTCATACTCACTTCTTGTACCCTCTCCTTCTTTCCCTGTTTGGGCATGGCTTCAGGGTATTTGTTGAACCTCAATCAACAATCATCAATCATTTCTCCCAGGGGGAGGTGAACCCCTTCTCAAATGGGAGGAGTGGAGAGAGCACTTTCTTAACTTTGTTTCAACCTTTGAAGATGAGGAATAGTTCACTGCTGAAAAGAAATACAAAATTCTGCTGCATTGCTTAGGCGCAGGTGGCATAAAAATCTTCAAAAGAATAAACAAAAACCAAGAGCTGCTGAGGAGGGTGACATTTTCACCAATTCTATTGATTACTTAAATAACTACTACAAACCCACTGTTTGCGTTGCGGTGGACAGGTACAAGTTTTTCCACAGAAAGCAAGGCAAAGAGGAATCCATTGATGACTACGTTGCTGCATTGCATTGAAAAATCTGGCCGTCACTTGCCAATTTGAAGGGCTTCATGACGAGTTAATTAGGGACCAAATCGTTATGCAAGGATTCAATTCCAATATTCAGGAGAACCTATGGGCGAAAGGGAAAGTCCTTTGCAAAGTGTAATTGACATTGTTAGAAGAGCAGAGCTTACCGGCAGGTGCGCCAAAGCTGTCATTGCGGAAAACAAAGAAAAGAATGAAGACAGCATTGTGGCTAAGGTTAGTGATTGGAAACACAAGCAAGGAAAAAAAGGGAACAGTAGTAAACCTTACCGAGATAAAAGTTTTGGTAACTCTAGCAGCGCTAGAAGACGTTGTTACAGGTGCGGAAGTTTCAACCACTTAGCCAATGATAAAAATTGCCTCGCCAGGAAGCAAAAATTTTCATTTTGTGGTGTCATAGGACATTTCCAGAATGTTTGCCAAAAGAAACCCTCCAAGTCTGTCAAGTTTATTGATGTTAAACAAGGTGATAGCTCTAACTCATACGATGAGGGTGACATCAATATGTTTGTACTTAATATTGAAGATGATTACATTTTGCAGGTTGATGATATGCAGCAGGACACATGCAAGAAAAAACCTGTATGTGGTATGTCAATAGGGGGTGTAGATATTCCTATAGTTGCGGACTCAGGTTCGCCTTACACCATTGTAAACCACACTGTATGGAAGGAAAGGTTTTTCTCCCTCCTCGGAGATCAGTTAGAACTACCAGATATCTCCATTAAAACCTTCACTGGAGATTCCATTGAGGTTAAAGGTTACAGGAAACTCAAATTCTCGTTCAAGGGCAGAGAGTCTTTGTGTAAGCTCTATGTATCCAGATCAGGGCCCTCTGTCCTGGGGTGGTTGGACCAAGGTAAACTGGGCATTGTCCTAAATCCCAACAGTGTGGAATCTGTCCTCATTGTCCAGACCGATGAGGAACTCGGTAACAATAATACCAGAGGTTTCCCAAAGTTTTTTCCAATACCATTGGCCTCTTGAAAGGTTTCAAACACAAAATTTGTGTCAAAGAGGGAGTGTTGAGGCACGGCGGGTTTATTAATGTACCAGCACACCACGTTCGCTACTTGAGGGATTTATTGAATAGGGTAGTACAGTCAATGCACGGGAATTGGGAATTGGTCCGGGGGAACCGGCGTCTTCGTCAGGGGATCAGGCTTCTCCGCCTTGGCGCTCAGGCTCCTCGGGTATGGTTTGGCTCCTCACCGGTATCGGTACATGTAAAGGAAAGGGAACCAATATTAGGGCGGAGCACAATACTGTAGATCAGGGAATGGGTAGTGAGGGAGATGCACCCGGCAAAGTGAGGGAGGGAGGGAAGGTCCCGACACCGGGGAAGAGAAGTACGGGAGTCAGGGTGTAAGTCTTCACCCGGAGGGTCTTAGCCTAACCCTGTTCGGGATCCCGCCCGGCCGGTATTTCTGCTGCGTTCCTCCCGCTCCCAAACCCCCCGGATTCGTGCACGCACCTGTTGAAGCCCCGTCCCTCCTGGGCCGTGGCGGGGCGCAGCGTCCTCCTCTCGAACACTCGAACTCCCGAAATCCTGGGCAGCAACTCTGCATCCGTCGTCTTCGGTCACTGTTGGTTCTCCAACTTCCTCCTTCCGGTCGATGATGACCCGTGGGCCGGCCCCTTCCTCCTTAAACAGCCAAGGGCTGCAATCGTCCGTCCCCTTCGGGGCGTGGTGTTCGTCCTCCGCGTCGACATCATAGGGCCAGACTGAGGAAGAGAAATGACGCGTCGGGCCTCCCGGACTGGTGTCAGCGCCCGGCAGCTGGGAAAGAGAGAGAGAGCCTGTTTGCGGGGGTGAGTCTGGCTTCGCAATGGGGGTTGAGGGTAGTGAACCCCGACAGGGAGCCATACCCAAAATTCACAAGTTCAGGAACATTCCGTTTGCCATCAAAGCAGGTGTTAAGGCTCAATTGGATAAGCTACTCAGTGATGGTAATATTGAAAGGATGGAGATGTCTGAATGGGTTGCTCCCTTGGTGGTGGTTAAGCGACCCAATGGTCACTTGAGATTGTGTATTGATTTGCGCGATCTCAACAACAACAATATCATTGACCAGTTTCCTCTTCCACGCATCAATGAAATGTTAGCACTCACAAAAGGCATCAAATGTTTTTCCACCATAGACCTCAAGGCGGCATACCACCAAGTACCCCTACATCCCGACAGTAAGAGTTTAACCACTTTCATCACTCCCTTTGGGTGTTACCTCTTCAAAAGAGTTCCCTTTGGTTTGGCCTCCGCCGCCACCATGTTCCAAAGACTCATGCAAGAAATGTTTAAAGATGTCGAGGATATTCTGTTGTTCCAGGATGATATTTTAGTCATGGGCCAAACCAAGAAGGAACATGATGAAAAATTGGTACCAGTTTTGAACATACTAGAATCCAAGGGGCTTACCGCTGAACACAGCAAGTGCAAATTTGCCTGTTCGGAGGTAACCTACTTAGGACACGTGATCACGGCAGAGGACATCAAACCCAAGAAGGAGCTGTTAGATGCCATTCACATTGCCCCTGAACCTAAGAGCAAAGATGAACTGCGTTCCTTTTTGGGCCTTGTCGAGTTCTACTCGAAATTTATAGAGAATGTTTCTGCAAAAACATATAATATGAGACAACTTCTTAAAACGAAAAACAAATTTGTGTGGTCTGATGTATGCTAAAGGGCATTCTGCATGCTTAAAGCTTAAAAAAGAAATGTGTTCTGCCCCGCCCCTACAAGGTTTCGATCCCTCCTTACGCAACATAGTCACCACTGATGCTAGTGGTAGAGGCTTAGGTGCTGTGCTCACACAGAAAGATTTGAGTGGCACCGAATGTACCATTGCCTTTGCTTCCCGCTCATTGACACCCACAGAAGAAAAGTATTCTGTCATTGAGCAGGAAGCTTTGGCATGCGTCTGGGGGTTGGAACACTTCAGGCAGTTTGTATGGGGCAACAAAGTAATTTTACGAAGTGACCACAAGCCATTGACTAAAGTTTTGACCACCAAGGGGCTTTACGCTGCATCCCCCAGGCTATCCAGAATGTCTGTAAAGTTGTTTGATTTCAATTATGAAGTCCAATACGTGCCTGGTACCAAGAATGTGGTTGCAGACTTCCTAAATCGTATGCCTGTTCTGGTACAAGAATCCAGTGATGAATTGGATGAAGAATTCTGTGTGGCCACTATACACGAGGAGGTGCACGGCAGATCCCTAGAAGAGTGGAAGAGAGAACAAGATAGCGATGCTATTCTGAGAAAGGTACTTAGCATGCTTTTGAATGGTTGGCCAGAGAAGAGGTCAATTGACAAAGACCTTCTTCCCTTCTGGGAAGTAAAACACGAGCTTTCTCAGGAAAACGGGTTCCTCATGAGAAGTGGCAAGATTATCCCTCCCTCCAAGCTCAGACACAAAATCCTTGAAATTTGCCATGAGGGGCATTTGGGTATTGGTAAGACTAAGTGCAGGGTTAGGAACCTGTACTGGTGGCCCGGTGTCAACCTTGCCATAGAGAGAATTGTCAGAGATTGCCTGCAATGCTGTAACTCCGACAAATCACCTTTAGGCCCCCCCTTCATCCCATTACTTGCCCCACCATGCCCTGGGAAAGAATTGGTATAGATATCATGGGACCTGTCATGGATTGCGGTGAACAAGTGTTTGCCATTGTCCTCATTGACCACTTCTCCAAATGGCCGGAGATTGGGTTTGTCAACAAAGCTGATGCTCCCAGCGTGGTAAAATTTCTGGACGAGGTTTTCATCAAGGAGGGGTTGCCTAAATGTATTGTCAGCGACAATGCCCCCCAATTTACCTCCCATTTGTTTGTGAATTACCTAAATAGGAACAAAATTACTCACAAAACCACATCCGTCTATCACCCTGCTGGTAATGGGGCCGTAGAACGCTTCAACAGGGTGATCAAAAGTATTGTACAGCTAGCCAATAACAACAATTTGGTGTGGAAGAATGAAATTTTTAAGACATTGTGGGCATACCGCATTACACCATGCAACAGCACAGGACACAGTCCGTTTGAACTGATGAGGGGTAGGACTCCCATGTCTAAGGACAATATGTGGTGGTTATCCACTTCCAAAAGAGTAGACTGGTCATCCGACCAAGTAAGACAGAGGCTAGAAAAAGCCCAGAGTGCAAAAGTCGCTATGACAAAAAGCACAGTTGCAAACCAGTTCGCTTCCATGAAGGTGATGTTGTTCGTGTCAAAAAATGTGGTTTTATAGCCAAGGGGCACAGTAGGTTTTCCAAACCCCTCACTGTAAGCAAGGTATTTTGCAACTCTGCACTTTTGAGTGATGGTAGAGTTTGGCACCTCTCCATGTTATCTGCATGCAAACCAGGAAGTTCCTCATTACCCAGTTACCCAGTTCAGATGAGAGTCAGGAAAGGCATGATCCTGTCCCGGTACACTCACGTGATGTGCATGTTCCTTCTGGTTCAAGGGGAAGATGGTGGGACTATGGTGAGGATGAGGATAACGTTGTTCATTCTCAGGTTGGTCAGAATGTCCCAATGCGTCCTATGGTGCATGCTGCAAGCAATGATGGGTCACTGCCCCAGAGAACCAGAGGGGGTCGGCATGTGGTTCCCCCCAGTAAACTAAATTATTATGTGTGCGAATAACATACCTGCACTTGTTTTTCTTCACCCCCACCCCCTCCTCCTGACCGTTAAGAGAAAGATGTGTTATGTTGTTCATCACCCTGTCCCCTCTCCCCCTCCGTACCCGCCCTCCCCCTCACCATCAGCTGTACATTCTGGAATGTTGACAGATCATAGCTGATGACTGCAGAGACCGGACGCTCCTCCTGGCTTCTCTCACTGATCTATTCTGTAATGTGTTGGAAGCCTTTTAATAAACTTCAACTGTATTCTTCAATGTGTGGAAGTCATCATTACACCAAGGCTGATGTAAAGCTGAAAGCACTTTATTTCGTAGGACTGATGGTGTCAACTTTTTCAGTGACAAACGGTTCCCACAGCTCCAGGAACACAGGCAGGAGATCAAAGACAGCTATGAAGTGGGGTATCAGACGCTGATTACTCCACAACCGCTCCCCAAATTTGTGGTGTGTGGCCCTGAGCTCAGCAAAGCCTCACCAAGATAACTTTCAGGGTGACCTGGTACTTTGCCCTTATTGTCCATTTGATGGCACTTGAAACCCTAAAGTAGGAGGCAATTCTATTCATTCCTTTCTCTTATTGTTTATCCTTAGGGAATTTTTCAGCTCTACCGTTTCTTTTAACAATATGTTGACGTGCCTTCACATCAGGACTTCGATAACTTTTTATCTGATTTTTGCTATTGTTATCAATGTAGCAAAACAATACAATAAGTGAACGTACAAACGCTTTCTGCAGAAATTAATGGCTCTTTGCCTACCTTCAACACTGCCCCCTTTCACTACTGTAAACCCCTCTAAAGGTTATTCCTTGCGACTGGAGCTCCCAAAAATCCTCTCACCAAACTCTGACCGACGCAATCAGCGGAGAGTAGATCCTGGGATGATCGCACTCGTTCGAGTCCTAGTACTTATGATGAAATTGACTTACCAAGAAATCAAAGAAGCGACAAGGCAGAAAAGCAGCAGGTCTAGCATCCTCCTACGTTGCCGGGCAACACCCGACGACAGCGACCTCATGCTGAGACACTGGTGCAAAGGAAGCAGGCGTGTAGTGCCCAGGTGTCCGCTCTCACTGTCCTGAGCCAGCGTCTCGCTCTCCCATGAGCATTGCTCCTTGTACATTACTCCATCCTGGCACTGGCCTTCACACAGCGTCACCTTGGATTCAGAACTAGATGGTTGTGATGTTACAGTTAGAGAGAAATCAGCATCCAACCAGGTGCCTTGCCCGGCTGAAAGTCCCAAAGTACGTATAGTATGCCAGTGCACGAGGCACTATGCTGGTTTAAATGTAGTGTTGTGTGATGGATCCACCGACGACCTACTGAGGCTGTGTCGGTGGTACCTGCCTTCAAGAACATTCCCGCCCATTAACAATTTTTTTAAATAAAGAGAAAAGCCCAGGAAGGTTCCTTTTATGCAATTTGAATGACAACAATTATTCATAAATAATGAATGTCGATTGGCCGATAGCGACTAGCGTGAATGGGGGCAGTGGGCAGTCGGAAAGTATCTGCAGTCCATTTTGATGTTTTGATGACTGCGGACCTGACGAGCATATACTTTAGGTCAGAATGGGTCTCCTCGGCTTCAAAGCTAGCCACCCTAGGAGGACTTCTGTCTGAGGGCCGCTCATGATTGGGTATGGTATAAACACACTCCCAGGGGTGTCATCTAATTAGGAAAGGCATTAGAGATCGGATTAACCTTTTCAAAGCTTAACTTTCCCAGGTTTGTGCCTTGTAGTTTTTTTTTTATTGCATTCTGGGACTTGTATTCCTGTTTTTATAATGGAAAAACAAGACTACAAGTCCCAGACTGCAAAGCATAAACCGAATGAGTTACTCCCTTACGGGTCTGGGAAACTTGAGAGCTCTGCCTTTCAGAGATCCTTTCTCTGGTACTAATGCAGCAGGATCTGAAAGTCCACACTAGTCTCCTACACGGTCACCCAGACATATCTTACCTGCCTTTGCTCCATGCCTAAAGATGGACGCCCAGTCTCTTCTAGTTGTTCAGCACTAAGCATGCTGGGATGTGAATGCTCGTGCACAAACAGGGAAATGTGAAAGTACAAGTCGTCAAGCACACCTAGTGCTTTTCTCTGAACTTGTAGAATTGACTAAAAATAAAACCACTATTCGATAACTGCATACAGAAGCATTTACAATGCAATAGGTCTCGCATTTACACGAAACCTATTGCATTGCAAATGGAAGGCATCACGGACAACGGGAGGGAGGAGAAGGCACGGACAACGGGAGGGAGGGCGGGTGGAGAAGGCACAAGGAGAACGGGAGGGCGGGGGGAGGGGCGCGAAGGCATGGACAACAGGCGGGCGGGGTGGGAGAAGGCACAGACAATGGGAGGGGAGGCGGGGGAGGGGGCGAGAAGGCACGGACAACGGGAGGGAGGGGGGAGTAAAGAAGGCATCAAGAAAATAGTGCTCACAGTCTAAATAACAGGTACGGTGTAACAACCGAAGTAAAGGGCCCAGTCGCCATGGGAGGTGACAAATGAAGAGGAGGCGGTACTAAGGAGGGACTAACACGCCTATTGACAAATCAGAAGCCAGCATTTAGGACGGACAATGACACAAGCCAATGGCAAATACGGGCAGAGAGTGGGCGGGGCTTCTATTCCCTACTCCTCTACAGTAAGTCTCGCAGAGCAGCGCATGCGCGCTGGCTCTAGGCTCGACCTCAAAACAGATAGATGTAAAGCCACCGACTATGCAAATACTTGCCTAATTTGCCTAATGATTGTCAGTTAGCTTTGTAAAGGGCGGACAATTTGAATTTTGTTTTAGGCTCGCACTTCTACTCTACTATTGGCTGTGCATGCATTAAGGTCATGAACTGTCCTGCACGGAGGGATTGTGTTTTTTTTTGTGGCTTTAAAAGCAGCAGCGAGTCACCTTTAGCAAATTAGTTGTTTGTTAGGGATGGTAGTTGTAGCATGGGTGATTTTATGGCAGATATAACTGTTCCTTATTATTATAATTTTTTTTAATGTTGCTCAGGTGCTCTTTTTCGTGCTGACTACATGCTTGTTTTGATATGAGAATAATTTAGCAAAATTATTCATGTTTTATAATAAGAAACACATGGTGATATTCCAATGAGAAATTCTTGCTAATTAATCTTTAAGAGTTTCACATTGCAGCTGAGGCAGTTAAGTTTACAAAACTACTGATGGGTATAAAACTAATGAAAGTGGTGCACTGGCTAAGCTGTCTACTTCCAAAGTGTTTTCTTGGGTTCTAATGGATGCTCCTGTATATTGTGTGATTTAATGTGATTTATGGACTATCCCTGATACTGTAATTGTAAATGTGTAATATTTAATGCAATATGTAAAAATTTCTAATATGTCAGTGCTTAATTTGCTAAAAAAAATGGGGGCCCAAAGTTTTTGCTCTTAAGATCGCAGCTGGTTTTATGGAAGCTTGGGGTACCAAATACCAAGGCTGTGTAGTGTTTATTGTAACTTATGTCTCTTTAATTCACCACCAGACACTTCCTGTCTTTGTTACACGAGTATGTTCTTTTTCAGCCTGGCTTTCATCCAATGTCAGTGGTGTTCTAGCTTTCTCTTTCTCTGTTTCCTCTTTTGTGTTTTTCTCTCTTTCTCTGCATCAAAGTTAGTTGAGGAAAGATAAGTGGCAGTCTCTAAAAACGAGTGGTGTTGGGCCAAACCTGCCCTCACCATGGCTCAAATTAAGCACTGGTCATTGCGAAATGATAATATGTTATTCATGTATGCTTAAAGCAGTATTCTTCATCTATATGCTTGTTGAGAGTTTTCTTTTTAATTTATTAATTAAAAAAAAAGTGAGTACTTGATCAAAAAGAAATTTAAGAATCCAGTATTAGGTGGGAGCCAGAAGTTAAGGTTTTACCCAAAACACGTTTCTGTGTCTGTCCAAGAGCTAGCATGAAAATATTCTTGAGTAAAAAAGATACCCATGGGGAGGTCGCGCGCTCGCGACCCAAGATGGCCGCCAAATAGCGGAGCTCCGCACCGCGTCAGGAGTCGCGATCGATTTTCGGCGGTTCCAGCACTTATTACTTCACCATGGAGCCATTTCCATAAATCGGAATGCCTGCACTACAAAACCTACGTGTCTTCAACATTTTTGTGCTCATGGAACATTAAATATATGCAGGTGATTGTTTAACCGGGCTGCGGCCGCCATTTTGTTTTTTACTCTCCAGATCTTCTCTTCATATAGCTCCTTTTTGTCATTCTGCCGCACTATTTTCTTGAGGTTTTCTTCATTTAAGTCAGTTTTTCAACTTACTGGAGCTTCTTTTCACCTTGGAGGGTCTGTTTGTTGCCGGCTGTCGTCTGCATGAGGTAATTTTCATCTGGCTCTTTCCTCTTTAAGGCGCTCCTGTCCACAGCCTTTCCCTTGAGATCTCTATTCTATGTTTGATGGGTAGAAGCAAATCTCTACTTCACTACGCTAAGAAGCAGATCTCAGTCAAAGCAGCTACTCGCCTCACCATATCTTCAGAGGCTCCTTCCGCCTCACAACCTTCTCAAGTTTTGGCGCCAGAAGATTCTCGCGCCCACACATCGTTGTTGACCATGGCAACCAAATCTCACTCGCAGTCAACCACGGTCAAGAGGCTCAAACAGGACCCTCCCTCTCCTCCTAAAGCGGTCTCTCCGGTTTCCCTGGATACTGTTCTGGAGGAAATCCGTGCTCTCAGACCCTTCATAGAGGAAACAAACTCTTGTATCCAGGTCTTGGAAAGCAAATGGTCCTCTTTGGATTCTCGCCTCATCTTGGTGGAACAGCAACTCGACGTAGTACAGGTTTTATCTTCCAGAATTGACTCTCTGGAAAAGGAGGTCTTACAGCTAAGAAAATCATCTGAGGACATTGAAAACAGGAATCGTCGCAATAATTTGCGCATTTATGGTCTTCCGGAAGGCCTTGAAGGGGACGATCCTGTTGCATACTTTACCTCTTTTCTGCCAAAATTTTTGGAGCTTCCCCCTTCAACCAAATTAAATATACAACGTGCTCACAGGCTTTGCCCTCGTTTATCCTCAGCGGCTGCTCCTTCTAAACCTCGAGGAGTGATCATCCTGTTTCTACAATTTACAGACCTATTGCAAGTCCTTAACGCAGCTAGAGCCAAAAAACAGCTGACATGGCTTGGTACCAAAGTATTTATCTCTCAGGATGTCTCGTTGGCCACCGCTAAGAGACGCAAAGAATTCCTTGATCTTCGTCCGGCTCTTCGCTCCTTGGGTGCACGATATGGCTTGTTCCACCCGTGTCTATTCAAAGTCACCTTCTTCAATAAGACTTCTTCTTTTGAAGACCCGGCGGATCTTAGAAGATTTATCCAGTCTCATTCAACGGTTTCAATGGAGGTTGCTGGCCCCCTCCTGTATCTTGACTCTATTTTTTCTCTGTGGCATTTTTATTGCATAATAGTGTTATAATGTAAGGTATTCTTTACAATCGATCTTTCTTGTATTCATCTGCATATGTTCATCTTTCTTACAGGTCCCTTTTGACAAATACTGAGTTCCCAACCATGTATTTGTTATTGTTTTTTGTTCCTTGAACTCCTGGTGTGGTGTGTCTGCCCGTTGTTGGGTGTGCTGGTCTTGTTGTCCGTTGCCGCCTCTCACCCTTCCTTTCGTTCCCTGTAAGGTACGTATCACAGTCGTCATTTTTTGACATGTACTGTCTTCTCCTTTTTGTAATCTTTCTCTTTTCCCTTTTGTTTTCTTTCCCTTTGGTATCTCCTCCACTCCTTTTTCTGTCATTACACTTTTTTCTCTATTACATCTTTTTCCCTTTCATATGTTTTTCTTATTCTTTTTATTCCTTGGATTTCCTTATGTGTTTTGTCATCATATGTAATCCTTTATCCCTTCCCTTTTCTCCCCTTATTTGTTATCTTTTAACTTTATTACTGCATATTTAGTTCTCTATATATTTTCAATGGTTATCTGAGCGTTCTCTTTCTTACTGTTTAGTCTTAATTCTCCTTAATTTTCCATCTCTCTTATTCTATTTCTCTAATTCTTATCATTTCATCTTATTACTGTCACTTATCTCTTCCAATTTTTTATTTGCTCATTTTATATTTCATGCTCATTTGCATTTTTTCTCAATAATATACTGTTCTTTCTATAATGTTAATCTGTTCCATTTAGAGTTGTTACATGGAATGTAAAAGGTTTTAATAATCCTATAAAGAGGCAGAGAATTCTTTCACACCTAGCCTCATATAATCCTGATTTAGTTTTGTTACAGGAAACTCACTTATCTGAGGCTGAAGCTCTTAAACTTAAACGTAATTGGGTTGGCTCAGTATTGACCTCCCCTACCAACACAAAAAGAATGGAGTTGTAATTTTATGCCACAAAAACTGAAATGCACTGTTGTTACACAAGATATTGACTCTGATGGAAGGTGGATTCTGGTCAAACTATTAATTAACAACATCCCTCTCACTGTGCTTAACCTCTATGGCCCAACTCAACCTGATTCCTCCTTCTGGCCTACTATTACAGACACATTTTTTCAAAATAAGGACACATTTTTTATACTTGGAGGTGATTGTAATCAAGTTGCAGACCCTTTTATCGATCGCAAATCCCAGGTACGTTTTATCCCCCATAAAACCCACAAACAATTTCTTAATACTATCATACAGACCCAACTGGTTGATGCCTGGAGGTTATGTAATCCAGATCAATCGGAATTTTCCTTTTTTTCCCTCCACATGGTTCCTTATCCCGGATTGATTACATATTTCTTTCTAAATCCTTAGCCCAAAACATTGTTTCCTCCTTGATTGAGCCCATTTTGATTTCAGATCATGCTCCGGTGGTCGCTGATTTCGATTTACTTCCTCCTCACTCTAAAACATCTAGGTGGAGATTTAATAACTATCTCTTACAAGATCCAGTTTTTTCTTCTTCCTTCACCTCCTTTGCTGAAGAATTTTTTTCTATTAATGAAGATACTTCTATATCTCCTGTTTTGGTGTGGGATAGTTTTAAGGCAGCTGCTCGAGGCTTTATAATTGATTTCGTTTCTAAGAAAAAGAAGCAATCTTCTAATAAGCATAAAGCTTTATTATCCTCTATTAAGCGCCTGGAGCACCAGTTTTATACTTCCTCATCAGATTCTACTCTGCAACAACTTATTCGTGCTAAGATGGAATTTAATAAAATTTCTACTGACAGAGCCTCATTTACCATGCTTCGGAGTAGTGCCAGGTATTACGTTGGTCGTAATAAGGTTGGTTCACTCCTTGCTAACTATTTAAAATCCAGAAAAGAGAAAACTTTCATTGAATCTATTCAATCTACTGATGGTAAACATCTTTTTAAAGACAAAGATATCTCAGCTGAATTTACTAAATTCTATAATGCCCTGTACACTCCTGAGTCGCCCGACTGATACACTTATCAATGATTATCTCAGTAATATTCCTTCTCCTCCTTCTTCTGATCTTGACTTCACTTCTCTTGACATTGTTCTTTCATTACAGGAAATCTCCTCCTCCTTAAACACTTTAAAGAAGAATAAATCCCCTGGCCCTGATGGTTTCTCTGTAGAATTTTACCTTCATTTTTCCAATTTATTATTACCAAAACTTCTCAACCTCTTCCAACATTTTTCTTCTACTGGTGCAGCAAGTGGTACCTTTCTAGAAGCATCCATTTGTCTTATTCACAAAGAAGGCAAAGATCCCAAATTCTGCAAAAATTACCGTCCCATTTCCTTGATAAATGTAGATTATAAAATTTTCGCTAAACTCTTAGCATTACTCCTTGAATCCTTCCTCCCTCATTTAATAGGCCCTGAACAATGTGGATTTGTTAAAGGTAGACTAACTTCCGATAATTCTCGTCTTTTTTTCAATGTTCTCAATAAAGCCCCCTCCTTATCTTTCCCGCTTGCAGCAATTTCCATTGACGCGGAAAAGCTTTCGATAGGGTGGATTGGTCCTTTTTGTTTAAATCTCTTACATGACATGGTTTCGGTCCCAAATTTATTTCTCTTATCTCTCTCCTTTATTCTACTCCTTCTGCTTGTACTATTGTTAATGGTCAATTGTCGCAGTATTTCTCGCTTCATAGAGGGGTTAGGCAAGGTTGCCCATTATCCCCCCTTTTGTTTATTCTCTCTCTCTTGAACCTTTTCTTTCTCGTATACGTCAGAATCCCTCTATCTCTGGGTTTCCATATGGAGATCATCACCTGAAATTATCTGCATATGCTGATGATATTTTGCTTTTTATTTCCAATCCAGACTCTTCTATTCCTTCGTTATTACAAGAAATCTCCGATTTCTCAGCGGTTTCAGGCTATAAAATCAATTCTGATAAAACAGAAGTTCTGCCAATTACAAAATTTTGCCTCAAACAACAATTCGAATCTACCGGTTTTCATTGGAATAGCTCCAAAATCAAATATCTTGGTATCTGGTTTTCCAACTCTGTTACTGACTCGGTTAAATTGAATATGAATGTTGCACTAGATCGCATATCTAAACTCTTCTCATCCTGGAATCCTCTTTTCCTCTCTTGGTGGGGTTGTTTCGACTCCATTAAGATGATGATTACTCCCATATTATTATATTATTTTTCAATGATTCCTATTCATATCCCTGGCTTTTTCTTTAAAAAAATAGACTCTCTCCTCTCTCAATTTCTATGGAAAAACAAAAAATCTAGAATCTCTTTATCTCATCTCAGAAAACCGAGACTTGTAGGTGGAGTGAACTTTCCGGATTTTCGATTATATCATAAAGCTTTTAGCTTAAAACAAGCTTCTCATTGGCTTCTTACGGAATCTTCTCCCTTTACTCCTCTTTGGGTCACTGTTGAGCATTGTATGTTTGCTCCTTTCTCGACCAAGTAGGTTCTTTCCTTTACTGCCAAGAATACCCTCATATCATCTCCACTATTTAAACACACCTGCTCCCTATTAAAATCTCATTTTCAACCAAAATCAATTTCCAGGAATACTTTTCTCCATTCTCCTCTGTGGCATAATTGTCTTATAACTATCAATAATAGATCTATATACTGGGCCTCATGGAAAACCAAGGGAATTTCTTGGGTTAATGATTTGTTTGATGGTACTTCTCCTTGTTCTTTCCCTGACTTTCAAGCTACATTTAATTGCCCCCGATCTTTTTTACATAAATTTTCTATACTTATGGAATTACTTTTAAACATCTTTTATTCTCTCCCTTCTGACGATGTTCCCATTACTCAAGATTCACTTCTTAAAATCTTAGCATTAAGTCCAAAAGCTTCCTTAATTTATAAATTCTTTTACACCACAAACCCAGAACAAGATAAGACTAAGGGGCCGATTCCGATCTCGGCCGGTAGTGCTCCAAATCGGATTCGGATTTACCGGAACCGATTCGGAGCCCTGTTTCCCGACCGAATCGTACGCGGGTCCGGCCGAGCGAGTACGATGCAAGCTCCCCCGAAATCGCCAACCGACTCGTACGCGGCTTCAACACGCTCCGACCGACTCGCACGGACACGACTCGCACTGTGCTATGGAGACGTTTCCCGGCCGGGTAAGTACGATGCGCGCCGCGAGCAGTCCGACCGACTTGCGCCGTCCGGCTCGAAAGAGCTGTCGGAGCCGGACTTTGGGGGTCCGCGTCGGACCCCCCTGTACGCGTAGGCGCGCGAGTCGCACACAGGGGGGAGCCATGGGTCCCCCCTACCTGTGCATGTACGCCGCGATGCGCATGGATGCGTACCCGCTGTAGGGGGCGCCCTTGTTCGCCTCGCACCCATTAAGTCAATGGGAGCCCGCGTACGTGTTGTACGACCGGCTCCCATTGACTTCAATGGGAGTCCGACCGAATCGAGTCCGATAGCATGCGAATGCATCGTACTCGTCCGGTCGGACTGCTAGGGTCCGATTCAGTCGGAATTCTCTCCGGGTCCGGCTCGGTCGGAGAGATTTCCGGCCGGAATCGGAATTGGCCCCATAATTGGAGCTTGCTTGGGAATCGGACTTAGGTTTCCAATGGAGAACTGATATATGGAATAGGATCTGGGCTCGTTCGCTGAGGATTTCAAGATCCGCTTCCACTACTCAATCTATGTTTTTTCTATATCACAGATTATATTTCACTCCTGTTTCCATAGCTACTTTCACACACACACACAACATGAAATGCTGGTCCTGTGATTTTCCGTCAGCAGATCTCTCCCATCTTCTCTTTTCATGTCCTTCTGTTCTTTCTTTTGGTCCCAAATCTGGGTTCGTTTATCAAAAAATTTCCAGTTCCACACTCCACTATCCAATGTTCTTCTTTTTATGGGAAGTCTCTCAGAATCCATTCCTTTACCTTCCTATGAAAGAGGGTTGTTTGACCTTATGTTGGCTCTAGCATTTCAACAAAGTACAATGAATTGGAAATGTTTGACTAAACTTTCAACTAAGTCATGGTGGAATACTGTATGTCAATATCATAGATTAGATGTGGCTTTTGCCTCCCAATGCAATTTACATGTAAATAGAGATGTTTTTTGCATGCCATTAACTAATTATTTGAATATAGTAGCAGTCAATAATGTTTCTCATCATCGTTCTGAAAACTTCCAACCCCTTGAATTCCTACCTCTTTGTGTTATCTTTCCCCTTCTCTTACTATTTGGTAATATATATATTTCAACAGTTACTTGCTCTTTACATTTTATAGTTTTTATGAGCATAGGTTTGTAGTATGTTTTAATGTTTTTGGATTATATAGATATTTTATACCCCGTCTTTTCCCTCCCCTCCTTTCCTTTTCTTTAATTTCCCAAAATATAAATAGCTTTCTTCTCTGTTTTACTGCTTACTTTATTTTAATTACATGTTATTCTATTATTGTTATTCTCTAGGCCTTTAATGTATGTTATTGATTTGTTATATTTAAATAAAGCTTCTTAAACTTAAAAAAAAAAAAAAGATACCCATACATAAAGGGGCTTCCGGCCAGCCATTTTCATGCTTTGGTCTCTTTAACTCAAGTCATTCATTATGTTTACACCTACCAAAGCATGCAGCATGAGGCCCTCCTCTTAGGACCTTGGCTTTTTGTCACTGTGAGTGACTGCTTTTTGCCTAATTACCGGTGCACAACTGGCTTGAAAGTCTACAGAAGTTCCAGGGAGTGTTCAACAATACTTTACTTTGGCACTGTTTTTCTTTTTTTTCCATTATTCAGTATTAGTATATTTTTCTTTAGTCTTTTTAGTGGGCCTAAAAGGTCTTCAGGTTATAGTAATTCAAACCCTAGGTACCTTTACTTTGCTCAAATAGGAATCGTATATCTTGGTGAAGTGCACTAAAACGGTTTCTATGCCTGTTATAAGTGCTCATGAAAAAAACTTGAAGCAGCTTCTTGTCACTAGATCAGATGGATTTGCCAATGCCTGTTTAATTCTAGTTAAATAGAAGTAGGGGATTTGTTTCAATGTACAAGAAAACATATGCAAGGCAAAAGACGAGGTGTATTAGCTTAATTGCAGACTTGTAACTTATAGCTTGGGCTCTAACCCTGACTCCACCATGTGCCTATAAGTCATGTGATTCTGGGCAGATTGCATCTCCTCGTACTTAACATTGTGTATTTGTACAAAATGTGATTGTAAATAAGTAAAATGTATTGCTACTGAAATACAAATCCCCAACTGGTGTTTGTTACTCTGTTGCTATCCTGATTAGTTTGTGCTATATAAGTGCCAATTCATGAAACTGTGCTATTCTTTAAATATCCTGGCAGAAGTGGCTTCAAATAAATTGTTTGACAAATTGGACTATATTTTAGTACTAAAGTGGAATAAAAGTTAAAAATGCAGTTTATCTGGCATTGGGTGCAGAAACCCAGTAGGTACGTGCTGAAGACCACTTTTTATAGACCTTGTCTGAAATATTTAAAGATTTTCCATGGCATACACAACATCCTATCTCTTTCTGGGGTAGTTTAGTCTAGACGTGGGGTTGGGAGTTAGTGTAATTTTAAACTATTTTACCTAATTGCTTTATCAAAACAGAAAATTGATTAAAATAGTTTGATACGCAGTAGAGGAGCCCACAGTTTACATGGTATGTGTTTTTGATGCTCAATTTTTCTGATCTCCTACCCAAAAGACAGTCTTTTTTACATAGCCTAAGTCCTCCTATCAGCACCAACTTCTGTGATTTAGAAATCATAAGCAGAATACCATAAATCCATAAAATAAAAAGCGAAGTAAAAAAAGTAACCAAGTATACATTCTATAGCGCACGCTGCAAACTGTATCACTGCAAGGCACTTGAGTGTACCTGCTGAGAGTGATGCCAGAAACAAAAGTGTCTTAAAAAACAAACAAACAAGCATTTGCAATGCAATAGGTCACGCATTTACGCAAGTTTAAGCTATTGGCATTGTAAATGACAATGCCTTTTATTTATGTTTGAAAAACAAAAACAAAATAAATGGCATTGTCATTTACAATGTCAATAGCTCAAACTCGCGTAAATGCGAGACCTATTGCATTGCAAATGCTTGTTTAGGTAAAAGTGCCTGCCTTTCACCACAACAGAACCAAGTCTTGCATGAGATGCCTGGCTCCAGCCATGCCTGTGCCCCTCATCTGAACTTTCTGCGGCTGGGGGGGGTCGGGCAGTGGAAACTGCAGAGGTGGAGCTTGTGCAGTGTTGCTGTTCGGAACACCAAGTGAACTTAATTCAGGGGCAGAGGGAGGCCCAAGCGCACACGTAGGGTGCTGCAAATTAGTTAAAAAAACAAGCGCGGCCGCTAAAGTGAAAGCGGACTGCACTGCATGCAAATTAAGTAAAAAAGCGCAGCTGCTAAAGTTAAAGCAGACCGCGCTGCAAATAAAAAAAAAAACAATAAACAAAATAGTGCTCACAGCCAAAATAAAGCAGACCGTGTAACATGACGAGTAAAAGGTCCAGTCCTTATGGGCGGTAACAAATGGAGTCAAGGCGGTACCAAGGAGGGACTAACAAGCCTATTTACCAATCAGAAGCCAGCATTTAAGAAGGACAATGACACAAAGCCAATGACAAATATGGGACGAGAGTGGGTGGGGCGTCTAGTGCATACCCTAATACAGCATGCCTCGCAGAGCGAGCAGCACATGCGCGGTGCCACTAGGCTCGACCTAAAAACCACACACACATACACACACATGAGCAGAGCAAGCTTCTGTTGTGGAACAGTCTTATGTTCGCCTTTATGATTGGCACAGGGGTGCAAGGGGAGGACAGGGAACAAGGTGGGGGACGAGGGGGGGATAAAAAACACTGCAGTTTAAAAAGAGACATCAATATAGCAGTTTCTGTTTAAAGTTAATTTATTTTTAAGTGAATTAAAAGAATGGGGACTGAAAAACGAACCAAGTTTGAATGGGCTGCTAACTTAAAGTCAGCAAGTCTTATTCCGGAATCACTGACAGAATATCGACGACCACAATATCGAGGTCCCAAAATATTGGGACCTAAATATCGATGTCAAGAATATCGACATCCTATCTACATAATGATAAGTACAAAAATATCGAAACAAGAATATAGGGGCTCATTACGATGGCGGGCGGAAGCACAACCGCCGTGCTGGCGGATGCAAAAACCACCAGTTACCGCCGGCACGCAGCAGTCCACACGCCCGCCCAATTACGATGCGAAAAGTAGGCCAAACACCGCCGGCAAGCCAGCAACACCGTCCGCCATCAAAGTGCGCCCGTACACGTAGTGGCGCAGCCCAACTGACACACACCGTCCGACGAAACACGTCCCGCCCGGGCGCATAAATTACGATGCCGCAAAACAAACGGCACCCACGGCCAAGAGATACCGTACGACAAACCGAAGCGGTAACACGGACGCCGAGCACGGACAACGAAGAAGCGGCTCCCCGAGCATGAATCCAGCACTGCAGGCCCTCCCCATGCTCCTGCTGATGCACCACCAAGGACGCAACGTACCGCGGAGACGCAGGTAGGCACACACACAACAAGTGCACGCAAACAGCGCACACAGTGCAAGGGCGGAAAAAGCGGACAACCCCCCACCAGCGCGTGTACACTACACATCCACCATTGCATCCACATATGACACACAGGCCAAATCGTAACATCGCGTAACACATGTGTACACACCACCTGGGACTAGGAACCAACCACCCCGTCACGGCCCCAAAGCGGCGATGACGCCGCCACACATGCGCACAACGCAGAGGCCAACCGCAGCGCCATGCATGCGTCGCACACAGACACAGGGACACAACCAAGCAGCACACACATCAGCCCCACCCCGAACGCACATGACACGTGACAGGCCTGCCACAGACATGTCCCCAACGCCCAATTCACGGACAACACCCAACGCCACACAACCGACGCACACATGTCAGTGAAGACACGCAACAGCAGGACACACCCCAGTGTAACAAACATGGCGTAGCACACAGCGGCGGCAACACCAACTAGGAGAAGCAGGGTCCCTTCGGGAAGAGGAACGCCAGTACCACACTGAAACACCCATACCACCCTGCACATATGAACAAGACATATAAAACGGAACACCAAAGAGCCCGGGGACCGACAACAGGTGGCCCAAGAATAACATTCACACACAAGGCCCAACGCAGAGCGGAAAGGCAGCCTGCCGCCCACACAAGGGAGAGCAGACAGCACTGAATGACCTTCCATTCCAACTCCGAAACCACAGCCCTACGACAGAAGCCGGTGAATACAGCCATTGTCCAAGAATAGACCAACACAGGCATGCCGAGGAGACCGACCACAGGGCAGATAGCGCATATCACAGAAGCACACAACGGACGGGGAAGAAAGAAGAAAACACTCCCCATGTCGGCCACATGCAAGTTAATTGGAAGGAGTCACACATCACTGACCTTGAACTGTCTGAGAAGCATGTGGGATGAGGGCCCGTGTCCTCCAAACAAGCCAACAGAACACAAGTCCTGTCTCCCTACGACTACACAGAGCTCACAGCAACCTCGGAGCGTGCACATTGCAGACTGCACACACAGCCGGAGCACGCCACCACAACGCACCGCTGCGAAATGGCAACCGCAACACACCTACCCAACTACGCCGAACAGCTCAAGCTGTACAAAACCAACCTGTTTCATATATTGGGATGCGATCTCCTGTCCCTGCTGAACGTAAGTTACCGACTGACTTACCGCATCACATTGTTCAGCTGCGTCATGCCCGTCTTCTACTGTCGGAGGTGTCCCTACCAGCATCCCGTGGAGATATGCCTCTCCAACCCGGCATGTCTGAAGGCGGACCTGCTACCACTACTCCTCCCTCTGGACGCACACGACAGGGCCTGCTCTGCCTATGGGGGCATGGCGTATGTGGCCAACATCGCACCCGCACTGAAATGGGACCACTGTGCCTCCACACGACAGATCATCGAGAACAGCTACATCGAATGTCACCCAGCATGCCCCATCATGGTCCTCCAAGGGACAACTTACGAACAACACCTTGACAGCCACCATCCGCTACATTGGCTGGCAAACATGTACACCACCAATGACATGGAAGCCCTGCTGGACGGCATCGCATACCTGACAACCTGTAAATTCGTCGGACCACAACGCAGGTTCCCCGATTGACCTATGATGTCCAACCCCGCACCCATGCTTAGCTTCCGCACGGACTGGCCAGTCACCACCACAACAGCCATACCAAACGACCGGCAACTGTAACCACACCATCAACGACATCGCCATGACATCGGATATGACCGGGACATGCACACTGTTCCCCATCACATCCAGGAACACCGCATGCATCGTGGGAGGCAGTGGCATGGGCTCTGTGTATCGCACCCACATGGACAGAACTGCACGAACAACCAGGACACGACATGGATCCAGCGCACATGGACACACACACCACTCAGTGGACATGAATAGGTCGCCTGGAGTCTGTGGGTGCTGCACCCTCCCACCCCCGCCCCGGGAATCCCATACCAGGACCTTTGCATGGACGACAAGTGCATACAACAACAACACGACCCCAGTGACTGTGACATGTCCAGTAACCACCACAGTGCAACAACAAGTGGCACGCTGCTGCATGCACGCAAGCACATGCCCTGATGTCATCTCACATGCACGCGTGCATGAGGAACAACCGCAGCAAACCTGTCACATGGAACTGAGATGGACTGTGCCCATGATGCCAAGCGGTCTGGTAGGCTACATGTATACCGTCTGTGTCAAAGTCCGCAGCTCCGCAGCTATACGTAAATGTACATTAGCACAGCCTTGGCCAAGCAGATGTCACTCTGAAGCCCACATCCCACATGCAACAGCCAATCACATGTAACCCCACACCCTATCCCATTTGCAATCATGCTCAGTATATCCTCAACATGTATTCCGCTGCCAGTAGTGTCCACTATACTGCATCACAGAGGACAGAAGACTCAATATAATGTTTGAAACCACAACTGTCTCCGCTGACTCATTTCACAAGTACGAATGAGAGAGGATGAGAGTATGTGAAGTACACGGCAGTCGTGACATGACCATGTAGTCCACTGGTATTGGATGTCAACGCAAATGAGTAGCACAACTGTGGAAGACACACATGTGTCGTGTGAAGTCGTATGGACGCAGTGCTCAGGTGGGTGGGTGTGACGGGTAGATGCGCACATGCCAAGTTGGAGCACGCCGTGTTGGGAGGGGTCATGAACAGTACACCACCGCTTCCCTGGGCATTGTGAGAGGACACCTGTCGGGGGGAGTGAACACGTGTGTGCACAGCAGCCGGGCACACGTACAAAGCGGTACCAGGCGCACCTCAGCCCACCCTCTGTGGACAAGCTGGATCCTGTTGTGCGCCCGCCATGCCCCTTGACAAGGCACACACAGCCCCAGTCGACCAGGTGTAACCCCAACATAGTCAATCCGCACAGGCGATACAGGGCACGGGATGGCAGTGGAGCATGGTGTGTGAGAGGTCTCCTCGCGCTCCTCCTGGTCATATCACGCAGGCAATAGAACCTCAATGTCTAGCATGGCACAAGTCAAATGGAAGTGTAGGGGGACGCACCACAGCACGAGCAGCACTGACGTCACGGGAGGTGGCTCGCACCATCCCATCCATTGCCCATCATACCAACCACGCCACATGCCATTGCGACTAAGTGCAAGCGCGTGCGCCACCACCCCCGAGCCCTCCCCAGAGAGGCCAAAGAGTGAATGTGTGGGCCATCAGCCACAGACGGACGCGGCCTGGCCGCAAGGGCAGCCACAGCCACTGGGTGTCGCAGGTGGCGGACCCGGAAGGCGAAGACTGTGATGCATAGTCCATGCAGGCCGGGTCTCCATTTGGGGCACCACGCAGGTGGACGGCGTCCCGCCACACATCATACCCTGAGACAGCCCACTCGTGCAACTGGACCCACACATACACTCCTTGCCCTCTCTGGTGCGAGCTTGGGGCTGCCTGTGCAAGCGCTAGCCTCGCAGGTGAGCATGCATATTGGGGGAGCGAGGGGAGGACATGAGGGCTGGGGCGAAGATGACTGTATCACTGTCAGTTAGTACAAGGGATGACCCAGATGTGGAAAGGAAGAGACGTGTCCCGTGTGTACTGCAACTAGTCGCCAATCCAACTACCCCCCATGTCCGGAATGTAAGCCCGCACCTAGGCCCGCCCATCCGCCACATCGAACATACCACCAGCACGACAACCTTCCCATTCGAAACACTGACTGGGGGTGGCGACCAGTGAACAATCATGTGTAGCCTACCCACGCGTACATGTGGGCCCTCCATGATCCATGTCACCTGCGGCAAAGTCATGACATGCGCAATGAGGGAAGTGAGGAGAGCTGTCCGCCCCACGCGCAGAAGGTGCATCAGCTCCACAGACCCAGCAGCGAGTCCAGCAGGGGTCACATGTGCAGGGGCAGCTGTGCCTGGTGTGAAGGCACATGCATATAGACAGCACATCGACCAATGTGTAGTCTGCCCACATCTACAGTCCATCATCATGCGGACATAGGAATTGAACACAGGGCAACACATCTTAGTTGGTGCACCCACCGTGACCAACAATGCGCAATCATCGACGTACCCGCCCTGTGCATGGCCCCCCACCCAACGGAGGCACATCCAGTGCCACCATCCCACACACACAAGCCTTCCACGGAACATGCTGTGTCCAATGGTCAGTACAGAGTCAGCGCCCATCTGGTGGATCCTGAACAGGAGACACATGCACACACATGCCAGCTCCCACTATGTACGTCTGCCACCTGGCACGTGCAATGTAACCTCTCACCTGTGACGTGTGACTGCAAGCACACAGCCGTCTTGGCATGGGGCTGTCAATGTGGACACCTGTCAATGTTTCGGGAGGTGTGATCCGTACAGTGCTGTACATAGGGTGCAGTGCTGACACCTACTACTGTCTCATATCCCCTCGTGCCACAGGTCCCACTTGTTTTGGCCGCTCAGCCTGTGCCCACATCGTCGTCGTCGTGTGCCATACTCATCCAGCCGCGGAAGCAGTTCCATGCTCAGCAGACATTCATGTTGCCGTGGCGTTGCCGCTTGACGGATATGCAGTCAGTCCCCATCAGCACGCCCCGCAAGTCATTGGGGCCTAGATCCCCATGTGCATGCACATGGCAGTGGTTTGTATCACTAGCCATTGCCATTGTTGGGAGACCTGTGTAAGTGTATTGTGGCCGTGCCGTCCCAGCTTGACAGCTGGGCTGTGGCTCATGTGCTTGCTCAGTCATGTCAGTGATGTGTATGCGAAATTGCTATGTGTTGTGTTGCTTTGACATGTGTCCTCTGCCATTGTCCCTAGGCGGAGACCGAACATTGACCGCCCATACCAATTGCTGGCGGACATGGACGATACAGAGGTTATTAGGAAGTTTCGGCTGGACAGGCCAACCCTGCATCGACTGTGTGCCATGTTAGAACCCCATCTCCGTCCCCGCAGGGTGTATCCGACTGCTGTCACCCCCACGGCTAAGGTGATGGCCGCCATGCATTTCTTCGCCACTGGGTCATTCCAGCACACAGTGGGCATTGGAGGAGGGATGTCCCAGCCCATGTTCAGCAAGGTGCTGAGGGATGTACTGGCAGCCATGATGCTGTACCGAAACAGGTACATCCGCTTCCCCAGGGCTCGTGAATTGGCGGCAGTGAAGGGTGCATTCTATGCCCTTGGCAGAATCCCACACGTCGTTGGAGCCATTGACTGCACACATGTCGGCCTTGTTCCACCACAGGCCACTGAGCACCTGTACCGCAACAGGAAGCACACGCACTCCCTGAATGTGCAAGTGGTGTGCCTTGCGGACATGGTGATCACCCACGTGTGTGCAAAGTTCCCAGGCTCGGCCCATGACGCACACATAATGCGCAACAGCATCTTGCCACGACTGATGTCCAATATGCAACAGGATCGTGGCTGTATTGTCGGTGAGTATGTGGAGTGGTGTAGCGTGCTGGTTGTGCGATGCTGTCCCCTGTCCAGTTGGAATAGCAACGGTTCTCTGTGTCGCTCACACCCAGGTGACTCTGCGTACCCGAATGGGGCATGGCTGCTCAGTCCATTGAGGAATCCTCGCACCCCAGCAGACGATCGCTACAATGAGGCACATGGGAGGACCAGACGTGTGGTCGAGCGTACCTTTGGCCTCCTCAAGTCCAGGTTCAGGTGCCTGGACCGCACCGGGGGTGCGCTGGCGTACTCCCCACAGAAGGTGTGCCGGATAGTGGTGGCGTGCTGCATGCTGCACAATCTGGCCATTCGGAAGCAGATCCCCCTCATCGTGGATGACGGAGATCAACCAGGGCCCCAGCCCGCAGACCAGGACAGCTCGAGTGAGGAGGACAGCGGAGAGGAGGAAGCTGGTAATGTGCGGCAGCAGCTCATCGCCCGCTACTTCACTTGACGGTGAGTGTCCATGTACGACGGCTGATGTGGCTGTATCTGTGCAGGTGTGTGTGTGCTGTGTCAGGGTGGCCGTTTGTTCACTGCGTGCTGTGTGTCAACGCTCCATGGCCAGGGTAGTATGCCACTGTTGGTGGCTGTGGCATTGTGCCCTATTGCTCTGTGCGATGTGTGTACATTGCTTGTAGTTGTTGACATGTACTGTGTGATGGGTGTGTGACACACTCATTGAATGTGCTCCTGTTCTGTCTCCCACCCCTAGGTCCCTACAGGCCCTCCGGATTCCATTGCCATGCCACGCATCAGGTGCCTTTCCGCCCAAGGTGGCCGTTGTATTCCGTACAAATAAAACACAGGGCACAAACAGCAGTTAGTGTAAGAGGTGCATTTATTTCAAACTGTGACATGTGATTGTGTGTAAGGTGATGACAAAAGTGGTGCGTGCAGTGACAATGAGCTGTCGGTCATGGCTGCGTGATGCTCAGGGTGTACCCACTGGTTCTATGTCCATAGTCCAACACACACATGCCATCCAGATGGCTGTGTGGAGTGGGATCGTAGTCCAAGTCAATGCAGTGGCTGGTCAAGGAAGGCTGGCGGAAGGCTGGCTGGCTGCCTCACTTGCGTTTGGAGCGTGCGAAGTCCTCCCGGGAGATCGGCTTCCACTTCGGGCGGCCCCTTCCACGTTTGCGAGGGGGGGTGCCTGCTTGCGACATGCTGGTGGTTGAGGTGTGCTCACTGGCTGTGGACGCAGGGGAACTGGACACTGCTGCTCGACCCTGCGCCCCGGCAGGTGGTGGCGGAGGGGAGCTGCTGTCCCTGGCTGTGACCTCACCGCCACCACCAGCTGGCCCATGAGGTCCACGAGTTGGCCCATACGGGCGTCCATGGACCTCAGCACCCCCAGCACCTCACGCGTGTCTGAAGCAGACCTGACCCATTGTCCTTGGGCCTCTTCATAGGCCCCAAGGACTCTGGCCATTTGAGGCAGGGCATGGCTCCCAGGGGAGGCTGGCGTTTCCCTGACCCTGCTCCTCCTACCAGTCCTGCTGCCACCGGCCTGCCCACTAGCCACATTGCTCACCACGGTCCTCGCTGTGGCTCCCAGGGTGGATCCAGTCGGCCGGGCCACCACCTGCGCTGGGGCTGGTGCCAGCGAAGACGTGGTGGTGGTGGCGGCGGTGGTGGTCGGTGCGGCGATGGTGGCGGTTGCGGCAGTGGTAGTGGCCGCAATGACCGTGGGTGTGGCCGCAACGACAGTGGCAGCAGGGGGCTGGGAATGTTCAGCAGCCCTGGATGATGGGTTGGTGGGTAGGAGGGGTCCTGGGGAGCGGCTGGGCCCTGCCACACCAGATGGGCCTGCTTGGTGGTCCGTGTCCGAAGAGGAGGACAGATCCTCCAGATCCGTGTGTCCTCGTTGGGGGCTTGTAGGCTGGCTGTGCTGGCTGCTGGCTCCATCCCCAGCATCCAGCAGTTCGTCACCTGTGGAGAGAATGAGATTTGTTATTGTGTTGCACCTGGCGAAGTATGTATTTGTCGTCTGACATTAACAGTTCGTGCAATCTCGTACATGGGTTTCCCGGAGGCGTGTGTGTGGCTGTAGCATTTGTAGTTGTGTGTGCTTGGCAATGGGACTGTGTGCTGTGCACATGTGGCATGGGACGGATTGGCCATGCCGATGGGTGTGTTGCTGTGCCCCTACTTATTGTGACTCTGGTGTATGCGGGCTCCTGGCCCATCCTGGGTCTGGTTTGTACTTTGCTTTTGGGGTTCAAATGGTACGCTTAGGAACGCATATGGCAACATGGGGGCCATGCCCCAGATTCACATTTGGGAGGGAATATGCTTTTGGGGTTCAAATGGAACGCTTAGGAACGCATATGGCAACATGGGGGCCATGCCCCAGATTCGCATTTGGGAGGGAATATGCTTTTGGGGTTCAAATGGAACGCTTAGGAACGCATATGGCAACATGGGGGCCATGCCCCAGATTCACATTTGGGAGGGAATATGCTTTTGGGGTTCAAATGGAACGCTTAGGAACGCATATGGCAACATGGGGGCCATGCCCCAGATTCACATTTGGGAGGGGATATGCTTTTGGGGTTCAAATGGAACGCTTAGGAACGCATATGGCAACATGGGGGCCATGCCCCAGATTCACATTTGGGAGGGAATATGCTTTTGGGGTTCAAATGGAACGCTTAGGAACGCATATGGCAACATGGGGGCCATGCCCCAGATTCGCATTTGGGAGGGAATATGCTTTTGGGGTTCAAATGGAACGCTTAGGAACGCATATGGCAACATGGGGGCCATGCCCCAGATTCGCATTTGGGAGGGAATATGCTTTTGGGGTTCAAATGGAACGCTTAGGAACGCATATGGCAACATGGGGGCCATGCCCCAGATTCGCATTTGGGAGGGAATATGCTTTTGGGGTACATGCTGTGAGCCATGGGTGCCGAACGTGACATGTGTTGTGGCAGCATGACAGTGCATGGTCTGAGGTGTGTGCATGCCTGACATGGCCTGCATATTTGCTGTCTGTTGTGATTACTGGACATGGCATTGGACGCATCGTTATGAGTGAGTGTTGGTTGTGTGCCAGCCAACGTATTGCAGTTGTCCCATCTCCTTGGTGTGCGTGCTGCCCTGTGCCATGTGCATCACTGCAGTGCTCGGGGGGTGTGGCCCATGTTGTGTGTTGTTGCTCACAGTGTGGCGTGCGCTTCATTGACTTCTGGCACATGGTTGGTCATGGGCATGTATCTTAGCGTGACTGCTGTATGTGTGGCAGCTGTGCGGATGACATGCCTTTCATGAGACTGGGGCTGACGGATGGGATGGATGGTATGTTGTATGTGCATGGTGTGTCTGTGTGTTTGATGGGTTCAGTGGTGTTCGTGTGCATTTATGTTGTTCCGCTCTGTTGCGTCTAGTGTTGTTTGTCTTACATAGGCGTAGTTGTGGGGTGTGTGGTTGACAGGCAGTAGGGGCTACATGGACAGGACTTCAATGGTGTTTCGGTTGTGTGTGATGAGTTGCACAGTGGCTGCCGTGTGGTACTATATTCAGTGTGGCTTGTGCATGCAGACGTGGCTCCTTGGGTGTTGCTATGTCTGTGATGGGTCATGTGGGGTGTGAGTCTGTTGTTCATGTCCGTGTGCACATTGTTCACTTGTTCGTGACGGTGGGCGGTGCTGCGTGTTCGTTTGCTACGTGACATGTCCCATGTGTTGGTCGTGTTCCGGTCCTCATGCCTCCAGTAATCCAGCCCTGTCCAGTTTCCCACCTGCAAGTTGTTCGTGCGTGCACTGTACTGGATGCCACATGGCTCTAAGCGGGGGTGCTCCATGTTGCAAGTCTGTGGGGGTGGGGGGGTGTTGTGGGTCGTGGGGTGGCTGGACACCCACTGACACCGATTGCTGTGGACCGTGATGTCTGCCTTTCGGCTGTCGTTGTGCACTGCGGTGGCTGACACGTGGCTGTGGGGTGTGGGGGATGCTCCTCCTTGCTGTGCTGTGGGACTAGGGGCCTGGTGTGTGTTGTACTTGGGCTGTCCACCGTCCCACCCACTGCACTTTGTGTTCCTGCCACTTACCTGTTACTTGTCGGTTAGTGCAGCTGTGGCGGACACATGGGTGTGGTGGGTGCTCGTTGTGGCGCTTCTGGCATATTTGGGGACCTGTTGGTGGTTACGTGGCTGGCTGAGTGTACACATGTCCCCACGTATCTTACAGTTGTTCGGTTTGGGCTGTGTGTGGTGGTGTCTGTTGCATGTGTGTGTGATGTGTTGTGTATTGTGTGCTGGACATGGGGGTGTTTGTCCCTGGGAGCTGTGGCATGGTGGTAGTGCATGTGAGTACATAGCGGTGTGCTGGTATACATTAGTTTGTACTTACCAGCCTCCACTCCCCTGCTAATCCGGCGAGGATCTCCGGATGTATTATGACTCGCACCTTCTCCTCCCACGCTTTGAAGGTCTTGAAGAGCGCGGGATTCCCTCCGCCACTGACGGCAGCCAGCTCTCTGTTTTTGCCCTCCTTCTTCTTGACCAGGCTCTTGACGTCATTCCAACGTTTGTTTATTTCTCCTCTGTTCCTGGGCAGGGTCCCGACTGCATTGACCTGGTCTACGATCCGGTTCCACATTCTGTTTCTGGTGGCTAGTGGTGTGTGCTGGACCATGTTCCCATAGATTTGTGGGTACACCTTGATGATCTCGTCGACCATGACCGTCAGCTCAATGGGCGTGAACTTGGGCATTCTTTGTGGTGCCATGGTGTTTGTGGTGCTGGTGCGGTATGTGTTGTGTAATGTGCAGGGGGTTTGTGGTGCAGGTGTTTGGTGGTGGTGGTGGTGGTGGTGGTGGTTGTGATGTGTGCGTTTCTGTGGTGTGCTGCTGTCCTTGCTGTGTCACTGTGTCCTCTCCTCTCCTCTCTGGTTTGCAATGTTGCAAGGGGTTGTGGTCTGTGGGAGTGCTGCTTTTGTACTTATCTATGTGGGTGTGTCCTCATGGTCTGTTGTTTTCAGGTGTGTTGTGTCTGGGGTTCTGGCCTTTGTAGTTTTTGTTTGTCCAGGGGGTGTTTTCGGGATGTGTACTGTGCTTGTGTATTTGTGCGTGCCTTGCTGTGTGGACTTGTTGGCCATGTTGTGTGCTATTGGTTTTGTGAGCGGATGGTTTCTGTGCAGGTACGTGGGCGCCATGGCTTCTGCCGTGTCGATTCTCATCGGCGTTGTTTGCGCTGGCGGGCGGTATATTTGTAGTTTACCCGCGCTCATGGCGGTGCGATCGTAATTTCACGTGCGGTGTGTCGGGCGTGAGGGCGGGCGGTTTTGTGTTGTCGTGCGTGTTTCCGTCCGTGGCGGGCGGTTTGACTCCGACTCGGACGATGGCGGGCGGTATTTTGTGTGATTTTTCCGCCGATGGCGGTTTTCGGTTTGTGTAATCGTAATGCGTGGTCGGTGTTCAGACGGTGTGTGCGGGCGGATTTTTGCCGCTTCCATGTCTGGCGGATTTTTTTACGCCGGGTATCGTAATGGGCCCCATAGTTGTTAAAAATATCGATGTAAAAAATATCGTTTTTTTATATATAAAAAATAATATAAAATAAATTAAATAATACATATAACTTAAAAATAAATATTTATAATTATTAGAAAATGTTAACAATTATAAGTAATAAATGTAATGTAAAAATAAATTAAACATACATATATAAAATATAATATATATATTTTATTAATAATAATTAATACATAATTATTTTAATAAATTATAAAATATTCTAAATATATTATACAATTATAAATACATATATTTATACATACACCTGTAACATAAAAATATATATATATTATAAATTAAAATATTAAAATATTTATTAATTTTTAAAACTACATTTTACACTACATTAATTGCAATAGTAAGGAAAGTGTTAGATAGCGGAGGTGAATAAATTACTATTCCCACTCCATCAAGTGCAACAGTAGTGAAATTGTTGGATAACGGAGGAGAATAATTTACTATTCCCACTCCAGCGAGTACAACAGTAGGGAAAGTGTTGGATAGCGGAGGGAATTAATTTACTATTCCCACTCCAACAAATGCAACAGTAGGGAAAGTGTTGGATAGCGAAGGGGAAAAAATTACATCCCACTCCAGCGAGTGCAACAGTAGGGAAAGTGTTGGATAGTGGACAGGAATAATTTACTATTCCCACTCCAATGACTGCAACAGTAGGGAAATTGTTGTATAGCGAAGAGGAAAAAAATACTATTCCCACTCCAGCAAATGCAACAGTAGGGAAAATGTTGGATAGCGCAGGGGTAAAAATTACTATTCCCACTCCAGGGAGTGCAACAGCAGAGAAAGTGTTGGATAGCGGAGGTGAATAATTTACTATTCCCACTCCATCAAGTGCAACAGTAGTGAAAGTGTTGGATAGCGGAGGGGAATCATTTACTATTCCCACTCCAGCGAGTGCAACAGTAGGGAAAGTGTTGGATAGCAGAGGGAACTAATTTACTATTCCCACTCCAACAAATGCAACAGTAGGGAAAGTGTTGGATAGCAAAGGGGAAAAAATTACTATTCCCACTCCAGCGAGTGCAACAGTACGGAAAGTGTTGGATAGCGGACGGGAATAATTTACTATTCCCACTCCAATGAGTGCAACAGTAGGGAAAGTGTTGGATAGCGGAGAGGAATAATTTACTATTCCCACTCCAATGACTGCAACAGTAGGGAAAGTGTTGGATAGCGAAGAGGAACAAATTACTATTCCCACTCCAGCGAGTGCAACAGTAGGGAAAATGTTGGATAGCGCAGGGGTAAAAATTACTATTCCCACGCCAGAGAGTGCAACAGTTGGGAAAGTGTTGGATAGCGGAGGGGGATCACTTACTATTCCCACTCCAGCAAGTGCAACCGTAGGGAAAGTGTTAGATAGCGCAGTGGTAAAATTACTGTTCCCACTCCAGGGAGTGCAACAGTAGAGAAAGTGTTGAATAGCGGAGGTGAATAATTTACTATTCCCACTCCAGCAAGTGCAACAGTAGGGAAAGTGTTGGATAGCGCTGGGGTAAAAATTACTATTCCCACTCCAGAGAGTGCAACAGTAGGGAAAGTGTTGGATAGCAGAGAGGAATAAATTACTATTCCCACTCCAATGAGTGCAACAGTAGGGAAAGTGTTGGATAGCGGAGGGGATAAAATTTAAGATTACAGCTATTGAACCTAAATCCCCAAACAAAATTTAAAAAAAACAATTACCAAAAATATTTATCAATTAATAAATGAATATTAATTATCAACTAATGATTAATTTATTTAAAGTACATTACTTTCCACCCTCTACCCCAAAAATTCACCAAAACACACACATAAAAATATTTACACATTTTCCATAACTATTTTAACATTAATAAATTAATAACAATCAACAAACCATTATTTTAAAAAAAGATTCTTCCCAACATTTACAACTAAAAACCCCACAACTCACACATCAAGATTATTCCACAATTAGCATATTAAATATTTTATTACTTAATTATCATTAATTTACAAATATTTAAATAATTATAAATAATTTACCTCCCACCATATTCCATTATAAATCACACCAACAATGTTGCAAAACATGACACAATTAACATAATTAATTAACACTCAATTAATTAATTGATAACAATTAACAATCAAAATAAAAACAATTAATAATAAATTAATTCACACAATTAACACTATAAAATAACATTAAATAAATATTATATTAAAAATATTTAAAAATGTATTAAAATTAAATTACTTCCCACCATACTCCCCTATCAACACACAACCCACTCCTAAAAAAGGACACAATTAACATAATTACCAATTAATTAATAATAATTAACAACCAATTAATAATTAATTAATAATATAAATAAATTACCACAATTAATAATAAAAATATTAAATACATAATTAATAATTATTAAAAAATATTAATTAATTAATTACAATAAAATTACTTCCCACCCTACTCCCCTATCAACCCACAACCCGCTCCTAAAAAAGGACACAATTAACATAATTACTAATTAATTAATAATAATTAACCAATTAATAAATAATTAATAATAAATTAATTACTACAATTAACAATATAAAATATAAAATACATAATTATTAATTAATAACAAATATTAATTAATTAATTATAATTAAATTACTTCCCACCCTATTCCCCTATAAACCCACAACCTGCTACGGAAATAAAACGCAAAATTTACTTAAAATAAAATTAATAACTCCTAAAAATGTAATACATATATTAAAAAACAAATGCAATACTTGAACGAAAATATAGAATACATACTAAAATACATAACACTAATATAAACATCGATATTATTAGCAACGATATTTTTACAAACGATATTACTAACTTCGATATTAACAAAAACTATATTTCTTACCTTAAAGTCGATATTCTGGTCCACGATATTCTTGCAGTCGATATTCTGTCATCACGATATTTGCAACTCGATATTGTTGTATGTCGATATTTGCAACTCGATATTATGTCTGTGCACCCTTATTTCGAATACAAGCACGCAACACCTATTGCTCTAAAAGGGCCTCAGAGCCCCTTCTCCACCCGCCTCCGGTGCTGTAATCCGGACTGCTAAAGCTTCCAGGACACAGAGGATTCTTATCTGATGCGTGTGCTGGACTCTAGTACTTCACCGGCCATTCAAAGCTTTTCAAAAGTGAAGGAGGCTTTGTTTTTTCTAGGTTTCACCTGCACAGCGCTCGTGTAATCTATTGTATTTAGTATATCGTAAAAGGGGCTTCTCTTATCACTTTCCAAGGCCAAAGTACTCATCTGAAATCCGATTTAGTGGGTGGAACTTTTTTTCTTACATTAAGGCTGCACAGCATGTACTGTTTACAGATACTTAACTTCCCCTGGCTGCACGCATTTACGATACTTATCTTCTACTAAAGCTGTTCACACTGTTTAAGCCCCATTCACTGTCCAGACTTCAGGGACAGTTAAACTATAAGATAAGATCTCTTCCCAGGGAAAAGGCAGACAGCTTTTAACAGTAAGCAGGGATGCTTGCTTTTTTATTACTTTGGGGCCGATTCCGATTCAGGCCGGAAATCTCCCCGATCGAGCCGGACCCGGAGAGATTTCTGACCGAATCGGACCCGTGCAGCCCGACCGAACGAGTACGATGCGCACGTATGCCATCGGACTCGAGTCGGTCGGACTCCCATTGAAGTCAATGGGAGCCTGTCGTACAACGCGTACGCGGGCTCCCATTGACTCAATGGGTGCGATACGGACAAGGGCGCCCCCTACAGTGTGTACGCAGCGAAGCGACTCGAGCCGTACACGCACAGGTAGGGGGGACCCATGGGTCCCCCCTGTGTGCGAGTCGCGTGGCTACACATACAAGGGGGTCCGACACGGACCCCCGAAGTACGGCTCCGACTGCTCTTTCGAGCCGGACGGCGCGGCTCGGTCGGACTGCTCGCGGCGCGCATCGTACTTACCCGGCCGGGGAACGTCTCCATTGCGCGGTGCGAGTCGTGTCCGTGCGAGTCGGTCGGTGCGGTTAGACCCGGGATCGAGTCGGTCGGAGCGGTCGGGACGCCCGTACGAGTCGGTCGGCGATTTCGCATCGTACTCGCTCGTCCGGACGCGCATACGGATCGGTCGGGAAATAGGGCTCCGAATCGGATCCGGTAAAGCCGAATCCGATTCGGAGCCCTACCGGCCGAGATCGGAATCGGCCCCTTTGTTGTGTAAAGCAGATGCTTTAGCCTTAGAATGTTTATGGTATTTCCTTATTCATGCATCAGTACCTTTCTTTGCACTTTGTCCGCATTATTGGATCGATTTTACTACTATACAGGCAGTCACAATTACAGTTAAAAGGGTATTGATTTATATGGTGCATCAGGTACCGTGGCACCAGGGCCAAAAGAAAGTTGTCATAACTCCACTAAAACCATATATTGCTATATTTACCTACTAAAAAGAAAGTCACAAGTGCAGTTCCCTTGCAGGCATGAGGGTCATGATTTCAATGGTGCAACAGGTGCAGTGACACCCCAAATATTGCAATAATTAACTACTAAACAGGCAGTCACAAGTGCAGTTACCCTACAGGCAGCAGGGTCATTATTTGAATGGTGCAACATGTGCAGTGTCACCCGGGCCAAAAGTTGTCATAACTCCTCTAAACAGCAAATATTGCTATATTGTACTACTAAACAGGCAGACACAAATGCAGTTATCTTGCAGGCACTAGGGGCATGATTTGAATGGTTCAGCAGGTGCAGTGGCATCTAGCCCAAAAGTTGTCAGAACTCCTCTAAACATATAAAATATTGCTATTAGATCAATTAATTTTATTTTCCTTATTTAATTTTTCAAAATATTGCTATTGCTTACCCTCACTATTCCACTAGTAACCGCACAATATATTGCCTTTTTGTACATAAACAAGTCATAACACTTTAACAGATTTTCTGTAACTTATATTGTACAACTACTCAGCAAGCTACAACTTACAACAAAAAACAGCTTATTATTAATCATATAGGCGAAACCTAATGTGTTTACCAGTGCTTGTTTTTTAATTGCTTCTGCAGTCACACGCTCTCTTCAACCCACTTGCAAGGTGTCAAAAGCTTGGTAGGTACAGATCAACAGGGATGAATGGCTTCATTAGCATATCTCTCCCCAATGACAAATACACTGCAGTAGTAACTTGTCACATTTTTTGGTACCACAAATGAGAGGTTTTGCAAGTTTCCTATAAAATAGAAATGAGCAATACAGTTACATTGTATTATTATCTCTGCATTTCTATAGCGCTTTCCTAACCCTTGTGAGCCCCAGGGAGCTGAAACATAAATATTTATGACAAAATATAAATGTTATGGACTTTTTTTATTTTCTTAGTGCCTTGAAACCATTCATAAGACACAATTTAAACAGAATCTTTCTTGATTACAGTTATATTCTGTCATTAGGTTCTAGAAATGATTTTATTTAATGCCCCTGTCCTCCTTGTCCATCCCCTCTTATTCCAGATAATTTTTGTGTTTAGCAAAGTGTATTGTGAGTGGTATAGGCACTGTTGTCGCATTTTCCTTCTACAGAAGCTGCTTTGAGGGCGACTGGGTGAACTTATGGGCCTTTTAAGTGCGTGAAACACTATTTGCACTTCTGAAGGTCGATACACTTTATCTAATAGCAAAAAAGTCCAAACATAGGCCACAAGGCGCACACACACACTTCTATCCATCCATACATTAGAATCAGTCAAGAGCAACTTGTCACTTCTTTTCACCTCAAATTCATGTATAAGAGCAGCAAAACCACACGGTAAAAGCACAACTCTGATTACCACATACAACATATATGCAACCTTTGGGTGTTAAAACTGTACTAATTAGCTGAAACCTTTGCTAATACAGTGTTATGATTTATAAAAATGACAATAAAATTAAGTAATACCTTTACAAAAAGTGTCACATTATGCAGCATCATTTGCTTTTTACTGCTGCATTATTTAGTCAATGCTTTCACATAATTTGGTTGTCCCTGATCTGTGGGAAATCCATTAAATTGAGAGTAAAGCTCAGGTGGTTAATATAGAGGTGGGCTAGCCAACAAATTAACAGGGTCAGCTGCTCCGGAGCCGAGCCAAAGGTATGGCTCAGAGCCTGTGCACGAGCGGAGCCCTGAAAATGTTTGCCATGAAATTCATACATCAAACATCACTTAAAATATGATAAACATCTCTTCAGAATACAAAAAAAAAAGTTTATTTCTTTAACATGTAGATGTTTTTTCTTAAATTCGTCACATTATAGCACTGCACTGAGAAGTATTTATTAAAAGTGATAGATTTTGGGGGCGTGGCTTGAAGCGTCAAGATGGCAGTCGCACTCTAAGAGTGCTCCGGACCCCTCCGTCATCCGCTTCATATTCCGCCACCATCGGCTGCCATCCATCCCCTTAACTCACCATCGGCACTTGCCATAATCCGTGCTGTACACCGGTGGCGAGAAACACCGCACCACCGGAAGAGATACCCGGCCCGGCGCCCCAAGACACACAGGCCACAAGATGGCAGCTCCCGCCGGCCGGGCCTCGAGGCTGTAGCCTGTACCGGGCGCCGTGTGACTGACAGCGGAAACACTAATGCCGAGACCAGAGGCCCCCTCTGTGCTGCGGATCCCTGCCCGAACACTGAGTGACCCACCTGGAGGAGGGGCAAGGCGGAGCGACGTGGTCCCGGGACAATCCTGCCTCCGGGCGGCCTGGAGAGAGACGTCCTTCCGTGCGGCCTGAGGTGAGACCTCCCTTTCCCTGGCTGAGCCTCTGGGGCTGAGGCAGGAACCCACGCCGAGAGGATAGCACCTGGCTGACAAGCGGGACGAGGGTCAGAGGATCGGCTGCCGTCTCGGCAGCAAGGGAGGCCCATGGCCTGGGCCTCTCCCTCCCCTCGATCGCTGTGCTGTGTGGATGAGGAACGGCCCGGGTTCTGGACTGGTCCGTCTTGGCCTGGGTGAGGTGCTGCCTCCTGTGACCACCCGCGACCCAGTGAGAGCGCTCCATACGGACCCCCGGTGCACAGGAGACACCGACTGCTGGGCCTGGCGGGGTGGAGGTGCTAAAGCCGGCCCCTGTGTGTCCTCCCCGGCCTGGTGTGGCGTCGACCATAACTTCAGGGTTCTGCTGTGTGGCGGGCTAGTGGCGGGATGATCAGCTGCCGGGGTCACGCAGCGGGGGCCTCGGGAGAGGCTCCCCGGCCCCCCCTCCTCTTTCAGACCCTTGGGGCACGCCCGGCTGGATGCCATCATGGCCCTCGGCCCGGATCACTGAGATGCTGGACTAGGCCGTGCCTGGAAGGCCTCCTTCCTGCTTTCATAAGTGGCCTGAACCCTGAGCCCGAGCCCCGCTTTGAAGTGACCTGCCAGCCGGACCCCCAAGGTAAACTGGCAAGCGCACGCAGGGGGGAATAGCGAAAGACCTGGGAAACCCCCGCTGCCTGACCGCACCCTGCAAGCACGTGTTAACTTTAGACCCCCCTGGGGGGGCCACGCATGAGACACAGGGGGAACACGTTGAGCCTTGAGGGACCCTCTGACACTGGGGCCCCCTGCTATCCCGCCTGAGTCGAGGATGTGCGGCGCAGGAGAGACCGCCTGGGCGGGATGGGGCTTCGCCCAGCTGCTGCAGTGGACTTGGTGGGGTCACAACGCCTGGAACTCCTTAGGTAGAGGGTTCGGCTGCGAGGTCGCGCAGCGGTGGCCTTCTGGGGGGTCTCTTACTCTGCCTGATTAGGCCCAACAACTCTGCGGGCACGCGGACTCGCAGGGAAGAAGAAAAACACCCACCCACGGCGAACCCCTGTGCTAGTGCATTCCAGCCAGCAACTAGGAGACAGTCAGTGGCCGGGATCCCAAGACGCCCCCTGGGGCACCACTACATCCACATCACCCCTTGGAGGGGGTGTAGCCTTCCCCCCCGCCTCAGCCTCTGAGTTTCGGCGCACCACCATCTGAACGGACGCAGCCCCCTCTCAGCATCTACGATGGGGAGGGACCGTGTCCCTAAGTCATCCACTGCCCAAACTCAAACTAAAATGGACCAATATACTACAAGTGATCGGGTCCCCGCGGAGGGGGCACTTGGGGGCTCCGCCTCCCAGGGACTGACCTAACAACTATCCTGCAGGCCATCAGCGCCTCTCAGGCCTCAGTGGAGAACAAGATCGGCGAGGTCCAGGTAGACATGGCCCTCATTCACCAGGACCTGCACAACGCCACAGCTCGTATTTCAGAAGCGGAATCCCGCATTCCCACAGTTGAGGACGAGCTCAGTCAACTAAAGGAACAGGTAACCCACCTGCAAACACATATTAAAGAGCTGCACCAAAGGGCTGAGAACGCCGAAAACCGGTCACGTCGTAACAACCTCCGCCTGGTGGGGTTCCCGGAGGGGACGAGCAGGGTCAAACAGCTGCCTTTGTGGAAACCTGGCTGAACTCTTGGATGCCCAAGGAAGCACTATCAACATGGTTCGCTATTGAGCGTGCCCACCGCTCTTTTGCTCCTAAACCGCCTCCCGGTGCTCCGCCCCGTCCTATCATCGCTAGGATCTTAATCTTTAAGGACAGGGACGCCATCCTGAACGCAGCCCGGGCCCATGGCACCTTGAAGTTGCAGAACCACATCATAATGCCCTTTCCGGACTATACTAGGGAGGTTCAGGCTCAACGACGCTCATATACGGAGGTCAAGCACAAACTTCGTGACCTGGGCCTGCGGTACGGGCTCCTCTTCCCGGCCCGCCTCCGGGTTGTCTTTCAAAACAAGACGCTCTTATTAGAGACCCCACAATGTGCGTGGACCTGGCTGACCGAGGAACGGCCCCTCCGGGTCCGCTCTACATCTTTGACCGGGCCGTCCGGATCACAGAGGGCTGACCCACTCTCTCCTAAGCAGCAAAGGAGGCACACGCAGTCCCGCAGGGGCCGAGGGCCATGTGGAGGGGCGTCCGAGTTGCCTGGCTGGGTGCCCGTGGACCCAAGACCACTGTGATCCCTCCAACCTCACGGGAACAAAGTAGAGAAAGCTCCGTGGATGAACTGCACCGAGACCCGGGCCCCTCCGAGGCCCCGGACCCTACGGCTTCAGATTCCGACCTTTCCAGAAGCCCTGCACTCTAGGGAATCAGCCAGAGGTACAGAAGCATGGATCGGAGAGGTCCTGATTGGACAAGGAGGGGAGATATATCCCACGGACAATGCAGAACTAAGGGGCATGCCAATAACACTACCATATCCGATATTGTGGAGGGGTCCACCACCACCACGCAGTTCCCAGCTAAGCGTTTCAGTTTAGCTTGTTGTTGTTATTTTCTCTTTCTTTTTCAGGGCGACAGATGCTTCAGTTCCGGAAGTATAGGGTGGAGGGAGGTAGAGTGGGAAGGGTGGGGACCGTTGTCCTCTGGGTAGTTTTAGGTCTGAATTTGCCATGGTCTCCTTTCCTTAAGATCTACAGCACTTTGACATTTCCTTACTGCGCCGACACTGCAAGAACGCACAACACACAGCGCGAACTGCAATTGCGCGTTTGCATTGAAGTGTACCAACCCCCCGGGGCCCATTGCCCTTTGGCCCACTCATTATGTATACCAGCCACGATACAGACGTCCACCAAGGGTAAGTCCCTCCATGTTCTATCCTGGAATGTGAACAGACTACTAGATCGCATCAAGCGAGCGGCGGTCCTCAAATACGCCCAACGCCACGCACCTGATATACTCTTGCTCCAGGAGACCCACCTCCTGGGGACCCATTGCCTCTTACTCGCATGATACGGTTTTGACAGGGTGTGGCATTCTGGTTTCGAACGAAGCTCGCGGGGGGTTGCAATCCTACTGTGGCGAGGACTCCCCTTCACCCCCGGCCACATCGCGACGGACCCCCAGGGCTGGTTTGTGACCGTGTCCGGGAAGCTAGAGGGGAACACCCTTAACCTGGCGTCCATATTTGTCCCACCCGCTACGCTCACCTCCACCCTGCAGCACCTCACGTATACAATCTCCTCCCTACCCCTGGGGCAGACGGTGATTGGGGGAGACTTCAATGCAGTTATGCAACCGACACTTGACGTGACCGGCATACCCTCCTCAACGAGGCTAGCCCATGCAAAGAAATTGGCCGATTGGGCGGCTACCCCCGGTCTGTGCGATGTCTGGAGGGTCTGGAATCCCCGAGGCTCTCAGTATACCCATATCTCAGCAGCCCACCGCATGCACTCCCGCATTGACCTGATCCTCCTGCCTGCCCCCGACTGTCACAGAGTATTGATCCAGCGGTAATTTCACGGTAATTTCTCAATGCAAAACCTCATTACCTCTAGTTTACCGCTTAAAGGGGATGGACCTTTGCCACCGTTTATCATCATCAGGAGACTTTACATAAACATGAAAAATCAATATTTAAGGCAATAATGAGAGTTGTGAGTAATTTTAAAAGGGTTTTATTTTCTAGTCAAAAGTTAAGGTTCTCAGACCCTTTATTCATTATTCAAATATCAATCAGGTTACAGAATTGAAAAATAGGGAAAATAGAATTAATACAGAACATATTATGGATTGCATACAAAGCACTTCATAAAGAAAAGGGAATGAGGCATAAAATGTCAGTCAGAACTCTTTAAAGAGTTTCAGGAAAAATATAATTCAAGAGTGAGTTTGCAAGGCTAATCAATAATGAATAATTGGCAAAAATCTCCCATAAAGAGAAATAAATGCATAAGACAAATAAATCTTTTCAAAGCCAGTTAGTCAAAGCATGACATTTTAAAGTTTTAGAATCTAAACCTGTCCTGATATATAAGTTGGTCTCTCTTTCTCTGTCTGCTCGCTATGCATCTCTGCTTCTCTGTGTCTGACACAGAGGAGCTGCTCCTTGAATGAGCCCTCCCTTTACAAGACCACAGAAGCTGTGATCTGCCTCGCGTCCTGCCAAAAATATAATGTGCAAGGCTAGCCTACACCTCTCTGAAAAAAATATGAGCAAGGCCACACCTCCCAGCTTAGCAACCCCTATTTCAAGCAAAAATACACGTGATGGTCTTCGTAGCTTGTCTAATCAGATTTTCAGAACACATCGACACCCATGGGCTGACTGTACACTTCATCAATCAGGCGCACATTTGAGTCTAAACAATTACATTTTCTGCAACAAAAGTATTAATCATGCGAAAACAGATAATACATATTATAAGAAAAATGTGTGCTTTGCACTTTTCACTCCATATTATTAAGTGAAGTAAGCTTTGTTTAAACAACTACATAGAGATAAAAGTTTGCAACATGCCTTTATGAAGAGACGGAAACAGAGGCATAAATTTTAACAAGGTCTTTCATTGAAGACGTTTCTTCTCATGGGAGACGGGAGGAAACAGAGCAGGGAGGAAAGCATTCCTTTGTTATCTCCAAGGCTAAAGGCCGCACAGTGAGCTAAGCCTGCCAAAGCATTTTCAGCCTTTTCTACACCATAAAATGCGTGTTAATTCAGCACAATTGAAAGTTCAAAACACTTTTTCTAAATTATATGTACATTCTATAGTGAGGTTAAATCAAAAATAATCACAATTAAACATCCATTATTAATTAATTGAGCATGGTTTTACATGATTTCATTTGCAGGCCTCTTTCATGTTTTCACTTTTCATGCACCAAAAGTGCCACTTTTAAAAAGCATTTGACCAGGCCTCATTTCATGTTTTTCACTTTGCATGCACCATAATTTGCGTGCCAATTTTGAAATGCAGTCTGTCTGAAACTTAAAACAGAGCAATGCCTAATCTAGGTGAAATCTGAGCTACATCAACTCACCCTTTGATGATAACAAATCATGATACCTCAAATGATTTGTAAATCATCACACTTATTTAATTTCGCAGGTGACATTTGATCAAATAGCACACTCATTATTAGCTCAGTCTAATATATTTTCTCTACCTAAAATATTACTACTCATCTTTACTGTATGTAGACATGGTAATTTCATTAGCACACTTATTTCACACAGGTATATAAGGAAAAACTCCTACTAAAATTAGTTATTATTACAAAAGCTGAGTATATAACAATTTTACCTCTATTTCTAAGGCAACACAAGTTTTGTCTGTAATCAGATCATATATAGCCAAGCTCAAAAGTTTAGTGCAGAGTTCTATAAGTTGCTTCTTGGAACTGTTAGTTTTCTTTGAAATAAGTAACTTAAATAATAAAAGGAAAATTCAACAGGACAGTTCTTTTTTTTAATTTATTTCTTTTCTTCTTTTTCTTTCATCATTCAAAGATTCTTTTCTCTTCAGCTCTTGACAGTTCTCATTTATTGTTTCAGAATTTCTTTGCTCTTTTTCACCAGCTTGCCATCAAGGTGGCTCATACAGTTCAAGCCTCGCATTACACAGTTCATTCAATGTGGCATTCTGTACTTTTTCCATGCAATTTGACCACTCAGGTGCTAAGAAACTCTGACAGAGCACCATCAATTCTTTGCACGTTTTCAATTCAAGCCTTTCACTTTGTTCATATTCAGACTTTTCAGCTATGGGTGCAAATGATTTTTCAAGGGACCACTGCAGACGTTTTGGATACCCTTTCAGCCAGCTTTTTTCTACCTCCACTCGTAGGCCCACAGCACTAATTTCTTCTTCAGAGGCTGCACCTGACTCATTCACCCTTTTGACACCGCTTTCATCTGAGTCAGTTTCCACTTTTTGCTTTTCCAGTGCCACTTCAGTTTTCTCTAGTGCTGCTTCACGCTCTGTGTGTTCCCTTACAGCTTGACTGACCCTCTTCTGTGGGCTTTTGACCACTGCTGGCATCTTTTCTTGAAGAGGAGCTGTTTTATCAGGGGGACACTGGACCATACGTGTGTGAGAGGCATGCACCCAATTTGGAAGGCCACCACATTTCACAACAGTCTTTGCCAGGATATTTGGAACAGGCCTTTCCATTTCACAGCATCTCTCAGATCAAAGTTTTGGCACCATCCATTATGCAGATCTTGTGTAGCAGCTGCAATCTGGTGAGAAACTGCACGCTCCACATCAGCCAGACCTTCACAGCAATGGCTAGTCTTTTCATCAGTGTTTTTCACAAGTACATTTGCATGTACATATTCAAGCCACTTCAGTGATGCTGAAACACAGTCTTTTGCAAAGTGAGACTCTGTACTGTCTTTGTGTTGCTTTATTATACTTGGAACTTCAGGCAGATATTTACAATCCAATCCTTGTCCAATCTGTGGTTCTGCACACATCATCTTTGAGACCTCATTATGATCTGATTTCAGAGAAACTGGCAATCTATACCTGGGCATCAGTTTTTGCAATAACACATTTGCTACTATGCAGTTGTCATTTTTCTCAAAATCTGTTCTGATACAACCCTGTTGTTCTGTCTCTGAAACATTTTCTTGCACCTCTTTTAATTCTTTCCAAGTGTAAGTTATTGATTTCATTAGCATTAGATAAACAGTATCCTTTTCAGATTCACCTGTAAAAATTCCATTGAATGCATAGGCTAACAGGACACAATATTGTGCAACTGAATTAGCATTTCTCTCTCCCATGACAATAGTGACTCCCATTTGAGCAGCTATACTGCATGTTATGGTAAGGGCAAACAATTTCGAATTTTGGGCTGAGGTAACTACTGAAAGCCATGAAGCTTTGACAACATAATGTATAGGAGCACAGCATGTGCTGCTCCTAATGTGTCATTGTTACCTTTCAAACATGGGCCATCTACAAAATGGACATTGTTAGGCTCAATTAGACGTTCATCATTAAATTCTAACCTTTGTTTCATGCATAGATTCAGGATATCTAGACATTCAGGTTCAATTTCATCACAAACAATTCCATTTGCTGGCAGTAAGCTAAATACATTTGAATTTAGACATTTCTTGTTCACAGTATTTTCCCAAAACAACTTCACAAAGGAAGGAACCTTTTCAGCAATTGTACATTCCATCATTATAGTCTCACTCTTTTTATGACTGACATTTACCACAGCTACTAAATTAAGGCAGCTGGGCATTTGTGACGTTGGGGTCAAGGGTCATTGGGAAATACGTCACAGACCTTTGAACACATTCATGTTTTTGAACAGGCACTGAGAGCGCGCAACCCTCCCTCTCACTGCACATTGGTGTATTTTCTTTTAAATAAACTTGCATTCCTAGTGCCGGGGCGCGACACTTTTTCTCTTTCAACTCTAGGAATGCTTTTGTGCAATTGTTGTCCAATGGAAGTGGATCAGACACATCCTTGTGTGTCAGCCTCAGTAAAGGCTTTGCCACTAGGGAAAGGTTTAGTAACCACTCTCTACGGCAGCCAACCATTCCCAAAAACATCTTGACTTCTTTCTGAATTTGAGGTGGATTCATCTGGTGAATTATTTCCACTCTCTCTGGTGACACCTTTCTAGCTCCCTTTCCAATTATGTGTCCCAGACATTCATTTTCTTTTTGACAGTACTCCTGACTATTCTCATGCAATGGCACTGTGACATGAACTTGACAAAAATCAATAACAGTAAGCCATTCTTCAGTACATGAAATGTGAAAAAATATGTTGGCTGGATTCGGTACCATAGGACAACATAGAAAAGTTATGCTGCTAATCTGCATTATTCTGTTCTTTTCATTTAGTTTCTGTGAACCTGTGATCAGAAAAGTTACATAAACTTCCAATCAATTCCATCAAAAATCCTTTACTCAGTTTATCCCCAATTATGGGTAAACTTTCTGCAACTGATGGTGTTCTTGAATACATATCACCTGATTCTAATTTGAATAAAACATGTTCTGCATGTTTTATTAATCTGACATCTTTCTCTGTGAACTCCCTTACTTCTGTGTTTATTATTTCTTTCAAATCAGAAGGTAATTTTTCAACTGTCATTTCTGAAAACAATGCTACAGCTGTCTCTTGTTGGGCCATTTTAAACTGTACATCCTCATCAGGAATCTGATAATTAACATCATCTGGTGTACAGTAATCTGTGCTGTTTAATTTGCAAAACAATTGTTTTCCTGTCAGGCCTGAGTCACAAACAACAACTTGGCAACTTTTATCAAATGGGCCAATTTTTGCTGCAACCTTTTCTAAAACTGGGTTTGTAATTACTCTGTTTAAAACTCCTACAACTAAGGGGTCGATTCCGATCCCGGTCGGAGGCACACCTAACACTATTCGCCCGGGAAAAAACCCAGGCGAATGCGTGTTTCCCAACCGATTCGTTCATATGTCCGAACGAGCAAGTACGATGCGCATAACTGCCCAGATCCCGACCCAGTCGTACTCACCCAATCCAGGTCCTGTTCTCCGACCGAGCCTGATCCGGAAACGCAGAATCGAGTCGCACGGAAGCCAAAATGCAGCCCCATCCGGCCGGACTAGTACGATGCGCACTCCGTAAGCGCCTAACCCGTCGCTACGCACGGCACGTCAAAGCATCCGGGAGAGGCGCACATAAGCTCCGATTCGCGCCACAAGACGATCCACGGCTACGAGACGAACACGCCAGCCACGAGTACGAGTCGAAGCAACGAGAAAGACAAACGAGACGAACTAACCATGAATCCCATCGCGCAGATCCTACCAATACTCTACATCTATTACCGGAACTGGTACGGACGCGTACGGCGCAGAAGGTAAGTCAGACACCCACCACACAAACAAACCACACGTACCCGACATATAACACACACACATAGGGATGCAGAAATTACTTACACCAGCAACAGCAGCACCATAGGGGCGGGATGGCTATCACCAATGCCATATACACACATAGGGGCCTGGATGCCAACCACTAACACCACCTCTACCCATGGGGGGCTGGATGCCTACCACTACTACCACCCCTACCCATGGGGGGCTGGATGCCTACCACTACTGCCACCTCTACCCATGGGGGCTGGATGCCTACCACACTACAACCCCTACCCATGGGGGGCTGGATGCCCACCACTACCACCCCTACTAATGGGGGGCTGGATGCCTAGCACTACTACCACCCCTACCCATGGGGGGCTGGATGCCTACCACTACTACCACTACTAATGGGGGCTGGATACCTGTCACTACTACCACCTCCACCCATGGGGTGCTGGATGCCTACCACTACTACCACCCCTACCCATGGGGGGCTGGATGCCCACCACTACCACCCCTACCCATGGGGGGCTGGATGCCTACCACTACTACCACCCCTACCCATGGGGGGCTGGATGCCTACCACTACTACCACCCCTACCCATGGGGGGCTGGATGCCTACCACTACTACCACTACTAATGGGGGGCTGGATACCTGTCACTACTACCACCTCCACCCATGGGGGGCTGGATGCCTACCACTACTACCACCCCTACCCATGGGGGCTGGATGCCCACCACTACCACCCCTACCCATGGGGGCTGGATGCCTACCACACTACCACCTCTACCCATGGGGGGCTGGATGCCTACCACTACTACCACCCCTACCCATGGGGGGCTGGATGCCTACCACTACTACCACCCCTACTAATGGGGGGGCTGGATGCCTACCACTACTGCCACCCCTACCCATGGGGGGCTGGATGCCTACCACTACTACCACCTCTACCCATGGGGGGCTGGATGCCTACCACTACTACCACCCCTACCCATGGGGGGCTGGATGCCCACTACTACCACCCCTACCCATGGGGGGCTGGATGCCCACCACTACCACCCCTACTAATGGGGGGCTGGATACCTGTCACTACTACCACCCCTACCCATGGGGGCTGGATGCCTACCACTACTACCACCTCTACCCATGGGGGCTGGATGCCTACCACTACTACCACCCCTACCCATGGGGGCTGGATGCCTACCACTACTACCACCCCTACCCATGGGGGCTGGATGCCTACCACACTACCACCTCCACCCAGGGGGCTGGATGCCCTACCACTACTACCACCCCTACCCATGGGGGGCTGGATGCCTACCACTACTGCCACCTCTACCCATGGGGGCTGGATGCCTACCACACTACCACCCCTACCCATGGGGGCTTGATGCCCACCACTACCACCCCTACTAATGGGGGGCTGGATGCCTACCACTACTACCACCCCTACCCATGGGGGGCTGGATGCCTACCACTACTACCACCCCTACCCATGGGGGGCTGGATGCCTACCACTACTACCACTACTAATGGGGGGCTGGATACCTGTCACTACTACCACCTCCACCCATGGGGGGCTGGATGCCTACCACTACTACCACCCCTACCCATGGGGGGCTGGATGCCCACCACTACCACCCCTACCCATGGGGGGCTGGATGCCTACCACACTACCACCTCTACCCATGGAGGGCTGGATGCCTACCACTACTACCACCCCTACCCATGGGGGGCTGGATGCCTACCACTACTACCACCCCTACTAATGGGGGGGCTGGATGCCTACCACTACTACCACCCCTACCCATGGGGGGCTGGATGCCTACCACTACTACCACCTCTACCCATGGGGGGCTGGATGCCTACCACTACTACCACCCCTACCCATGGGGGGCTGGATGCCCACTACTACCACCCCTACCCATGGGGGGCTGGATGCCCACTACTACCACCCCTACCCATGGGGGGCTGGATGCCTACCACTACTACCACCCCTACCCATGGGGGGCTGGATGCCTACCACACTACCACCTCCACCCATGGGGGGCTGGATGCCTACCACTACTACCACCCCTACCCATGGGGGCTGGATGCCTACCACTACTGCCACCTCTACCCATGGGGGCTGGATGCCTACCACTACTACCACCCCTACCCATGGGGGGCTGGATGCCTACCACTACTACCACCCCTACCCATGGGGGGCTGGATGCCTACCACTACTACCACCCCTACCCATGGGGGGCTGGATGCCCACTACTACCACCCCTACCCATGGGGGCTGGATGCCCACCACTACCACCCCTACTAATGGGGGCTGGATACCTGTCACTACTACCACCCCTACCCATGGGGGCTGGTTGCCTACCACTACTGCCACCTCTACCCATGGGGGGCTGGATGCCTACCACTACTACCACCCCTACCCATGGGGGGCTGGATGCCTACCACTACTACCACCTCTACCCATGGGGGGCTGGATGCCTACCACTACTACCACCCCTACCCATGGGGGGCTGGATGCCTACCACTACTACCACCTCTACCCATGGGGGGCTGGATGCCTACCACTACTACCACCCCTACCCATGGGGGGCTGGATGCCTACCACTACTACCACCCTTACCCATGGGGGGCTGGATGCCTACCACACTACCACCTCCACCCATGGGGTGCTGGATGCCTACCACTACTACCACCCCTACCCATGGGGGGCTGGATGCCTACCACTACTGCCACCTCTACCCATGGGGGCTGGATGCCTACCACTACTACCACCCCTACCCATGGGGGGCTGGATGCCTACCACTACTACCACCCCTACTAATGGGGGCTGGATGCCTACCACTACTACCACCCCTACCCATGGGGGCTGGATGCCTACCACCAACACCACCCCCACTCATAGGATGGGTAATGCATGACACAACCAGCACACTCCAACATAAGGAATGCAAGAAAAAGACATCCCCCTAACACCATGACAAGCGTGTGTAGACTGTGTCAAATGCCTACAACACTGAACATGACTTTGAACATACAATGTGACCCCCTATCACATGTGTCACACATAAATGTGTGTGGCCTCCACAATGCAAGCAGACCATGACCACTGTGGCAATGGGGTCTAAACCCCCATCATCACAGTGACCAAAAGGTAAGTGTGGGGTCCATAGCTGAAGCACATTTTGAACATTGTGGCAATGGGGTCTAAACCCCCATCATCACAGTGACCAAAAGGTAAGTGTGGGGTCCATAGCTGAAGAACATTTTGAACATTGTGGCAATGGGGTTTAAACCCCCATCATCACAGTGACCAAAAGGTAAGTGTGGGGTCCATAGCTGAAGCACATTTTGAACATTGTGGCAATGGGGTCCAAACACCCATCATCACAGTGACTATAAGGTAAGTGTGGCCATGGAAAAAGCTGCAACTGCCAAACAGCATGGCTGAATCCTGGTCACAGAACAACAAACACATCAGTGGCAAAGTAGTGTTCGTGTCCCATAGCAACATATATTGGGTGAGGCAAACAGTGCAGTGCAAATAAGACATACCTTTGGCCATGTGCAGACAAACATCACCCATGGGGGATGACACTGTCAACGTTCATCAATAACACAATGACAGAAGTGACCATCATAATGCAGAACACATATCTGCTCCAATGGGCACACAAATGTAGACATCCTGTGGAGACTGTAGATGTGAGGTGAACAGATACCATACCATGGCAGCAATGGGACACACAAACCATGATCATCGTGCTGACTGATGACCTAGGAGTCCCAGGAACAGCAGGTGAAACCCACCAAACAACATACAGCCAATGGCACACTAAAGATATGCCAATGCAGTGGTGCAGATGCACAAACACAAACAGGCAGCCTGTGAGAAGTTGGCCTGGTATATGCTGTTCACTAATTAAAGTGGACACCTTGCACCAGGGCAAATCGACTCTTATGGTAGATAGGTTTAAGACAACCTTTTAAAGAAAGCTATCCTAGTGGTAGCTGTGGAGAGCAGCCTTCAGGCTAAGTCTTGGAGGAATGTAAAGCAGCTTGTTTTACCATATAATCTCTTGAATCACCAAATGAAAAGACACCACACAGGTATATATATCAAATATATATGTATTTATTTCTAAATAACTCTCTACTAATCTCTTTATGAGATTAGAAGACAAACATATGCACAAATCAACGTTTCTCAATAAGTTAAGCACAAAATATGGCTGGGGCCCTAGGGGCGTACCAGACCATATACTAAAAAAGGGACTTAGCAACAACGACTTGCAGGGAGACAAGGCCTAGGGCCTTCAGAAGTGCTGGGGCCTCACGAAGCCACCCAAGGCAGGTAAGTAAAGGACCCACGGGGGACGCGTGCAGTGTGGATACACAGGCGCGGATCGCCGTTGACTTCAATGGGGCAAGTCGCGGTTGGAAATTAAGAGTTCTAGGAGACTTCGGGAGAACCTACAAGCAAGTCACTTACAGGGTAAGTAGTTCTAGGGCCCACACCCACAGGAGCACCGTAGTGCTGGAGTTACCTCACCCAGGGAAGCCGGGTGCATAGGTGTCCTTTGGTGTCGGGTCGCGGCGTCGTTTTCAATGGCGAACAAAGAAGACTTGCTGCTTGCGGGAGCTGAAGAAGTGTCCGGTGGAATCCAAGCCTGGATTCTGAAGAAGGATGACCTGAAAGCAGAGGGGACAGTGTTCAAAGTCACTTGGCAGTGACTCGGGGCAAGGAAGATGGATGCCCACCGTCGTCGGTTGATTCAGGTCGGTTGTGGGTGCCTTGACTCTTCAGCCACGAGGTCCAAGAGGCGTCGACGATGACCAGGAGCTGGATTCTGTGTGTCCCACGAAGTCTGCAGCTTACTGCGGTGTCGGCAACTCGATTGGAGCCAACAAGCCTTGGCAACAGCAAGTCTCGGGGAGATGAAGAAAAGTCGATGGCACAGACCAGCAAGGTTTGAGGGACTCACCCAGCGACGGTAAGTCAGGGCAGGCCTGGAGCAACCAGGGGAGCTCTTTGGTTTCTTTAAGAAGTCTTCTGGGGACCCACGAGCCAGCTGGCAAGGGATCGCGAAGACACCTCGGGCGGAATCACTCAACAGGGGCCCACGGTCACTCGGGACGGTGTAGGCCTCTGATCTTCGGAGGTATTCCTGCTGGAGGTCGGGAACACACGTGGTCCAAAGCACAAGTTCGTGGAACGTTGTGAAGGGGTTGCACTTGACAATAGTGCACGCTACTCAGGGGTCGCGGTTCCTCGTCACTCGTGGGGTCCACTTGCCTCAGCTTCACTGGGGACTCACGATGGCCTTGGAGAAGTCAGGAAATCCACTTCTTGGGCTGCAGGAACTTCGGACTCCGGCGGGAGCGGCATAGTTTGCGACCGTTGTTGTCGTTTTTGGTGCCTGCCAAGCAGGGGAGTCACTCCTTGACTCCAAGGGAGATTCTTCGGTCTTCCAAAGGTAGTGGAACGTCGAAGGGCCAGGATTCTTCTATAGAGCGTTGTCCAGGGGTTATCTAACTAGCAAGTTCAAGGGTTCCCCTTTTTATACTAAAAAGAGGGGATGGACTAGCTCTTTGACCCCACCTATGGGAGGGTCAAGGGAGGGGGTGGCTACACCCACTTCCCTTTGTCCAGTTTCACGCCAGAGCAGGGGCAGGTAGCCCCTGAGCCGGTTTGAACTGGCATATGCACAGAGGAGCCTTCTGCTCCCCCAGTGCAGGACTTCAAAGCACTCTAAGAGTGCACCCACCCAGCCCCAATACACTAAACCCTGTCTGGGAGGTGGTTACACCTCCCTGTGACAGGATGCCTATTGTTGGGCTTCCTCCACTGTGAGTTTTGGTCATCAGCAGGAGGGCAGCCCAGTGTCTGTGACTGGTGGCATCCATTTTGTGATGCCAGGGCTCTTTAGGATTCTACCGCGTTTCCACAGCAGGTACATGTCTTATCCCTCTAGAAGGGTGGAATGCTACTCCCGCCGCCAGGATTGGCGGGGGGTAGTATTCCAAGATGTTTGACACCAAACACGACATGTTTTGATGCAGCCATTCCAAAGTTAGCATTTACCGCGAGGATATAATGCACTTAATAGTATATGGTTTAACCGCATCCACAAACAGCACCAGAGAATAGACTCTGAGAGCTGCAGAGGGCCCTGCTCAGGCAGAGGCACCCCCTCACATAGAAGCCAAGCACCCTGCCCTCAGGATTGATAGGGCCTGCCTTAGGGGTGACTGATAGGTTTATATGTGTGTGCAGGAGAGATATAGGAAACCTATATCTCAGTGAGGGGTGCTAGCACCACCTCACCCAGGCTGCAGTAGCAGGCCTGTGGTGTCAGATTTAGACTGCTTCCCAGGGGTGGCATAATACATGCTGCAGCCCCTGGTAGGCCTGTGAAGTACCTATGCCCTTGGTACCTAAGGTACCATATACTAGGGACTCATAAGGCACCACAGTATCCAATCACTAGTGCACCTAGAGTGCACTCCATGTCGTTTAGAGAGAACTGAGAGGCTGGGGCCCTGAATAGCAGGGTCCCAGTCCAACTAAGTCATAAACCAGCAAAACACCAGGAAAAAAGTGGGGGCAACCATATAGTCAGATTCCACCTTCCTACACAGCCCCACACTGCACATCAAACACAACAGGTGAGGGGGGGGGGGGTGCCAGTGTCCCCAGGCAACCACACAACACATGATGAGGCCTGAATACCAATTACACAGATGCGCATACAGTGCCACCCAAAAGTAACTCATGGATCCAAATCCCCTATGTGGGCAATCAGGCATTGTTAGATGAGAGGGAGCACAAATCACACATGTCACACAAGCATGTAGGAACAGCAACTAACACAGCAAGACACAGACACACCACAGCACTACCCCCAGGGTCCCCACAATGTGGTGACCCTGGGCTGCATGAGAATCCCACTGTGATGACAAAGCTAGATGTCGTTCACACTGTGAACCACAGTCATGTGTCCTGAGCAACAAACTACCATTACACCTACACAAGCACAAATCAATCAGCACGGCCAGTCAGCCAAGGCCAACATGGAGGCAGGGGCCTAGCCGGGCAACAACTCTCATCTGCACACACTCAACACCACACACCTCGACCTCCAACAATGTGCAACAGTGAAGATCACATGCACTGGTAACATTGCACATGCACCCATGACAATCCCAGGGGTGGTGGTGGGAACTAAGGTGCAGAAACCCATCACACATGGCCAGTCAACAAGACTCCTGAATGTCTGACACACTGCACAGTACGCTGTACATGGACATGACGGCAATACCACACCAACCAATGGGATCCCGGCCACAGTCACACACCAATGCAGAAGCCAAGGTCACCCACAAAGAACACACATAGACAACTTCCAACATTGCAGCCCTGACCCTGAGGAGTGGCAGCAGTCACACACACAACGTGTCACAATCACTGAAAGCTAACACAAACTGGAAATTACATGACAGGTGTAAACAACAAGTGCCAAGGGGAATCCTGACTGTGTCCCATCTGCGTTTGCCCACAAACTCAGCCCTGACAGCAAACACACCTATGGGTGACACCCTGATGACCAGTAATGTGCCATGCACCCACATCCCAGAGAACCCAGGAGAAGACTTTGGGGGAACATAGGTCAACTCAGCAAGCATCACAAACAGGAACATCACTAGGGATCCCAGCATGCCCAGCAACATGGAAGTGAACACACACAGACATGCTCACACAACACACACCTTGGGCTCAGGCAATGTCACAGAATTACACACTGCCATGAGGGGACCCCACTCCTGTGTGAGGAAAGCTGTGCCATACGTTGCCTCAGTAGGGCTCCATCATGTCAACAGAACACTTGGTCACACAGTCAACAATTAGCACCAAATGAAGGCTCCCGTCATATCAGCCTGGTCATGGGAGTGTCACCGAAATCATCAGCACAGATCCAACACACATGTATAGCAAGTTGCACTGATAACACAGATGAGTCCTTCCCCATTGATGCCCAAACTTGCATGTCCAGTGGAGATGGCCACACGGTCAGGGAAGTAGACTAATTGAACAATGGCAAGCACAACAGATGTGCAGGGCTGTAAGCCACAGATGTGATATTGCAAATAAAACCTAGGAATTCCCATTGCCAAATCTTGGAAACATGACACCCTCATATGCTGCAAAGGATGACATGGATACACTACAGGATAGGACACATTCCCCGTGGACCACATGGGTTCCTGCACAGTAACACTTCATTTTCATGAGACCATAAATCAGCATCACTGCAGCAAGGGCACGGTTAGCATCATCAACAACATGTACATCAGAAGCAAAACAACTAGAGAACAGAAAGTTGCTTTAATCAGCATTTGGGTGAGAGAAGTGAAAGAAAATATATAACAAAGGCCAATGGCCAGTCCATAATATGAGTCCAAACAGGGTGACAGTGCCAGATGTCACCCTTCGCATGCCTGCACTGCTACACACCAGGGACAATCCCCTTGGAGGGGCATACGGGGGGCAGGCCAGGCACCGCAGGGACAGGATCAGGGCTCACCAGAAGGAGGCAGGGAAGGGGTGGTGGGTGCTGGAGAGTCACTGACAACTGCAGTGGAGGTGTCTGACATGGTGTGTGCTGGCACAGCTGGGGGGCATGACTCAGATGGTGTGGGTGCTGGCACGACTGCAGTGGGCCGTGCAGATGGAGTGGACAGGTTCCCCACTGCAGTGCCCAAGTCAGACGGGGTGGTAGTGGACTCCACTGCAGTGCCTATCTCCAGGGGAGGAGAATGGGGTTCAGATAAGGTGGGCAGGACAGAGGGGGAGGACACCGTCTCCACACCAGTGGCACAGACTTGCGCAGCGGGGGGTGTGGTGCTGGAAGAGCAAGTGGCAGGGGGAGAAGGCCAGATCATTTTGGGGATGGTGTATCTGTGGGTGGGGGAACCTGGGGCAGGGTTTGGTGGGGGCACCTATGGAGTGGGGGCCTGAGGGATGGAGGAAGGAGACTTGGTGCTTGAGCTGCAGGGCGGCGGAGGGGTCTTGCTCTTCCGGGTCCAGGGGGACTTGCGGATGGGGGCCTCAGTCTGTCTGCGCCTGGGGGAGGGTGTCCGGGGCGAGGGGCACTCCCCTCTGTGTGGGTGGGCTTCCTCTTCCCCCTGAATGCTGGATCAGCTGTATTGGAGGGGAAGAGGCCTAGGTCAGAGAGGAAGATCCGCTGTGTAGGTGGGGTTGCAGGTGAGGCAAGTGAAGGGGCCTTGGAGGGAGAGGTATCTGAGGACTGCGCAGTGCTCGTGGATGCGTGTGTGTGTGCCTGGGCCCCATCCCCTGTGAGTGTGGTTTCAGTCCCCTGACTGTGCGTGCGTGTGTGTCTGGATTTTGGCATGTGTGTCTGTGTGCTGCTTGTGTCTGTGCTGGTGTGTGCCTGTGCCGGTGTGTGTGTGCTTGGGACAGGTAGGGTGCTGGGGAGTGTGGATGGGGCAGAGGTAGGAGGTGTGAGGGACTGTCGGAGGAGGGACACTGCTGCCGTCAGGGAGGAGTCCATGGACCTATTGCTCCTCTGTAGGGCAGACATGCCCGATGAGATGCCCTCCATGAACGACACCAGCTGAGTCAACAGAGTGGTGTGGGCATGGAGGACACTCAGCATGCTGTCTGCCCTACATGGAGCTGGCGAAGGAGGTACACAGACTCCTCACTCAGGGCAGCAGGGGACACAGGGGCAGGGGGTGCGGTGCCTGGCACGAAGGAGACATGCTCCCGAACACGGGAGCCTCCACGGAGCTCTGGAATGGGAGCCGATGGGAGGGCGGTGGTGGTGGTGGTGGTGGCGGGGACAGCAACACTAGGTGGGGTGTGGTGGCTGCTGACACCCGCCTCCACAAGGGAGTCATCCTCCGAGCTGCTGTGGTCCTCAGCTGAGGTGGATGCTGCTGAGGACTCCTCGGTGTGGCTCCCCTCGCCCTCCGTGCCACTGGGTCCCTCCGACCACTCATCGGCTGCTGACCCAGTCTGGCTCTGCAGCTCCTCCTGGTCCGTGGAGCTGTCCCCTCCTGTGGCCGTGGATGTATCTGCAAACAATAGGGAAACAGACAAACATCAGTCACCTGCACCGACCGCACACACCACAGTAAGTACAGCACATTACAGACCAAGCCCTGGCATCCTTAGTTGAACACTGCCAAAAGTGCCCACTCAGAGTAGGAGAAGCCAATTGTCAGTCTGATGGTCAACCATGGCACTCACATCCCTCCTGGCCTTGCACCCATCTGTCTGGTGTCTGTCGGATGGCAATACCCCAGTGTGGACACATGCACCACCTACACAGTAGTTGGACAGTGCAGAGAACACGGTGAAGTATGTGAACATGCACACATCACAACTCTTGCCACTGAGTCAGTACAGATGTCCGGATAAAGGGATGGCCAGAGTCAATTTTGAAATGCATGTGATGCATACCAGCACCAGACACCATGATGCACCCATGTCCTGATAGTCATTGCCACAATGGGGTGCATGTAGCACATGTCACTCCCCTGCAGGATCACTCATTGGAAGTTTCATGCCATGGCACAGGCATGCCTGCTAAGTCATACATCACTGTCTCCAGTCACATGGAAAGGGCAGCCAGACAACAGCAGTCTGCACTGTGTCACAATCCTAGGTCATGGGGAATGCAAGTCCTGGAGCTGAACAAATGCACATGTCCATCCCCCACACACCACATCATCTGAACTCTTATTTGTCCACGTCATACCAATTGGACATATGGGAGACCTGTAAAACAACCCTCGGAACCTGAGCACCTCACAATCTGCTGTGAATGGGAAACAGCTGCCTGAACTTCACATTCGCATACCCCAGTCTGCACGGTCAAGTGATCAAACACCTATGTGTCACACAAGTATCGTCTCCTATGGTCACATCTCCGGTGGCATGCTGAGCCCCAACCGAGAAACACCCCAGTAGTCCTGACAACGAAGCCACAGCACAATGACACAGAGGCAGACACCTGAGGGGACATATCACTGAGCACAACGTGTCAGCTGATACACGGGAGTGGGAGTACAGAGTGTATTGTATGGCCTGGAGTAGGCATGACTGACCTGCCCCACGTGAATGAGGGATGAGCCCTGGACAGTAGGCAGGTGGCTAAGTATGTGTGACACACTTGATATACATACTCCTGAGGCCCAAACATTGTTCACACCCGCAGCATGGGTGTGTGCCAAATACCCCAGGCACATGTGGTGGATCAGCTCAGCAATTGGACCACATATCAAAGTAACACGCAGATTACATGTCAGAACCCAGGCATTGTGTAAGCAATTGACCCACCCATGAAGCCCACCACAAAGCTACGGGAACAAATGCTGTCCCCCACCTTGAGCTAAGCATTATTCAAGGACACAGTACCCAAGTGACACAATTCCCTGACTTTAAGGGCCACACCTGGGTATCAGATGAGGAGTGGGCAGTGCACAATTGAGGGACATGGGTCCTGGACCACATGATTGATGTACTGTGGAAGTTTAACCAGGCCAGAGGAGGGCACATAGCATGGCAGACAAAGTTCACAATGCAGTCATGGACTCACCCCCTCCTTGCTGCTCTCTGGCCTTCAGCTGCCCATTCAGATCAGGGAAGACCACTGCCAGGATCCTGAGCATGTGGGGGGTCAGGGTCCAGTGTCCGCCCATCCTGCGAGGAGGCGACAGCTTCAGCCGGACCCGTGCGATCCTCCGTGTCCAGCCCCGAAGGACCTGCCACCTCTTCTGGCAGTTGCGGATCCAGCGCTTGTAGTCCCCCACGGATCTCACTGCCCGGATGATGGTCAGCCATATCTTCTGCTTCTGGTGGGCATCAACCTGTGAGGATGACAAAGTGAAAAGGCCATTACTACACATGCAACATATCCGTGCATTACACAGTTGGATATACATGTCTCAATCACAGGGGCACATGATGTACACAGGCAGTGCAACGATGGCTATGAACAGTTTGCCAGCAGTTACTACATGGTATCATTGCCTGGGAAGTAAAACCTCGTTTAAATGCACTGTCACTGCACTATACCTGTTCAGTGCATGTAACTACACACTATGGGGAGTGACAACTACTCAGTGAGCCTGCTAGCCAGTGGTGTGCACACTGTAAGTCTTGCCAGTCAGACAACATGCACATTTAGTAAGGCTGTGGACAGCACACTCACCTGCTCCCCTGGTTTCCCATACAGCTTGCTGTACTGTGGAAGGAGGCTGTCCAGCAGGGCCTGGTTCTCCTCAGTGCTGAAGGCTGGGGCTCTCTCCACAGTACGTGCCATTGCAGGATCCAGAGGATGCAGATACAGCAGCAGTGGTGGTGGCAGATGTCGTCCTTGAGCATGTAGTGCAGGCAAGTGAGCTCTCAGGGGAACAGCCAGCATTATATGTGTGCTGCAGAGGCAGATACTGTCCCATGTGTCCAAAGTGATAGGTCCAAGTCGTTTGCATCTTCTGAATCTGGCCAATCCATGGAATTGCACCACTTACACACGCCCACAGCATCCTTCAAAAGTTCAACTTCATGAGACCCATGAATTTGCAACATTGTTGTGGGTGACCAACTGAATTCACAGCATCAGACTCGTTAAAGGTTTGAAAACGCGTCCGTTGCCAGGCCAGGCCATAGCCAATGGGTGCGCACCGATCGGTCCATTGCTGTACAACGCGTACCCGCTCACATCGTATGCAATGGCCAATGCGTGCGCACCGATCGGTCCATTGCTGTACAACGCGTACCCGCTCACATCGTATGCAATGGCCAATGCGTGCGCACAGATCGGTCCATTGCTGTACAACGCGTACCCACTCACATCGTATGCAATGGCCAATGCGTGCGCACCGATCGGTCCATTGCTGTACAACGCGTACCCGCTCACATCGTATGCAATGGCCAATGCGTGCGCACCGATCGGTCCATTGCTGTACAACGCGTACCCCCTCACATCGTATGCAATGGCCAATGCGTGCGCACCGATCGGTCCATTGCTGTACAACGTGTACATCGGATGACAACGCGTACCCGCTCACATCATATGCAATGGCCAATGCGTGTGCACCGATCGGTCCATTGCTGTACAACGCGTACCCGCTCACATCGTATGCAATGGCCACTGCGTGTGCACCGATCGGTCCATTGCTGTACAACGCGTACCCGCTCACATCGTATGCAATGGCCAATGCGTGCGCACCGATCGGTCCATTGCTGTACAACGCGTACCCGCTCACATCGTATGCAATGGCCAATGCGTGCGCACTGATCGGTCCATTGCTGTACAACGCGTACATCGGATGACAACGCGTACCCGCTCACATCATATGCAATGGCCAATGCATGCGCACCGATCAGTCCATTGCTGTACAACGCGTACCCACTCACATCGTATGCAATGGCCAATGCGTGCGCACCGATCGGTCCATTGCTGTACAACGCGTACTCGCTCACATCGTATGCAATGGCCAATGCGTGCGCACCGATCGGTCCATTGCTGTACAACGCTGCACCCGCTCACATCGTATGCAATGGCCAATGCGTGCGCACCGATCGGTCCATTGCTGTACAACGTGTACATCGGATGACAACGCTGTACCCGCTCACATCATATGCAATGGCCAATGCGTGTGCACCGATCGGTCCATTGCTGTACAACGCCGTACCCGCTCACATCGTATGCAATGGCCAATGCGTGTGCACCGATCGGGTCCATTGCTGTACATCGCGTACCCGCTCACATCGTATGCAATGGCCAATGCGTGCGCACCGATCGGTCCATTGCTGTACAACGCGTACCCGCTCACATCGTATGCAATGGCCAATGCGTGCGCACTGATCGGTCCATTGCTGTACAACGCGTACATCGGATGACAACGCTGCACCGCTACATCATATGCAATGGCCAATGCGTGCGCACCGATCAGTCCATTGCTGTACAACGCGTACCCGCTCACATCGTATGCAATGGCCAATGCGTGCGCACCGATCGGTCCATTGCTGTACAACGCGTACCCGCTCACATCGTATGCAATGGCCAATGCGTGCGCACAGATCGGTCCATTGCTGTACAACGCGTACCCGCTCACATCGTATGCAATGGCCAATGCGTGCGCACCGATCGGTCCATTGCTGTACAACGCGTACCCGCTCACATCGTATGCAATGGCCAATGCGTGCTCACCGATCGGTCCATTGCTGTACAACGCTGCACCCGCTCACATCGTATGCAATGGCCAATGCGTGCGCACCGATCGGTCCATTGCTGTACAACGCGTACATCGGATGACAACGCGTATCCGCTCACATCATATGCAATGGCCAATGCGTGCGCACCGATCGGTCCATTGCTGTACAACGCGTACCCGCTCACATCGTATGCAATGGCCAATGCGTGCGCACCGATCGGTCCATTGCTGTACAACGCATACCCGCTCACATCGTATGCAATGGCCAATGCGTGCGCACCGATCGGTCCATTGCTGTACAACGCGTACATCGGATGACAACGCGTGCACCGCTCACATCGTATGCAATGGCCAATGCGTGCGCACCGATCGGTCCATTGCTGTACAACGCGTACCCGCTCACATCGTATGCAATGGCCAATGCGTGCGCACAGATCGGTCCATTGCTGTACAGCGCGTACCCGCTCACATCGTATGCAATGGCCAATGCGTGCGCACCGATCGGTCCATTGCTGTACAACGCGTACCCGCTCACATCATATGCAATGGCCAATGCGTGCGCACCGATCGGTCCATTGCTGTAAGACGCGTCCCTGTACATGTCACTGGCATATGTCACCATGCCTGTCACAGATGAACGTATGCCAGCCACATTTACGTTCCAGGGACTCAGGGGCACACCTACAACAGCACAGCCTGTCCACACTGTATCCTAAGGCATGTAAGGCTGCATTACCTTTTCCGTGTATGGGGGTCAACATGTGGTTTTTGGGTGGCACTTGTGGGCAGCCACTCCCAGGCTGTGCACGTGTTCATGGGGACAGAATCCTTTGTGTGTTGTGCACATGACCACTGTGATGTGCAACTGTTCAGTTCAGAGCATGTGGCATGGTCACATTTCCAGGTTGTGTATGTGTATGTCATGTCACATACCCCCTGAGTCCCATGTGGGACGGTATGTACGTCACAGGCTGACCCATTGCAACAATAGTGATGGCCCTCCACAGTCAATGTGCATGTTGTGTTTACAATGTCTCTGATTCCATGTGCACAATGGGGGACAGTCTCCACATCCAGGTTGTTCGTGCATGGACTTTGATGTTGTGGTTGTGTGTGTCACAGACGTCCATGTCTGTCCTGCAGAGGGAAAAGGGACCACTACCTGTGGGGGTCATAGTTGTTTTGCTGTGGTGTATTCATGATGCACCATGTCATCCCAGTGTCCATGTAGCAATACAGGGTCCCTGGGAATCTACCTGTCAATGAGCTGTGATGCCTGGGGCACATCTGTCCTCACATGTCACTGTGGTGTGTGTTTGGAACGTGACAGCAGTACATGGGAACTGTGACACAGCCTAATGATATCCCATGGCACAACCTGGGACTTGTTGACGACACTTGTTGAACTGTGATGTTAGATGTTGGCCATGTAGGTGTCATACATGTCCTTACGGAACAGCACACATCATGTACTTGTGTCTCATAATGATGTATCATGTGATATTGAGTATGGTCAATGCCACATATGTGGGGTGACTGACAATCTTTCTTTCTTCACCTACGCACTGCAGGGCACCAGCTGTCCATCGACCATTCCCTGACCTTGCATCCATGGTCGAACGGGACTGCATCCGACGGTACCGCTTCACCAGGCCGCTGATTGAGGAATTGACGGTGCGGTTGGCCCCACATTTGCAACCTGGCCAGACATACCCTACAGCGCTGACCCCCAAGGTGAAGGTGATGGCAGCACTACACTTCTTTGCCACCGGTACCTTTCAACACACTGTGGCGTCTGCTGGTGGTATGTCACAGACCATGTTCAGCCGTGTGCTACGCGATGTTTTGGAGGCTATGTTGAGATACCTGAACCAGTACATCTATTTCCCTAAATGTCAACAACTCACTGACGTCAAGAGTGACTTCTATGCCCTGGGGAGGATGCCGTATGTCATTGGCTCCATTGATGGGACACGTGGCTTTGGTACCACCACAGGCACATGAGCAGGCATACAGGAACCGCAAACATTACCATTCGGTCAATGCACTGGTGGTATGTCTTGCAGATATGAGCATCTCACACGTGTGTGCCCGTTTCCCCGGTTCTGCACACGATGCCTACGTGATGAGGAGTAGTCGCATCCCGAGGATGATGTCACAGATGCGGAACCAGCGTGCCTGGCTTGTCGGTGTGTACTGACTTTGTACCATTGTGTGTGTTCTGCAATGTAGTATTCCACCCTCTTTTCCAACTCAGCTAATGTGCAATTGACCGTATGTAGGTGACTCCGGATACCCCAACATGCCGTGGTTGCTGACGCCCCTCAGGAACCCTGTGACACCAGCCCAGATGCGCTACAATGAGGCACATGGTCGGACCAGGAGAGTGATTGAGCGGACATTTGGTCTCCTGAAGAGCCGCTTCCGCTGCCTGGACAAGACAGGAGGGGCCCTCCCATATGCCCCAGCAAAGGTGTGCAAGATTGTCATCGTCTGCTGCATGCTACACAACCTGGCAGTGCGGAAGGAGTTGCCTCTCATCCTGGATGACGATGACCAACATCCGCCACCTGTGGAGGATCCTGGGCTGGACCACGATGCCAGTGGTGATGATGATGATGAGGGTGATGTCCGCACACAGCTCATCACCAACTTCTTCAGCTGAATGTGAGTATCCGGAGATGTCATGTCAATGATGTGAGTTTGCATGATATGTGTTGGTGGTGCTCTGGTGCTGTTTGAGTGTGTCCATGTGCTACATGACTGTATGCGTGCAGCGATGTGTCCTTACAGGTAGTCTGTACTCCCCAACAGTGTTGACATGCTAACTTGGTTCTGGGTGGGTATCGTGTGACATGTATTGGGCATGAGTATTGCAGTTCTGTCCTGTTCTTCAGTGCTTTTGACTGTGTGTCATTTCTGTCCTTCACAGGGTACTTTCAGGGTTGTTTGGTCAACTGTGATCCCCCGACACCGTGAATCAACTTCCAGGGTGGTAGCTGTCGTTTCCCTACAGGTGATGTGCACCACACCCATGGACTTCCTTTCTTCTACACTTGTTGACTGTGTGCCCACTGCCAGGTGGGATTACCTTGCATCTGTAGTGGTTACAACATGTTGCAAATGTGTAATAAACCTGTGCTTCACTTTGTGATGTGCGTTGTCTGTGGTCACACATCTGACTGACATTTGCTTACTGCACCAGTGGGCTAGTTAACACAGACTGTGAATAGGTGTTGTGTCTGTGCATTGCACCGTATTTCCTGGCAACATCAGTGTAGGCGATGAGTCAGATGGCCCTGGTGTGTATGTGTTGTGTAGCCCTGGTGGTGTGTCTCCCTCATATGTGTCACGTCGCCATGACTCACATGCCGGTGTTGTACTTGCTGTAGCAGTTAGCATGCACAGTGTCATTTCGCAGATCATCATCTCCATGACAGAAACAACGTTGGAATCACAACAGAGGCAAGTATGGTGTATTAGTGAGTTTATTGACATACATGTGTGAGTATAGTGCACAGGATGGTGGGTGCTGTACATTGTGATTGTAATCCAAAGTTCCTAGATGATTTGGAAGTCCTGGTAGCAGGAATGTCCAGAGTAAAGTCCACAGTCATCTGATACATTGGTCCAACTTGAACTCCCCATGTCATGTGGGAGAGTTGTGTTGCATTCAACAGGGTGAACAGTTTGCGCACAAAGGTGATTTTCCAGAACAGGTGTTGGCTTCCTGGGGTTGTGCATGGCCATCGGCCTCTCAGTCGCCCTTCCTCGGACGACCCCTCTTCTTTGGGGGGGACCCTCAAGTGCAGGCTGCTGCGGTGCAGGGGACTCTCCGCCAGAGTCATCCTCCCTCCCTGTGGCAGTTGCAGTTGTTGCAGAACCAGATGTTGTGGGCACACAGGGAGGTGTTGACATGTTGGTGCAAATCTGGCGGAGGCATTGTAATATGTCCCTATGCACCGCCGTCAGTTCTTGCAATGTGTCCCACTTGGACTCCATGCGGGACATGTGGGAGTCCAAGCGGGCATGATGGGCAGCCTGCTGCTGTTGAATGTCCCTGAGGATCCCCACTACCTGGCTGACCTCTCCGGTGCTAGTCTGGTACGCATCAGCTATGCGTACCAGTTGTGGGTCATCATGCAGTCCAGACCCCTCTGCAAGCAGCGACCTATGTCTACCACCCCTCCCACCACCCCTGGCGACACGTGCAGGACCTGCGGTGGCACGCACAGGTGACCCTGGGCCCCTTGGGGGTTGTTGCTGGTGTTGGTGTCCATTGCTCCACGTTGGGCCGGGGTCCGTGTGCTGTTGGTGGTGGTGGTCCTTGGTCTGTCCGTGTCGGCAGGGGTGGTCTGTGTGTTGGCAGTTGTTGGAGGGGTGGGTGCAGGGGTGCAGATGGTGGTCCTGCTGGTGCTGCATGATGACTCACACCGGAGGTGCCATGTAGGTCTTCGCCATCCGAGGAGGGCAGAGGCTGTTCCACACCAGTGAGCTCAGTGTCCCACGGAGCCTGGGACAGGGACTCCTCATCGTCTGCTGCTGTGTCCCCATCATCACCTGTTTTTGGGAGAGACACACAATGTATGTTATGTTTCTGCAGGCATCAATGGTTCACACACCTGACAGTTGTGACTGTACCTCTGGATGCGGGCCTGTACATTGCATTGTCCTAAGTTGTAACAGTCAGAGGTTGATATTGGTGTAGCACATTGTCCTGCATACTTTGAGCATTTCAATATGAATGTTGAGGTGTGTACATGGCCAGCATTGGTTGTATTTGGTGGACATCCGGCCCTCCTTCTCCCCCCAGCCCAGTTATCCCACCATGAAGCATGCCACCCTTGCAGTGGGTTCAGGTTGACTCTCAGGATGTCAGTCAGTGGTGTCCTGTTGTTTGTTGGTGCCCAGTTCCCAGCATGGCCTTGTGATCCCCACAGCAGTACCCATTGTCAGCCATCTTGTCAGTTCTTTTCCACTCCCTGTGAGGTGTGCATGCTTGAATGTGAGCTTGCTGGGCCATGTGGGTGGGGGATGTTGAGTTGTGACTACCACTCCCATCATGCTATTGCCTCCACCCCCCTTCCCAGCATGCCCATACTTCCTTCCTTTTGAGTGGACTTCACTGTGTGTGAGTGTGACAGCAATGGCAAGATGGCTGACAGTGGTGTCCTGCTGTTTGTTGGTGCCCAGTTCCCAGCAGGGCCTTGTGCTCCCCACAGCAGTACCCAGTGTCAGCCATCTTGTCAGTTCTTTGCCACTCCCTGTGATGTGAGCATGGTTCAGAGTGGTGTTGATGGGCCAATTGTGAGGGTGACCAATATCTGTGACTACCACTCCCATCATGCTATTGCCTACACCCCCCTTCCCAGCATGCCCATACTTCCTTCCTTTTGAGTGGACTTCACTGTGTGTGAGTGTGACAGCAATGGCAAGATGGCTGACAGTGGTGTCCTGCTGTTTGTTGGTGCCCAGTTCCCAGCATGGTCTTCTGATCCCCACATCAGAGCACCATTGTCAGACATCTTTGAAGTGGCTTTTCACTTCCTGTGAGGTGTGCATGCTTGAGTGTGAGCCTGCTGGGCCATGCGGGTGGGGGATGTTGAGCTGTGACCACCACTCCCATCATGCTATTGCCTCCACCCCCTTCCCAGCATGCCCATACTTCCTTCCTTTTGAGTGGACTTCACTGTGTGTGAGTGTGACAGCAATGGCAAGATGGCTGACAGTGGTATCCTGCTGTTGGTTGGTGCCCAGTTCCCAGCATATCCTTGTGCTCCCCACAGCAGTACCCATTGTCAGCCATCTTGTCAGTTCTTTTCCACTCCCTGTGAGGTGTGCATGCTTGAATGTGAGCTTGCTGGGCCATGTGGGTGGGGAAGTTGAGTTGTGACTACCACTCCCATCATGCTATTGCCTCCACCCCCCTTCCCAGCATGCCCATGCTTCCTTCCTTTTGACTCTGCTTCCCTGTGGGGTAGTGTGCCTGTGCTGACAAGATGGCTGACAGTGTTATCCTGGGGTTAGTTTGGCTACAAGTCCCATGTGTGTCCCTGTGTTTCACACAGCATAACCCAGGGTGGTGGTTCTTTGTGGGATATTTGATTAGAGTATGAGGCAATGCATTCTCCCAGGTGAGTTGTGTGGAGTTTGTGTTAGGGGGGTATGTGAGAAGAGCTGCTGGTAACTATGGTCAGTGCTGTCAGTCCTCCTTCCCACCCAGCCAGATATCCCACCATGGAACGTGCTTCCATTGCAGGGAGTGCAAGTTTGCTTTCAGGATGTCAGTCAATGGTGTCCTGCTGTTGGTTGGTGCACAGTTGCCAGCAGGGCCTTGTGCTCCCCACAGCAGTAGCCCGTGTCAGCCATCTTGTCAGTTGTTTTCCACTCCCTGTGATGTGAGCATGGTTCATAGTGGTGTTGATGGGCGTATTGTGAGGGTGGGCAATATCTGTGACTACAACTCCCATGATGCTATTGGCTACACTGACTTGACCAGCATACACAGAATTCCTTCCTTTCAGTGGGCTTCCCTGTGAGGTGGTGTTGTAGTGGTGGCTACATATCTGACTGTGTTTGTTGCTTAGATTTGTGCCACTGCCTAGCTGTATTTGTTGTTGTGTTTGTACATGTCATGACACAGTTACATATCACTATGAGATGGCATGTATTGTGTTTATCTGACTGACATACACATCTTGGGATGATTATCTTTTGGTTGGTGTGTATTTGCTAAGGGTGCATGGTTTGACTGTCCCCTTGACAGTGATGTGTGTGTATTGTCACACAATATTGTGTACATTTGTTGTGTACTCACCAGGCTCTGGGATGTTTGATAGTCCATATACGCTCACTGGTGGTAGGATGGCCCGCACCTTCTCCTCCCAGGGCCTGAGGTATACAGGTTTGGCAGGAGGGCCACTGCCGGTGTGTTGGCTCAAGGCGTAGTCCTTCTTCAGTAGGTCCCTGACCCTCCTGCGCACGTCATACCACCTGTTCTGGATGTCTTCCTTTGTGCGCAAACATGGTGATTGTGTGTTCACCCTGTCGACGATCCTCTCCCATATCTTGGTTTTCTGCGACATGGGGGTCTGTTGGACCAGTGTACCAAACAGCTGTGGCTCTACCCTGAGGATCTCATCTACCAGGACTTCCAATTCACTGTCTAGGAACTTTGGATTCTTCTTTGGGGGCATGGTGATGGGTGGTGGTGGTGAGTGATGTGTGTGTTGGTGTGCAAGTGAGGGTGAGTGAGTGTGGGTTTTGCTGGGTGTATGTGAGGGTGCTATTTGTTGAGGTGCTGATGGTATGTGGCTTGTGTGATGGATGAGCTGTGAGTGTGTGTGTGGTTGCTGTCTGTTGGTGTTGAGTGCTGGCAGGTAATTCGAATTTGCAAAGGATCATGGTAGGGATTTGTGTCCTTTATATGGGTGGGTGTGTCTTTGTTCCATATCTCCCCCACCCAGTATTTATTGGCTTTGTAATTGCTTGTTTGTCCCTTTTTTTTGTGTTTTTTCCTTTGTACTTTTTGTGCATGTAGGAGACGTTCTTCTGACCGAGTAGGACGCTGCAGTTGGTCTCGTGCGAGCTTCTCTGACTCGTTCACGCTGTATTTCTGCTGTGTTTTGTGTGCGGCGTACGCATCGGTTGCGGTGTATTGGGTTGCTTCGGCTCGCTGTTTTGTATGCGTGTCGGTCGTACGGCTTGAGCTCCGTGCGACTCGGTTGTGTTTTCCACGCATTGCATCGTACTGTGTGGGTCGGAGTTCACGGGTACGTTTCGTTCGGGTTCCTTCCTGGTGCGTGTCGGTCGGTTCGATTCGCCTTTTTTTCCGGCCGGATAGCTGTTTTCCGTGCGGTTCGGTCGTTCGTCTTGGGTTCCGTGCGAGTCGGTCGTAAATAGCATGCATTACATCGTACTTGGCGGATCGGGCTGCACCAGTACGTGTCGGTCGGAATAGATTCCCGATCCGAGTCGGTCGGTACGTTTTCCGGCCCGAATCGGAATCGGCCCCTATGTCTGGACCTTCCACTGTTTTCACAATGGACTTGGTAATGTCAGAATTGTTAGGGTTAAAACTCTCATTTTCAAATACAGCAACCTGTTGAAATGGGTTCTGATTTTGTTTCTGGAAAGAATTCACATCTGCTCTGGACAACTGATTTAAATTAATTTTAGCATTTTCCATATTTTGTGAGAGCATCTGAGCTTGAAAAACTCCTGCCATTGGTACCTGTTTCTGAACTGACACTTGCATTTGCTGAACTGGCACATTTTGCACCTGCATTTCTCTCTGTGTTTGCGCATTTCCATTTGCTGCATCATGTTTAAATTTACATTTCTTCTTCCAATGCTCAAATCTGTTACAAAGATGGCAAAAGGACACTTTTTCCAGCAGTGCAACATCCATACCTGAATTTGCACAAACCAAAACACCTTTACTTCCATCCTGTGAAGCACCAAATCTTCCTTGAGCACCTTCTTCTGCTTGTGAAACAACACCTTTTAACTCACTTTCTTTCTCTGCAAACAACTGATTCTGAAAACTTTTCTGTGCAAACCTTCTCTGTACCATCATAGGTTTTTCCTCAAACTTTTTCTGCTTCATTCTTTGTCCAGCACTATAGTACCCTTCATCCTGCAGAAGCCCATCCATAAGCTTTCTTTGTAAACAAACCAATTTTTGCTGTACGTGCACACTGATCTGATCAGAGAACATTAAACCAATCACCAACTGTGTCACAAAGAATCTCATGCCACTGGCATCAGGCCATTCTCTCCCACAGTCTATACACACACTTTCACAAAAATCATAAACCAATTCTTTTAGCTCCTGTGTTGTTTGTTTAATCTGTACCCAATTAACATCCTTTGCTGGCACTCTGCCCTTCAGGAAAGTAATCACTGCTTTATTTTTCTCCATAACAACAGAGAATAATGGTGCATTCACGCAAACCTTTTTCATTGTCGCCTCACCTGGCCCTTGCACAACAGCTTTAGATTCAAACCACAATTCAGTTTGCATGGCAGTGTCAAAGAACATTTTCAAATTAATACATAACTCCTTTAAAATTTCAACAAATCCATCAATTTGTGGGTACCACAGCATAAGTTTGTCTCTCAATTTTGGGAATGTGTTCAGAAATGTTGCAAGTTCACTTTTGTTCCGTGGCACATGAACATGCACTTCTCCCACCTTTTCTCTCAATGAGTAAGCAAAGCTTCTCCCTCATCCTGTTTATTATTTTCCTCAAATAGATCTGGTGGTTTCTTTTTCTTATCCAGTTTCCTTGCTAGGTCTGGTGGTTTCTTTTTCTTCTCATGTTTTCTTGCCCATTTGTCTCCTAATTTCTCAAACCCATTGCATTTGAAAATATATTTTATTATTTCTGCAATGTGCAATTGCATTCCTGAAGAACACATTTTCTCATTTGCTTCATCATCCATATGTACCCTGAAACTTTTCTGAAATGGAAAACTTCCTGAAACATCAATTTCATATTTTTGAGCCATAATAGTCAGTCTATCATGTGTAGTTACTGCACATGTTGTTGTTTCCTTACTCAGGGAATTCATTATTTTTCCTGACACTGGTTCACATTTTCATGATTTAAACAGCAGGGACTGTTAATTTCTTCATGTTCAAATGTTGATTTTAAAACATTAAGCTGTCTCTCCTTTTCAGGGTCTGGGTTAATTTGTTCCCCCATGCTCTCTATCTTTTTAATCACTGCTGGTTCCTCAAAGCAGGTTTGAAAAATCCCATCTTCAAATATATTCATTTTATCCTGAGCTGCAGATGTTGTAAAGATCATTTTTGCCCCTCCTTTCAATGCTTGGACTGTCTAGGGTAGTTTCTGTTCAATAATCTGTGAATTCTGAGTTTCTGAAATAAACCCTGACATAATTACTCCTTCTGCAGCCCTTTGAACTTTTTGAGTAGGGACCATATTAATTTGGACAGTCACAATTTGTCTAGGCACTGGCTGTGCATCTGCAGTTTGTAATATTTGTACTGAATCAGTCACATTTGAAGCAGTAACACCTGGAGATATCACTGTCAGTGCTGAATCAACAGGTAGTGGGTCAATCTGAAATGTCTGCACAGTTCTCTCAATCTGTGTTTCTCTCTGTTCAACAGAAGCAGTAGCCACTGTAGTACTTACTGGTAAAATATTATCAGTATTTTTAGTGGGGACCACATAAGGTGGTGGACACTCAGTTAACAATGCATCCATTTTTTCATCCCCTGAATCATTATTTATTTGAAGCTTTTTGTCATCTTTAATTCCCTTCTCCTGTATCTGGTGCTTTACCTTTTTATCCTCACTTGCTTTGTCTCTTGCTGCTTTTTCCCATATGCTTAAAGCCTCAAATTGTGCAGCTTTAGATGGTGTCTTTATTTCACATAACACTTCCCTTAATTTGTCAATAATTTGCAATTCAAAAGTACCATCTTTTGGAAACCTCAAAGGACCCTCTTTTTCAGTAATCTTGCACCATTGGTGAACCCACATACATGAATTTTGTCCCAAATTGGTAGACATAAAATGCACAGGTGTTCCTTCAGGAGCATCACCAATTAAAAACACATTTTTCACTTTACCTCCCAACAGTTTCTTAAAACCTTCAAACAATTTCATTTCTGCAATAGTTCAATGCAATTTATTTTCTTCAATGCGGTCAGTTTCAATTTCGGTCAGTTTAACTCCTACTACTGACCCTCCCTTCACAATCAGTGCTCACTACACACCCGCTGCCTTGTCCAATGCCAGCGCAGCCTTTTGTGACGTCAGTATCACTCCTTCTACTAGCCCTCCCTTCACAAAATCTTACAGCAATATTTTTCTGAGCTTTCTTAATCAAAATTCTGTTAGTAACAACATAAAAAGACAATGCTACCTTGTCTGCTCCACTAAATAAAGAGATAGTCTTCACTTTTCAAAGATATTTTCATACACTGCAAGCAACAATAAAGACCAGCGTTATCTCACTTTTCTATCAAGCTCCGGAATGAATCTACTCCTCTCAAGATCGCACCGAGGTATCACAAGAGGGCCTCTTGACATACAAAGAGGGTTGTCCTGTTACTGTTCTCGGATTCCCTTACCAGAGTTTCAAAAACGGTGTCCCTTCACTATTACAAACTTTCCCCTTTCACACTGAAATTTCCCTAAACATAATACCGACAGCCCTACCTAGCTTTTCAGTATTATCACAACAAAGTACTTCTGCAGTGTGATTTCTTCACCACACTCTTCTTCTGCCTACTTCAGGCTAATTCCTTCCCGGGATTCCTCAGGCAACTCTGTACCTGTACTTCTAGACAACATAAAACAGGACACTAACTTTTCATGTTAAGAACATATAATCAAAAAATCAATGATTCTGTCCTATGAAATTACCAATTTAATCAATAAAACCATCAAGTCAAAATGAGCAAAATTTCATCAACAGTCAAAACCCTTACTAATTTTTCAACACTTAAAAAAACCATACCTTCTAGCACATTAACAACATTTCACAACCCTATTGATACTCACACCACTCCAGCAATCGCCTTCTTGCATAACCTTCCAGTACTGCTTTGCCAGTCTTCAAGTTCTGAGCATTGGAATCAGGAATCAGGACTTTTTGAGGATCTGGACATTTATCTAACTTGGGCAATTATTTTGTAGCGCTATTTAGGCATTAGACTAAACTATGCTCCTTTTGGTGATTGTGTTAACCTTACCTCTGCTACCAGAAACTGATCCAGCGGTAATTTCACAGTAATTTCTCAATGCAAAACCTCATTACCTCTAGTTTACCGCTTAAAGGGGATGGACCTTTGCCACCGTTTATCATCATCAGGAGACTTTACATAAACATGAAAAATCAATTGCAAATAATATTTAAGGCAATAATGAGAGTTGTGAGTAATTTTAAAAGGGTTTTATTTTCTAGTCAAAAGTTAAGGTTCTCAGACCCTTTATTCATTATTCAAATATCAATCAGGTTACAGAATGGAAAAATAGAATTAATACAGAACATATTATGGATTGCATACAAAGCACTTCATAAAGAAAAGGGAATGAGGCATAAAATGTCAGTCAGAACTCTTTAAAGAGTTTCAGGAAAAATATAATTCAAGAGTGAGTTTGCAAGGCTAATCAATAATTAATAATTGGCAAAAATCTCTCATAAAGAGAAATAAATGCATAAGACAAATAAATCTTTTCAAAGCCAGTTAGTCAAAGTATGAAATTTTAAAGTTTTAGAATCTAAACCTGTCCTGATATATAAGCTGGTCTCTCTTTCTCTGTCTGCTCGCTATACATCTCTGCTTCTCTGTGTCTGACACAGAGGAGCTGCTCCTTGAATGAGCCCTCCTTCACAAGACCACAGAAGCTGTGATCTGCCTTGCAACCTGCCAAAAATATAATGTGCAAGGCTAGCCTACACCTCTCTGAAAAAAATATGAGCAAGGCCACACCTCCCAGCTTAGCAACCCCTATTTCAAGCAAAAATACACGTGATGGTCTTCGTAGCTTGTCCAATCAGATTTTCAGAACACATCGACACCCCATGGGCTGACTGTACACGTCATCAATCAGGCGCACATTTAAGTCTAAACAATTACATTTTCTGCAACAAAAGTATTAATCATGCGGAAACAGATAATACATATTATAAGAAAAATGTGTGCTTTGCACTTTTCACTACATATATTAAGTGAAGTAAGCTTTGTTTAAACAACTACATAGAGATAAAAGTTTGCAACATGCCTTTATGAAGAGACGGAAACAGAGGCATAAATTTTAACAAGGTCTTTCATTGAAGACGTGTCTTCTCATGGGAGACGGGAGGAAACAGAGCAGGGAGGAAAGCATTCCTTTGTTATCTCCAAGGCTAAAGGCCGCACAGTGAGCAAAGCCTGCCAAAGCATTTTCAGCCTTTTCTACACCGTAAAATGCGTGTTAATTCAGCACAATTGAAAGTTCAAACCACTTTTTCTAAATTATATGTACATTCTTTAGTGAGGTTAAATTAAAAATAATCACAATTAAACATCCATGATTAATTAATTGAGCATGGTTTTACATGATTTCATTTGCAGGCCTCTTTCATGTTTTCACTTTTCATGCACCAAAAGTGGCACTTTTAAAAAGCATTTGACCAGGCCTCATTTCATGTTTTTCACTTTGCATGCACCATAATTTGCGTGCCAATTTTGAAATGCAGTCTGTCTGAAACTTAAAACAGAGCAATGCCTAATCTAGGTGAAATCTGACCTACATCAGTATCAACTATTTCCATCCTCCCCCGGGAAATCTCGGACCACTCTGCCCTATCTCTGCACCTGGGTGGAGCCTCAGACACGCCCGGACGGTGTGGAGGCTGAATGCGTGGTTCCTACAGGACAAAGAGGTCAAGAAGGCGACAGAGGTGGAACTGCGCCAATATTTCCTTACTAATCAGGGATCGGTCCCCTCCCCGAGCACCCTCTGGTAGGCAAGTAAAGCCACCATCCTTGGAGTAGCCAGGGGTTGGGTGCACGCGAAACGATTGGCGCAGAACGATCGCCTGACCCTTCTTGAGGCACAAGCAACATGGCTGGAAACATCCCTAACTGGGACTCCGATGTTCACCAAGACAGGCAACTTGCAGCCATTCACGAGGAGATCAAACAGATCTCCCTGGAGTCGGCCAAAATTCTGTGGCGCTCCTCCGTGGCCCGAGTGTATGGATGGGGCGATAAAAACTGGAGGCTGCTGCACAGTCTAGTCTCCTACCCCGTAGCCAACAGGATAATCCCTGAAGTCCAAGACGCCTCAGGCAGCACCAAACACACATCACCCGCAATAGCGCAGGCGTTTGCTGACTACTACGCCCAGTTATACTCCGCTCGCGAACCGGAAGCTACCCTCCCGGACATGCTATGCCAGGCGAAGATCCAACTCCCTCGCCTCACCATGGATGAGGCGGCAGACTTAGACCTCCCCATTACCCCAGAGGAGAAACACGGCGCAATCTCCTTGCTGAAGGCCGGGAAAACGCCGGGGCCCGACGGCTTCCCGCAAGAATAGTACGTGGCTTACCGGGACTTGCTGGTTCCCCATCTCATACACCTCTACCAACACGTTGCTGAGGTTGGCTCCTTCCCTCCCGAGACTGACGTGGTGACTATTGTCGTGATTCCCAAGACCCAGCCTCCCTCTCCTGTTTGCGCGGACTACCGCCCGATTTCACTAATTAACACGGAGATAAAAATATATGCCACAATCTTAGCCCAGCGGCTCCGTCCCCTTCTCCACAAGCTGGCAAGCCATTACACCGACAAAATGGCTCTATACACAGATGATGTACTGCTCTTCCTAGCAGACCCCACCAGCTCTGGTCCTAGATGCCTCGGGCACTCCAAGCCTTCGAGAACGTCTCGGGCCTTCGACTCAACCCGGCAAAATCAACCCTAGTGCCCCTCCACCTCTCTAGGGAAGGCTTTGACTGGCAATCAACCATCCCCATCAGGAGACAGTCATTCAAATATTTAGGGATATGGGTCGCTCTGCTTCCCGAGGGGGAATGGGCATTAAACATTACCCCATTGGTCAAAAAAGCCAAGGACGATCTCAAGCGCTGGCAAACCTTACCACTAAACCCACTCGGGAGAGTAGCGTTGTTCAAAATGATGATCCTCCCGCGCTTCTTATACATCATTCAGAATACCACTTTCCACTTCCCACGCAGCTGGTTTAGGGAGATAGATGGGATGACCACGAGGTTTTTGTGGGGAGGGGCGAGACCGCGTATCGCCCTCGCCCGATGCAGGATCCCACCCTTTGACGGAGGCATGGGTATGACCGATCTCCACCTATACTACCTGGCCACCCGCCTCCTTGTAATTCATGACTGGTTCACCGGGGACTGGTCTGAACCGGCCTACAAAACGGAGCTCAGGGACATGGAGTTCCCCCAAATACAAGCATACCTATACGGGAGCCCAATACCTAAAGCGATACCGCTGATAACCAGAGCGGTCCTGATGGCTTGGCGCACGGCCCTGAGGCACACACGTTGGGACCAACAACTGAGCCAACACACACCTCTCTGGCAAGGCACGTGGTTAAGAGAGGTGGCGGCACTCACGGGGTTCAGACAATGGGACCACATAGGTCTATCACTATTGGGTGACGCTTGGGTGGGCGACCACATTAGGACGTTCCAAGACCTACAGGAGCGCTACACCCTCCACACCTCACAATTTTATAAATATCTGCAACTCCGTCATGCCCTCAGCGCACACATCTCAACAGGCACGTCACTCCCCGAATTCAGCCCACTAGAAGCTCAGGTCATGATGGGGAACCTGGGGAGGGGAGGGGTGTCCCAAATATATCGTACTCTTGTCAACAATGGCCCGGCAACACTCGATCCGCTCCGGACCCGCTGGGAGGGATGGTTGGGTCTCCTGGAGGAGGAGGATTGGCGTGACGCCCTTTTGGCTCCCTAAACCATCACAACCTCGGCCAGACTCTACCTAATTCAATTATACTATCTGCACGCTGCCTACCTCACCCCAGTATGCCTACACAGGGCAGGGTTGCGTCCCTCCCCAAACTGCATGCGCTGTGGCCAAGAACTGGCGGACTTCTACCACATGATTGGGACATGCCCTAACCTTGCCCCGTATTGTTCAGCAATAGAGTCCGAACTCACACAGGTCCTGGGCTGGCAGGTCCCCCATGATCCCATATGTCTTATCCTGGGGGTGATGGATGGCCTGGACGGCTCTCGACCTGACAGACTATTCCTTGGGACAGCAGTTGCGGTGGCCAAACGTGATATTGCAGCTACCTAGGCGCAAGCTAAATCCCCAAGCATAGCAAAATGGCGCTGGGGAGTGGATTGGTGTGCCGCCCAGGAGAAACCCTTATTCGAGGCCCGGGATGCCCAACCAAGTACAACAAGGTCTGAGGCAAATGGTTAAATCAACTGGACTAATTGAACCAAAGCTCACTTATGTACACATTTGTAATGTTATTGCATCATGGAGGTGCTTCCAACCATTAATCTGTATGCATTCAAAACTAACAACTGCGGTAATGGCTTGTAACATTGACTAAATGTCTTGTGCTGTTAATGTGTTTGAACTTAAAATCAATAAAATTGATTGTCAAAAAAAAAAGTGATAGATTTTAAACATGTACTTAGAACCATTCCTGTCCTGACAGTTGTCATGTTAATTCTTTATGCAGCGCACATTCTTATAAATCGAGCAACATTATAGTCTATTAAATGAAACGCAATAGGTTTTGTACAGCTGGTACTCTGAACTCATGTATTTGAAGGTGCTTTCATATGCAATAATGAAGGAAAAGAAAGATGGATAAAATGAAGTATTTCTCTAAGTTCACAAAATTTGGCTAAGTGAGAAGTCATTATTAATTCTAGTTTTCTGGTTTCACCTTGTACAAATCAGCCACTAAATTGTATTTATTTCCCTCTCCTTTTTACCTAAAATGTGAATGTTTTGCTTTTACCTTTTTGTGCATGAGGGTAGAGTGATGGTGGCAGGCAGAAGCTACATGAAAGCTTGGCTTCCAACGGGACACCAATCTGAGCCAGGGCCCGGCTTCATGCTCGAGCATGGTTGAGCTTTCAGTTGTTTACCCACCTCTAGGTTAATGATTACTTCAGATACCTGCATGTATTACTGGTTGGTGCACTGGGGACAAGTGATTTGTGTGCTTATAGACCTATGCGGTCCCAGCCTGGGAGTGAAAGCACTATGTATGTAAGGCAATTTAAAAATGTATTACAAGCTGCACACAATATAAGAGACTGCCAGAAAATGTGCAGAAAGACTCAAGGCAGCAAGGGCCATCCATACGGGCTGATGGGCCACCCCTCCCCACCTTTGTCCTCTGGTAAGAAGAGTGTCTGTCCAGCTGAGCAATGGTCAGCCTGACAGACACTCTTCTTGGTCAGGCCAGGCAGCCAGGAGCTGTACAGGCGCTAAATAATCAGACTGCAGGCTGCCTGAGCTGAACTTTGCCAGGTTGAGAATTTCACAGCCCTGTGGGCGTGACCTCCTCAGTTGGCAAAAGTGTCTCTAGGTCCTTCCCCCTCATGACAAGGGGGAGCATCACTGATTACCTCGGAACTAGGCGCTTCAGTTTTAAGCCATGAAGTGCCGAGGACCCAGTGTCAATCAGTGACATGTCGCCACAGTGTGGGGGTGGGGTGGGTCCAGCAGTCTCAATGACCCCATCCCACTCTGTGACGAGTGAGGGACTGCTGCCTTCCCTCATTGGCTGACCTTAGGTCTCATGGGACTTCCGAGGCTTCCCTCCCAGAGAACTGCACTGAAGTATGTTTTTTAATCTATGTATGTATGTATGTATGTATATATATATTCACTGAAAAAACCATAGGTTTTAGGGACAGTTATAGTTAGTTGGACATTGCACTCGTACAAAACCCGTGAAATTCCCCCGTTATAGTTAGTTCAGGTAACTATAACTCGCGCCCCCGCAATGCACTGCTGATGACGTCACATATTACATCACTCATGACATGGTCAGTGACATCACTGATGACATCACTGATGACATCTCAAATGACATCACTGATGACATCACTGATGACATCATCCATGTGATAATTTGATGCATCTTCTCACACCCTAATATAACTTTTGATACACCCACTGTAAATTACAGACTGCCATTGTCAAAACCATAGACACTCCAACACCAATTACTATATACACACTCACTGATTCTTAGGTCTACACACACACATCTACTCACTCACCCTACTACTTTTTTTTTTTTTCTTCGGCGGGATTCGCGCATCCTAAGCGCATCCCGCCGATTTAAAAAAAAAACAAAACTTTTTCTGCCCAGGGGGTCCTTGTGGGACCCCCTGAGCAGACCTAGGGAGTCAGGGTGTTTCTACCCTGCCCCCTTTGTGCGTTTTGCGCACTTGTTTCTTTTTTTCTCGGCGGGATCCGCGCACCCTAAGCGCATCCCGCCGATTTAAAAAAAAATTGCTTTTCTGCCCAGGGGGTCCTTGTGGGACCCCCTGAGCAGACCTAGGGGTCAGGGTGTTTCTACCCTGCCCCCTTTGCGCTTTGCGCACTTGTTTCTGTCCCTCGGTTCTACCGAGGGACAAAACGGCTGCCAACACTTCCTGATTTGGAGTGTTGACAGCTAATTAGCATGCAGCTCGTGATCGGGAGGGTACGCGGACCCTACTCGCCATAGATATATATGTGACTTTACTTTGATTTTCTCAGGAACTACTGAACGGATTTACACCATTTAAGCAAAAGGCACGACACTGAACCAAGGGCTACCTCTTTGCCAAATTTGGTGTAATTCCGTTCAGCAGTTCGGGCTGTAGCTGCGACTAAAGGTTCCTATGGAAAAGAATGGGAAAACGCGTTTTGGGACCCCCTTTTCTCGGCCCCACTTGACGAATCACCCCGAGACTTTCAGGATAGGAGCGGACCGGAGCGCTCCAACAAGTTGGAAGCTTTCGCAAGATTCGTCAACCGGCGCCAACGTTATTGTAAATAGAATGTTGCGGATTTCTATGGAAAATAGGTCCTAACTATAACTATCTACTGGCGACTGCTAGTAGATAATATATATATATATATATATATTATCTACTGGCGGTCGCCAGTAGATAGCTATAGTTAGGACCTATTATCCATAGGAAATCCGCGTCATTCTATTTGAAATAACGTTGGCGCCGGTTGACAAATCTTCGCGAAAGTTTCCAACTTGTTGGGGCGCTCCGCTCTGACTCTGAAAGTCTCGGGTTGATTCGTCAAGCGGAGGCCGAGAAAAAGGGGGTCCCAAAACGCGTTTCCCCATTCATTTTTCCATAGGAACCTTTAGTCGCAGCTACAGCCCGAACTGCTGAACGGAATTACACCAAATTTGGCAAAGAGGTAGCCCTTGGTTCAGACTGGTGCCTTTGGCTTAAATGGTGTAAATCCGTTCAGTAGTTCCTGAGAAATTCACAAGTAAAGTCACATATATCTATGGCCGAGTAGGGTCCGCGTACCTCCCGATCACGAGCTGCATGCTAATTGGCTGTCAGCTGGCTGTCAACATTCCGATTCAGGAAGTGTTGGCAGCCATTTTGTCCCTCGGTAGAACCGAGGGACAGAAACAAGTGCGCGAAGCGCACAAAGGGGCAGGGTAGAAACACCCTAACCCCTAGGCCTGCTCAGGGGTCCCACAAGGACCCCCTGGGCAAAAAGCATTTTTTTTTTTTTTTTAAATCGGCAGGATGCGTCAGGGTGCGCGGATCCTGCCGGAAAAAAATCAAGCGCGGTCTCCCGCGCTTGATGTTAATTTGCCCCGGGTGGGCCAAGTCCCGGGGGCATGGTGAGGGGTTAAATTTATGTATGGGGGCCTCTAAGGCCCCCAAGCCCCGGGGACCGCCACCCCCGGGGCTTTAACAAAAATGGTGCGGGGAGGGCTCTTTGCCCTCCCGCTGCCCCGGGACCACCACCTCCCCGGGGCTTCTATTTTATTATTTTCTAACCTGTGTGGGGGGCTCCAGCCCCCCACACGCCCCGGGACCGCCACCTCCCCGGGGCACTAAAAATTAAAAATGGGGGTCCGTTTTGGACCCCGAAGCCCCGGGGACCACCACCTCCCTGGGGCTTTGAAAATGTGGGGGAGGGCCGCGCGGCCCCCTCCTGGAGCCAGTGATGGCCCTGGGGACCGCCACCCCCAGGGCCGGCTCCTGCAGTGTCCCAGGGTGCCTACCCCCGGGACACTGCTGTTTGCAATGACAGGGACGGGAGCCTCGCGGCTCCGTCCTGTCATTGCAAACTTGCTTGGATATTGGAAGAGAGAGCAGGAAACCTGCTCTCGCTTCCAATATCCAAAGCTGATTGCTTTCCACATGGGGAGCAGCATGTTAGCTGCTCCCCATGTGGAGAAGCAATGCCGGCTCACGCAGGAGGCGGGGAGCCGGCTGGGACTGTGGGGGATTGGGGACCCCCACAGTCCCCAACCAGAGGCCAGGCCCCGGGGATGGGGTCCCCGGGGCCATAAGTGGCCAGGGAGGGGGCCACGCAGCCCCCTCCCCAAATTTAAAAAATTTTTAAAAAAGAAAAAAGGTGCAAGGCCGGCCCCGGGGGATGGGGTCCCCGGGGCCTTAAATGGCCTGAGGAGGGGGGCCACGCAGCCCCCCTCCAAATAAAAAAATTAAAAAATCGAGGCCATGCCCCGGGGGATGGGGTCCCCGGGGCCAATACAGGCCCAGGGAAGGGGGGCCACGCGGCCCCCTTCCCGTTTTTTTTTTTTTTTAAATGTAAAAAAATAAATAAAATGCTCAGGCTCTGGGGGATGGGGTCCCCGGGGCCAAAAGTGGGCAAGGAAAGGGGGGCCACGCAGCCCCCTCCCATTAAAAAAAAAAATAGAAAAAAATAAACGACCGGCATCGTGCCGGAGGCCCCACCCCCTCCCTGCAGTATCTCTGCAAACGCACCCCCTGGCGCGTTTGCAGAGGGGAAACGATTCCCCTTGAATACTGGGGGTCCCTGAGGGCCAACTAGCCCACCAGGAACCTTCCAGTATGCGCCAGGGGCGGCGTTGCAGAGACGTGTACAGAGGCCACGCCCCTTTTACACCTCTCTGCAACGCAGCTCTGTGGCGCTTTGGAGGTATATGGTGGGCTAGTTGGACTCCAGGGACCCTCAGGATTCAAGGGGATTTAATCCCCAACTTAAAACGCGCCACGGGCGCGTTTGCACAGTGATGAAGGGAGGGGGCGGGCTTCAGGTGACATGTGTGCAAACAGGCCCCGTGGCGCGTTTTAAGATGGGGAATAAATTCCTTTTCAATCCTGAGGGTCCCTAGGAGCCAACTAGCCCACCAGGTACCTCCAGTAAGCGCCACGGAGCTGCGTTGCAGAGTGTTGTAAAGGGCGTGGCCTCTGAACACCTCTCTGCAACGCAGTCCCTGAGGCATACTGGAGGTACCTGGTGGGCTAGTTGGCCCCTAGGGACCCTCGGGATTGAGGAGGAATTAATTGTCCAACTTAAAACGCGCCACAGGGCGTGTTTGCAGACATGTCACCTTAGGCCCCACCCCTTCCTTCACCATTGTGCAAATATTCCTCTAAAATCAGCCGAACTACGAATTCCGATTTACTCACCTGTTATCAGGAGAGACCTCAGTGCTGCATCTTTGAGCCCAGTACTGATCCTGAAAAGTAATTCTAACCGTACTTACCAGTAACTTGAATTTCCTTCCATAGGATATCATTGCCTGCTTTTTGCTGAAAAAGTTTCTAAGTGTCGATTTTTGAAACATACAAATATTCCTCTAAAATCAGCCGAAATACGAATTTCGATTTACTCACCTGTTATCAGGAGAGACCTCAGTGCTGCATCTTTCAGCCCAGTACTGGTCCTGAAAAGTAATTTTAACCGTACTTACCGGTAACTTGAATTTCCTTCATAGGCTAACATTGACTGGTTTCACTTGGAAATTCTTCTAAGTGTGGAGTTTTGGAACTTTATAATATTCCTCTAAAATCAGCCGAAATACGAATTCCGATTTACTCACCTGTTATCAGGAGAGACCTCAGTGCTGCATCTTTCAGCCCAGTACTGATCCTCAAAAGTAATTTTAACCGTACTTACCAGTAACTTGAATTTCCTTCCATAGGATATCATTGCCTGCTTTTTGCTGAAAAAGTTTCTAAGTGTTGATTTTTGAAACATACAAATATTCCTCTAAAATCAGCCGAAATCCGAATTCTGATTTACTCACCTGTTATCAGGAGAGACCTCAGTGCTGCATCTTTCAGCCCAGTACTGGTCCTGAAAAGTAATTTTAACCGTACTTACCGGTAACTTGAATTTCCTTCATAGGCTAACATTGACTGGTTTCACTTGGAAATTCTTCTAAGTGTGGAGTTTTGGAACTTTAAAATATTCCTCTAAAATCAGCCGAAATACGAATTCCGATTTACTCACCTGTTATCAGGAGAGACCTCAGTGCTGCATCTTTCAGCCCAGTACTGATCCTCAAAAGTAATTTTAACCGTACTTACCAGTAACTTGAATTTCCTTCCATAGGCTAACATTGACTGGTTTCACTTGGAAATTCTTCTAAGTGTGGAGTTTTGGAACTTTAAAATATTCCTCTAAAATCAGCCGAAATACGAATTCCGATTTACTCACCTGTTATCAGGAGAGACCTCAGTGCTGCATCTTTCAGCCCAGTACTGGTCCTCAAAAGTAATTTTAACCGTACTTACCGGTAACTTGAATTTCCTTCATAGGCTAAGATTGACTGGTTTTCAGCAAAAAAGTTTCAAAGTGTTGATTTTCACAAACTACAAATATTCCTTAAAAATCGCCTGTATGACTTAAACGCATTTTTTCAACTGTTTACAGGAGAAGCACCAGTGCTGGATCCAGGATCCAACACTGAGTAAGAAAAAGTAACGATAACAGTTTTTACCTGCTAAGTGAATTTCCTTCCATAGGATAACATTGGTGATTCTATGAGAAAAAGTTTCTAAGTGTCAACTTTTAAAATACAATAATATTCCTTAAAAATCACGACTGTAACCAAAACGCTTTTACTCAACTGTTTACAGGAGATGTACCAGGACTGAATCTAGGATCCAGTCCTGTGGTTACAAAAGTAATCCATAAAGTAACTAATTGCATTTAACTAGAAATTCACATTGAGCTGAATGTTGCATTGTGTTTGAAAATGTGTTGCCCATTGCAACAACTGTAACTACTGTACTTAAAAGTCTATTGCCTATCTGCAAAGTATTTAAACTAAAGTAATTCATTCTGAGAAAGTATTTTTGTAATGTAATGTATAATGTAATTACAATGTAATTTAAAAAATAAAATATGTAAAAAAAATTGTTTCTAAAAATGTAGTAAATCAGTATGAAAAAAATTAATATAACAATTAATACATTTAAAAATTGTCATTTACAAAACCTTTGAAATTCACTGAAAAAACCGTAGGTTTCAGGCACGTTATAGTTAGAAATTAGCATTTAAAAACCTTTGAAATTCACTGAAAAAACCATAGGTTTCAGACACGTTATAGTTACAAATTAGTATTTAAAAAACCTTTGAAATTCACTGAAAAAACCATAGGTTTCAGACACGTTATAGTTACAAATTAGCATTTAAAAACCTTTGAAATTCACTGAAAAAACCATAGGTTTCAGACACGTTATAGTTACAAATTAGCATTTAAAAAACCTTTGAAATTCACTGAAAAAACCATAGGTTTTAGGGACAGTTTTAGTTACTTGGACATTGCACTCGTACAAAACCCATGAAATTCCCCCGTTATAGTTAGTTCAGCTAACTATAACTCGCGCCCCTGCAATGCAGTGCTGATGACGTCACATATTACATCACTCATGACATGGTCAGTGACATCACTGATGACATCACTGATGACATCTCAAATGACATCACTGATGACATCACTGATGACATCATCCATGTGATAATTTCATGCATCTTCTCACACCCTAATATAACCTTTGATATACCCACTCTAAATTACAGACTGCCATTCTCAAAACCATAGACACTCCAACACCAAAAACTACATACCCACTCACTGATTATTAGGTCTACACACACATTTACTCTCTCACCAGTACAATCACTCATACTTATGGTCACTCAGTACAGGACTATCATATGCACTCATACACCTATATACACACTCACACACCTCCACTCATCCATAGAGGTACTCACACACCTAGTAAGTCATGCAAATAATTAATCACACTCCCATTTACTTACCTATACAGTTATACACACACCAGCTCACTTACTCATACAAATACTAGCACATTCTTACGCTCTTACACAATCACTGATACAAGCACACACTCATCCATACAGCCACTCTCACAATCACACACTCTCACTTATAGCCATTTATATACTCCAACACACATATATACTGCCTTTCACATATGTAGTTACTCACACATGTACCACTGAGATATACATTTACTCACTAACACAGCCATACACACACTCACCCACCCATACAGTCCATCACAGATGCACTCTTGAAAACATGCACCCAGTGAATCACCCACTCACACATCTATGCACAGAGTCACACACACCCCACCCACACAAACACTCATGCACCCATACAGATACTCAGACAACAAATCAATAACCCATATAGACACTCATGTAGCTATTCGCAAACCCATGCAGCCGCTTACACACCAACAGACAGACAGATACAGACATTCACACAGTTTAGTCACTAACCCATGCATTCAGTAAGATACGTTTAATCACTCACTTATAGAGTTAGTCACGCACCTACTAAATCATCCATTCAGACACTTATACACCCACTCATTCTTCAATACGCCTTTCCCTATATATATTAAACATATTTAAACTTTACAGAAACACACAGTCACTGGATGATGTCATCAGTGATGTCATCAGTGATGTCATTTGAGATGTCATCAGTGATGTCATCAGTGATGTCACTGACCATGTCATGAGTGATGTAATATGTGACGTCATCAGCAGTGCATTGCAGGGCGCGAGTTATAGTTAGCTGAACTAACTATAACGGGGGAATTTCACGGGTTTTGTACGAGTGCAATGTCCAAGTAACTAAAACTGTCCCTAAAACCTATGGTTTTTTCAGTAAATTTCAAAGGTTTTTTAAATGCTAATTTGTAACTATAACGTGTCTGAAACCTATGGTTTTTTCAGTGAATATATATATATATATATATATATATATATATATATATATATATATATATATATATATATATATATATAATATGTATTTGAGTTTTGTGAATTTTGTGTGTGTGTGTGTAATTCCCCCCTCACTGTTAAAATTACTGGGCACCATTGACTCCAGGGTAAATTTATTAACTTTTTTCACCAGGTTTGTGTCACAAAAAGGTGATGTGATGTAAACACGGGACAAAGTGTTGTGCTGTAATTTATTTTCCAACACACATCCCGATTTGGATTGGAAAGTTACCTAACATAACAGTAAGTAGAGCTAAGTGCTACTTTGAAGCATAGGTATTTTCCATGTGTTGTACATGGGCATTCCCATTAGACGTGGGCAAGCCGTCAAATTAACTAGAGAGCCTAGCCAGAGATGAGCCAAGGGCCTGGCTCGTATCTTAGAACCCATGTAATTCCTATAACAAACATAAAATATGATAAAGTCTCTTCAAAATTCATGAGAAGTATTTGTTTAAAGTGAAAGTTTTCTACCACAGGTAGTCTGAATTCACATATTTGATCATGCTTTCATAGGGAAAATGAAGAAAAGTTTAGTGAAATAAAATCTTTGTCTAAGATCACACAATTTAAGCAGGGAAGCCGCAATTCGTTTTCTCATCTCACTTTGAACAAATCAGCCAGTAAATGGGTATCTATTTGTCTTTCTTTATGTTAAGGCTTTATTTTTACCTCTTAGTGTTTTGTTCTACGCTACAGTTTTTAAAATAGAGCACAAACTTGACCCAGAGGTATTAGAGTGCTTTATATGCGCACCAATTATATATCACAAGATCACATGTATTGTTTATTGGCATGGGGAGATTAAGTGATTGGTGCAGAATCAGAAGCTGTTGAGCCAACGCTGTGACTTGAACCTAGTTCCCCAGTTTCACAGTTGCCAGCTCTGACCTTAATGCCACATCCTGGGTAGAGGGAGGGAGGGTGGGTGGCAGGCAGAAGTGAAAGCATGGCTCGTTATGGGCTCGAGGTTCCATAAGTATCCTCGAGATAAGCCAGAGCCAGGCTTTAAGCTCGAGCCTGGCTCTAGCTTTCAGTGGCTCTTCCACCTCTAATTCCCATACAACTATCTATGGTTTTTGATGCAAAGCCTCATTTACTAAATAAAATGTACATAGGATTTCGTGCCAAAAATGTTCATCTTCTTATGGCAAGTATAAAGAATGAGTAAAGTTTTTTTTCTATAATCTTTTGAGACTTTACAGCATACATACAGTGGTAAAAATATTAAACTATATTAAAACATAGTTTTTGTACAGAAGAGTGCCCTTCCAATACACAAACCTATGCTTGACATCACGCACACCCATGCACTTAAGTGCATGGCTGTTTACATACGCGCAAGCCAGTCAAATGTGCACCAGCGCTACATTGTATCAAAAATTAGAACATTTGCCCTTCAATGTTTAAAGGATTACAGTGCTTTCAAAAATTTATATATATTATGTTTTCAGTACGGCACATTCGGACTGCACCTAGTGGAAACCTTTCCAGGACTGGTAACAACATTAAGAGTTCCTTTTCAAAAGAGTATAACTTTGACACCAAGAAACTTCGAATTGTTGTATGAATTAAAGTCTGTACTGGCTCCAAAGAAGAGTGTAGATTTGTTTACTAACCAATCATCACCCACACTCATCTCGTTTTGCATATTTCCCTATACTAAGTTTCTGTGAGCATCTCACAAGCCGGTGGCATATTTCTCATTGTTTCAAGCATCTCACGACATAGGGTACTCAGTTTCACACAGCAAGCTTTGTGTTTGTATGAAATGTCACACACACACTGTATCTTTTTTTTGTAAACATCTTACACATGCACACACTGCATCTTGTTTTTGAAGGCATATCCCATACTAGGCATTATGTATCTTTCTTATCAGGTTTTTCACATTTGTAAAGCATCTATCTCCAATACACATGCACTGCATCTGATTTTATGAGCATCTCATACAGAAGGCATATTTCAAGTCCTGTTTGTATGCTTCATGAGCTATTCAGTTTGTGAGCACTCTACACTTATGGCATTCATCTGAACTAAATTGTCCCACAGAGTAGACAGCAAAAGTTGAAGTCTTTTTTTATTGTGTTTTATATTTTGTGTGGCGTTGAGTGCATATTGTGCCTCGATCTCCACCTTCCATCCACAGGACAGCAAGTAATACACTAATGGCAACAGTGTTATATGTTGAAAATATGATTGACCATAAGCACACAGTTTTTCAGTGGGCAGGCTGGGAATAATCATTTTTCCCAGTTCCACATTGCCACAGCACTGCAGTTGGGGACTGTCTGGGACACAGTCAGGGACTTGTGCGAAAACTGGAGAGTGACAGAAAACATACGAAGAAAGAGGAGTACAGCGCTGCCCAGGATCATACAGGAAGTCAGAGGAGAAAAGGGATCCAAAGGGGAAGCCTGCACGAAGGAACAAGATAGCTAAGACTCAGAAAGGACAGGCACTCATGAGATGATTTAGCATTCAGAATAACTACACCCAGGACGAATGTGGAAGACATATATATGAAACAACATTAACAATAAAGGGGAGTGTGGGGTAAAGCACTCAGGAGCTCCACACGGTAAGACTGAAGCTCAGTAAGTTCCTCACCGACAATTGCTGTTACAGATACTGACTGCAAATACCCACATATAGGATATGCATGCAAAGGCAGGGTCTGTGGAGCTTATACCTATGGTGATGTTATAAATGTAACTCAAAGACAATACTCACAATGAACAAGAAACACCACCTAGGTAGTCAGCTGTGCCCACAGATCCTGGCGATCAAACAGGAACACGCAAGGCAGTAACAGAAAGGGGATAGAACTAAACACAAGCACAATAGACAAGGAGCTAGCAAGGAGGAGTGCTTAACAGGAAAGGAAGAAATCACAGGGCACACTTGGCAGAAAGCAAGTAACAAACATACAAGGTAATAGAAGCAAGACAGCAGAATAGAAAGACAACAAACTATGAACTGGAACCAAGGAAATGGGAAGAAAGGCAGGGACTGGAAAAGGATATACAGAAGGGAAGGCTACAAGGGTATACTATAATAGTGCTGGATCAGGAGTCAAGAAAACAAAGTAGCACTGAAGGCTGTGCTGGAGCAAGAACAAGAATTTAGCAAAAGTTCAAAAGCCAAGGCAGCACTGCAGGCAGTGCTAGTTCAGGAACAATGGAAACTGCTGCAGCTCAGGAACAAGGAATGCTAAGGCTCAGGAGTCAAGGTAGCACTACAGGCAGTGCTAGTTCAGGAACAAGGGGAACTACTGCAGCAGCTCAGAAACAAGGAATAACTAACGCTCAGGAAACACTGGAAACAAGCGTATCAAAAGCTCAGGAAAAACTTGAAGCAAGGATATCAAAAGCTCAGGAAACACTGGAATCAAGGATATCAAAAGCGCAGGAAACACTGGAAACAAGGGCCGGTCTCAACGGTACACAGCTACAATGACCAACCTTGGTTGGAAGGGAGCTGGGGCTTAAAAGAGCTCACAGTAATCACATGCATCAGGTGTGAGCAGGCTAGCAGCAGCCAGCCACAGGTGACCTGAATTCCTCCCCCCATCCTTGGCCTGCAGGTGTGGAGACGAAGCAGTGAGCAGGGAATTCTAGGTAATGGAGTTCCAGGCATGAGCAGGCTGGCTTCCACAAAACCCGGCACGGATTGGGAATGGATGTCAATTCCCAAATAGTGTACAAATGGCTGGAAGTCAATATATGCATGAAGGGGAGGGTCCAGAAGCTTATTATGAAACTGGAGAGTCCCACAGTTCAGCCCCCTGGTGGTGAACACGAGAACGCAGAGAGCAAGTTGTGACAATATGGTGGTGTAGGTTCTGATCAAAATGCCCAGAGATTGCCGTCATGGACTAATGCACTGTCGGGAGCCCTGTGAAAATTTTAAGGCAGTGCTTAATACATCATACTTTTATTAAAAAAGCAGAAGCTGGGATTAGAAATCTTATACTTCTTTGACTAACATTTACAGCCAGGACCACATCTAGTGGAGTGTGCTGTCTGCTATTGCAGTGAATTGCCAACTGGAGGTCTGGTCAAGGTTTTTTTAATAGCATTGTTTCTAAGCTCTTTCATTCTGTGACAAGCAGATTATTAAGCCTCTTCCAGAGGCCTGGGGTATTAGGTGGTTACTGAATGATGGATACTGTAAGTAATTGGGTTTTTGATTGAATGGGTGAAAATCCTTCTCAAGCAAAAACTACAATCCTGGTCAGGGTGAACCAGAAAAGTCACTAAATTAACCTGTGCTTAACCCTTTGATAGCTTGGCACAAAAGCAGTCAGGCTTATCGTAGAGATACTGTGTTAAGTATTTATGCAGCCCAAAACAGGTATAAAGTGAAACCACAACACCAAAGAAAATAGAGTAAAATGTAATAAATAAATAAAATGAGGCCAAAATGACCAAAAAATCCAATCAGTAGAATTGGAGGCATGCATTTTTAAAGGTATAAGCAAAAATAGCACCAGAAATCTCTAATTGTGGGTATCTAGTCACTAGACCGGGACAAAGTCACTACGATGGAGTGCAGGCCGGATACAGGGACAAGGTTAGTTCTGCTGAATGAGGTTACCTTCTCAAAGACATGTGCACAGAGTTTAAATCCTCAGGAATTCACAAGAGGAGCTCAAATAATGCCAGCCAAGGGTCCAGGGCATGGGGAGAGACCTCTTGGAGATCAAAAACTCACTCTAGCAGAGGCCTACCAGGGCTCAGGCAGGTCCAGGCAAGGACAGTTGCAGCAGGCCTGCTGGGCAGTTGCAGGGAGGTCCCTTATGCTTGTTGTATTCCTGGAGCTCAGAACAGGAGATCAGCCACCTGACTGTTAGAGTCACTCTGGTAGTCCTGGGTTCAAGGAGATGGTCCTCTCTCTTTCAAAAAACAAGGCAAGTTTAAGAAGCAGGGTAGTCCTCTGAAGAACATGGCAGGCCTCAAGCAGCAGGGCAGTCTCTGGACAAGGCAGTACTTCTGTAGTCTTCCATAGGCCCAGGAGCGTACTGAACAATTGATCTGAGGGTATAATATGTATACCTGGTGCCAGCCTTTGAAGTGGGAGCAGCTTCTAGACTGCCCCACATCTGGTTCTGGAATTTTCTTCCTTGCCAAGCCCAGATTCTAAGGGGTCTGGGGTGACTAAATACTGGTGTCAAGTTCTTTGTAAGTGTGCTGAGGCAGACCCTTTGAAATGTAATTGGGCCAGGGAACAGCTCTGCTCCTCCCATTCTGCCAACACACAATCCCCTTTGTCTCACTGTTTGGGAGGAATATACAAAGGTCAACTAGACCCCGTCATGTGATCCACAACACAGGCACCAAATGGTTAGGACAAGAAAATGCCAATTTTCTATAAATGGCATTTTCAGAATTGTCTTAACATCCAACTTTACCATTAAAGAGGCTTTTAAATTACAATTCTTTAGACACCAAACTTGACCTTACTACCTGTTCCCAATTGAAAGTTATCACTTAATGTAATGAAGTAAATCAATGTTATCCTGTTGGAGAGGCAGGCCTTGCAGTAGTGAAAAATGAATGTAGGAGTTTTTCAATACCAGGACATGAAAAACTTGAAAGCACATGGCCAATTTTTTAAAATACTCTACACCCTTCCCTATGGGCTGTTTAGGGCCTACCCCATGGATGACTTATATGAATTTCAAAGGAAGGTTTAGGGCTGGCAAAAGTTTATTCTGCCAGGTCAAAATGGCAGTATAAAACCACTACAGGCTGCAGTGGTAGGCCTGAGACATGTATTAAAGAGCCACTTAGGTGGGTGGCACTATAGGTGCCGCAGGCCCACTAGTAGCATTTAATTTGCAGGTCCTGGGGACAAGTAGTACAACTCTGCTAGGGACCTATAAGAAAATTTAATGTGCCTATTGGATGTAAGCCAATTTTCCATGTTTAAAAGAGAGAGTGAGAGAGAGAACACAATCACCTTACCACTTGTTAGCAGTGGTAAAGTGCACACAGACCTAAAAGCCAACAGAAATGGGTTTGAAAAACAGGAGGGAAGACAGCAAAATGTTTGGGAGTGACCCCAGGAGCTGCTGGTAACATGAAAGTGGTGATGTGAGTAAGTGCCCCACCGCTTCCCAAAACAGACAAAACAAGCATGCAAAAAAAAAAACACACTGGCACTGGTATACATTACAATAAAATAAAATAAATGTACTTGCACAGGATGCTCCTCCGTGCCCTTCCTGGCTCCGAGCACGATGCAAACTTCCCTGAACAATCCTGATGCTGCTCATGAAAGCAGCGCCAGGATTCGATGGAGTGGGCTAGCTAGACGCTCCATCAGGCCCTGGAGGCCTGTGCTTGGTATCTACCCAGCTGTCTGAGACAGCTGGATTGAGACTTGCAAAGTGCGCGTGTCAGGCTGGACATCACAAGGCAGCCGGCCAAACTAACATGCGTACTTTGTAGTGTCTGGTCAGCCTCCTTCTTGTCCACCATGCTGGCAATTGGCAGCGGAGGACAGGGCATGCCCCCATTTCTCCAGCTCCCTCAGAGGTAGGATGACTGACTGCTGCAGCCAGCATCATGAAAAATAAGATGGCAATGAAATCATTTGATTGCCAATTTATTCTTTACATTTACTGCAGCTCACAGTGGGCAGAGGGGTGACGCTCCCCTGTCCTCAAGAAGAAGCCGACACTCGGTGACCCTGCATACAGATACTGTTTTTATTATTGGTGTTCAATTACCTAAGATTTTTACATTCCAATTCAATAAGCCTTTATACAACTAACTCTCCAAAAGTGGCAACAGTGGGCAGTCAAGGTTCAGTCGAGGTTATAGAGGGATGGTGACTTCCTTTCAGCATGAAACATTAATCACACCCATTAAAATTCTGTGAGAAGTTGGCCTGGTATATGCTGTTCACTAATTAAAGTGGACACCTTGCACCAGAACAATTCGACTCTTATGGTAGATAGGTTTAAGACAACCTTTATAGAAAGCTATCCTAGTGGTAGCTGTGGAGAGCAGCCTTCAGGCTAAGTCTTGAAGGAATGTAAAGCAGCTTGTTTTACCACACAATCTCTTGAATCACCAAATGAAAAGACACCACACAGGTATATATATCAAATATATATGTATTTATTAATAAACACTCTCTACTAATCTCTTTATGAGATTAGAAGTCAGGAACATATGTACAAGTCAAATGTCATCAAAATAAGTTAAGCACAATCGAATATCACAATCTTAGTTTGCTAGACCTAGGTCCAGGGCATCTAGAATCGAGGGACCCCCAGGAACCACCCCAGGTAGTTGTAGGAGACCCACAGGGGACGGACGCGGTGTCCTGGCACCGGTGCGAGTCCTGTACGAGTCTATGCGAACAGACGCAATTGAGATTTCAATGTTAAAGGTCCCTTGCGTGTTCGAGGCGAACACACCGATCGGTCCTTGTACGAGTCGAAGGACGCGGTTACAGATAGAATTGCAAGGGAGTTGGACGCGGTGTGTCTAACACAGACGCGAACCATGTACGAGTCAGCGCGATAGTCGCACTTGGAAAGTAAGAGTTTTGGGGCACTTCTAGGGTAGCTACAAGCAAGTCACTTACAGGGTAAGTAGTTCTAGGGCCCACACCCACAGGAGCACCGTAGTGCTGAAGTTACCTCACCCAGGGGAGCCGGGTGCATAGGTGTTCTTTGGTGTCGGGTCGCGGCGTCGTTTTCAATGGGAGCCAGTGAAGACTTGCTGCTTGCGGCGACAGGAGAAGTGTCCGGAGGAATCCAAGCCTGGATTCAGAAGATGGAAGACCTGAAAGCAGAGGGGACAGTGTTCAAAGTCACTTGGCAGTGACTCGGGGCAAGGAAGATGGGTGCCCACCGTCGTCGCAAGGTTCAGGTCGTTTGCAGGTGCCTTGACTCTTCAGCCACGAGGTCCAGGAAGCGTCGACGACGACCAGGAGCTGGATTCGGCGTGTCCCACAATGTCTGCAGCTTACTGCGGTATCAACGACTCAATTGGAGCCAACAAGCCTTGGTAACAGCAAGTCTCGAGGAAAGTGTAAAAAGTCAATGGCGCAGACCAGCAAGGTCTGAGGGACTCACCCAGCGAAGGTAAGTCAGGGCCGGCCTGGAGAAACCAGGGGAGCCCTTTGGTTCTGTAGGAAAGTCTTCTGGGGACCCACAAGCCGGCTGGCAAGGGATCGTGAAGATGCCTCGGGAGGATTCGCTCAACAGGGGCCCACGGTCACTCGAGACGTGGTAGGCCTCTGATCTTCGGAGGGATTCCTGCTGGAGGCTAGGACCACACGTGGTCTAAAGCACAAGTTCGTGAAACGTTGTGAAGCGGTTGCACTCAACAATAGTGCACGGTACCCAGGGGTCGCGGTTCCTCGTCACTCTTGGGGTCCACTGGCCTCAGCTTCACTGGGGACTCACGATGGCCTTTGAGAAGTCAGGAAATCCACTTCTTGGGCTGCAGGGACTTCGGACTCCGGCAGGAGCGGCGTAGTTTACGACCGTCGTTTGTAGTTTTTGGTGCCTCCCAAGCAGGGGAGTCACTCCTTGACTCCAAGGGAGATTCTTCAGTCTTCCAAAGGTAGTGGAACGTCGAAGGTCCGGGATTCTTCTTGTAGAGCGTCGTCCAGGGGTATCTAGGGTGCAATGCACAGGTTCCCCCTCTTATACTAAAAGAAAGGGAGGGACTAGCTCTATGACCCTACCTATGGGAGGGTCAGGGGAGTGGGTGGCTACACCCACTTCCCTTTGTCCAGTTTCACGCCAGAGCAGGGACAGGTAGCCCCTGAGCCGGTTTGAACTGGCATATGCACAGAGGAGCCTTCTGCTCCCCCAGTGCAGGACTTCAAAGCACTCTAAGAGTGCACCCACCCAGCCCCAATACACTAAACCCTGTCTGGAAGGTGGTCACACCCCCTTGGGACAGGATATCTATTGTTGGGCTTCCTCCACTGCGAGTGTTGGTCATCAGCAGGAAGGCAGCCCAGTGTCTGTGACTGGTGGCATCCATTTTGTGATGCCAGGGCTCTGCAGGATTCTACCGCGTTTCCACAGTAGGTACATGTCTATCCCTCTAGAAGGGTGGAATGCTACCCCCGCTGCCAGGACTGGCGGGGGGTAGTATTCCAAGATGTTTGACACCAAACACGACATGTTTCGATGCAGCCATTCCAAAGTTAGCATTTTACCGCGAGGATATAATGCACTTAAAAGTATATGGTTTAACCGCATCCACAAACAGCACCAGAGAATGGACTCTGAGAGCTGCAGAGGGGCCCTGCTCAGGCAGAAGCACCCCCTCACATAGAAGCCAAGCACCCTGCCCTCAGGATTGATAGGGCCTGCCTTAGGGGTGACTGATAGGTTTATATGTGTGTGTAGGAGAGATACAGGGGACCTATATCTCAGTGAGGGGTGCTAGCACTTCCTCACCCAGGCTGCAGTGGCAGGCTGTGGTGTCAGATTTAGTCTGCTTCCCAGGGGTGGCATAATACATGCTGCAGCCCCTGGTAGGCCTGTGAAGTACCCATGCCCTTAGTACCTAAGGTACCATATACTAGGGACTCATAAGATACCACAGTATCCAATCACTAGTGCACCTAGAGTGCACTCCAAGTCATTTAGAGAGAACAGAGAGGCTGGGGCCCTGATTAGCAGGGACCCAGCCAGACTATAGCCAGAAACCAGTGTAAACATCAGAAAAAAGTGGGGGCAACATAAGAGGCAGATCCTACTCTCCTACACAACCCCCCAAATGCAGGGACACTAAACTAACCTTGCCCAGTTGAGTCTTCGTGTTCAAAGTGGCAATACCTTGAGAGTCCATCTGCATTGGCATGTTGGGTCCCAGGTCTATGTTCCACTGTATAGTCCATCCCCTGTAGGGAAATGGACCACCTCAAAAGTTTTGGGTTTTCACCTTTCATCTGTTTAAGCCATAGGAGGGGCTTGTGGTCAGTCTGAACTATGAAGTGAGTGCCAAACAAGTATGGCCTCAGCTTCTTCAGGGCCCACACCACAGCAAAGGCCTCCTCTCTATAGCTGACCAACGTTTCTCTCTAGGGGTCAGCCTTCTGCTAATAAAAGCTACTGGCTGGTCTTGACCTTCATCATTCAGTTGAGACAGTACAGCTCCCACACCCAGCTCAGAAGCATCTGTTTGGACAATGAACTTTTTGGTGTAGTCTGGACTCTGTAAGATGGGGGCAGTGCACATGGCCTGCTTTAGGTCTTCAAATGCCTTTTGACAGCTAGCTGTCCACTGAACCTTTTTGGCATTTTCTTTGAGGTTAGATCATTCAAGGGGGTCACTATAGATCCTTATCCCTTCACAAACCTCCTATAGTACCCAGTCAGGCCTAAGAAGGCTCTCACCTGTGTCTGGGTGATTGGAGCAGCCCATTCCATTATGGTTTGGATCTTGCTCTGTAAAGGCTGAACCTGGCCTCCACCCACAAGGTGGCCCAGGTACACAACCTGACTCTGCCCTATCTGGCACTTAGTGGCCTTGATAGTGAGGCCTGCTTTCTGCAGAGCCTCCAAAACATTCCTGAGGTGGACCAGGTGATCCTGCCAGGAGGAACTAAAGACAGCAATATCATCTAGATAAGCTGAGCAATAAGTTTCCATCCCTGTCAGAACTTTATTCACCAACCTCTGAAAAGTGGCAGGTGCATTTTTCAATCCAAAGGGCATCACCACAAAGTGGTAGTGACCCACCAGGGGTCGAAAATGCTGTCTTGGCTTTTGCATCATCAGCTAATCTGATCTGCCAGTAGCCAGCTGTTAGGTCAAACGTGCTTAGATACTTGGCTGAGGCCAAAGTATCAATCAGCTCATCTGCCCTTGGTATGGGATAGGCATCAGTCCTAGTGACTGCATTGAGGCCCCTGTAGTCTACACAAAACCTCATTTCTTTCTTACCACCCTGGGTATGAGGCTTGGGTACCAGGACTACTGGGCTAGCCCAAGGGCTATCTGAAGGCTCAATTACACCTAGCTCCAACATTTTCTGGACTTCAGTCCTGATACAGTCCCTGACATGGTCATGTTGCCTGTAGATTTTACTCTTGACAGGCAGACTGTCTCCAGTGTCCACCTCATGGGTGCACCAGGTAGTCTGACTAGGGGTCAGGCTAAACATATGTCTATACTGTTGCAGAACCTGTCTGCACTCAGTTTGCTGATGGTCAGTGAGGCTGCTTGCCAAAGCAACACCATCTACTGACCCATCATCAGGGTTCTGAGAGAGCAGGTCAGGGAGAGGGTCACTCTCCTCCTCCTGGTCCTCATCAGTTGCCATGAGCAAGCCCATGTCAGCCCTGTCAACATATGGCTTTAATCTGTTGACATGGAGCACCCTCAGGGGGCTCCTGGGAGTTCCAAGATTCACCAGATAGGTGACTTCTCCCTTCTGTTCAACTATTGTATGGGGGCCACTCCACTTGTCCTGGAGGGCTGCTGGGGCCACAGGCTCCAACACCCACACTTTCTGTCCTGGCTGGTATACAGTCAGCACAGCCTTTTGGCCATGCCAAGCTTTTTGCAATTCTTGGCTGGCCTCCAGGTTTTTGGTTGCCTTTTTCATGTACTCAAAAGAACAAGGAAACCCTGGAAGTCAGCGGGGACCAAGGGTGGAGTTATACTTTACAGAACAAGGGTCCCACACATATAGAAGTGCAGAATTAAAATTTCACAATTTCATAATAAAATTGGAATTTAACAAGTGTTTTAATATAAAGATAGAGATTTAATGCGAAAGTCTATAAAACAAGGGAATGATAACACGTGAAAAATAAGGTGAGCAACCGTGGCAAGGCAGAGGGAAATTAGCCGATTTCCTTACCCCAGGCAAGTGACTTAAAACGTGACTTTACAGTATGCTTGAATATAAATAAACAAAAGTCACAGTAAGGGTTAACATCTCATACTCCACAAAAAATATAGATAGCGGTATAGAGTTGAGAATGTTTTTGTCGACGACGTTTCAATCCCGCAGAGAGTATCGGGATCTCATCAGGACTAATAAATGAAAACAGGTGCCTGAGAAGTTGCCTGGATAAGTAAGAAGGAGGGGAAGGGGAGGAAGGGGAAGAAGCAATAAAATAAATTAAAACCATGGGAAAGGGAAATTGGAAGGGAAGGGAAGAGGGGGAGGAAAGGGAAGAAGGAGTAAATGATAAGGAATAATGAGAGGTAGGGAGAAATAGGGAGGGTTGAAAGTGGGATGAATAAGTGTGTGAGGGTGAAGGGAAGATAGAGAGAGCGGAGGAGCGGAGGAAAGTAGTGATATTGAAATCAGAATCAGGGGATAGGTAAGAGGGGTTGAAAGGAGAGAATAAAGGGGTAGACCAGAAAGTGAGGGACTGTGCGGCATGGAGGAAGGGTGTAAGGGGTGAGTCAGAAGGAGAAGGACTAACCAGATGAACGGCAATAGTAAGAGCTGCGATGTGGGGGGCCGAGGCGAGATGCTGGCGGTAGATTCTGCCAGGAGCAGGCAGGAGTCAGAGGGTATCCGGGAGTATCTGGAAAAGGAAGGGGAGGCTGTGAAAAGAAATGGCGCCAAGTGTGGAAAAGGAAGGGGTGCACTAGGTAGGAATCTTACCGTAGGAAAGGTGAGGTGTCTTCAGGGGGTAGCAGCTCCCAGCCGGGAGACTGCAGGGTGAATGGGCGTGCCGGACGGCAGGCCGCAATGGCGATGAAGTCAGCGTAGCCCCGGAATCGGGAATGAGAGCCGTGCGCCCGCTCGTATGCTGAGGGAAGGGGGGTAACAGATAAGTATGGCGAAATGGGAGTGAGGGGACAATATGGGCAATGAGAGAGTGTAAATTGCTGCTAGCGCAGGCTTACCTGATGCGGGAGGGACACGGACGGCCGTGGGATCAAGGTGCCAGCGTACAAGGGCGGATGATGCCGGCCGCAATTGGCGATGAAGTCAACGTAGCCCCGGAATCGGGAATGAGAGCCGTGCGCCCGCTCGTATGCTGAGGGAAGGGGGGTAACGGGTAAGTATGGCGAATTGGGAGTGAGGGGACAATATGGGCAATCAGAGAGTGTAAAATGCTGCTGGCGTAGGCTTACCTGATGCGGGAGGGACACGGACGGCCGTGGGATCACACTTATTCATCCCACTTTCAACCCTCCCTATTTCTCCCTACCTCTCATTATTCCTTATCATTTACTCCTTCTTCCCTTTCCTCCCCCTCTTCCCTTCCCTTCCAATTTCCCTTTCCCATGGTTTTAATTTATTTTATTGCTTCTTCCCCTTCCTCCCCTTCCCCTCCTTCTTACTTATCCAGGCAACTTCTCAGGCACCTGTTTTCATTTATTAGTCCTGATGAGATCCCGATACTCTCTGCAGGATTGAAACGTCGTCGACAAAAACATTCTCAACTCTATACCGCTATCTATATTTTTTGTGGAGTATGAGATGTTAACCCTTACTGTGACTTTTGTTTATTTATATTCAAGCATACTGTAAAGTCACGTTTTAAGTCACTTGCCTGGGGTAAGGAAATCGGCTGATTTCCCTCTGCCTTGCCACGGTTGCTCACCTTATTTTTCACGTGTTATCATTCCCTTGTTTTATAGACTTTCGCATTAAATCTCTATCTTTATATTAAAACACTTGTTAAATTCCAATTTTTATTATGAAATTGTGAAATTTTAATTCTGCACTCCTATATGTGTGGGACCCTTGTTCTGTAAAGTATTTTTCATGTACTCAGCCATCCGGGAGCGGAGACCAAGTACATAGTCCATCACATCTTGTTTGGGGGGCTTGAGAGGTAACTCCCAGCCCTCTTTTACCAAACACAATGGACCTCTCACAGGATGCCCAAACAGAAGCTCAAATGGGCTGTAACCAACCCCCTTCTGTGGGACCTCTCTGTATGCAAACAACAGGCAAGGAAGAAGAAGGTCCCATTTCCACCTAAGCTTCTTTGGGAGTCCTTTAATCATTCCCTTCAAGGTTTTGTTGAAGCGTTCAACTAAACCATTGCATTGTGGGTGATAGGGAGTGGTGAACTTATAAGTCACACCACACTCCTTCCACATTGCTTTTAGATATCCTGACATGAAGTTAGTACCTCTGTCAGAGATGACCTCCTTTGCGAAACCCACTCTGGAGAAAACTCCAATGAGGGCTCTTGCCACCACAGGGGCTGTGGTGGTCCTCAGAGGAATTGCTTCTGGGTACCTGGTGGCATGATCCACTACCACCAGGATAAACCTGTGCCCAGATGCAGTTTGAGGGTCAAGGGGACCAACAATGTCAATCCCTACCCTTTCAAAGGGTACCCCCACCACAGGTAGTGGTATCAGGGGGCCTTTGTTGTGCCACCTGCCTTACCACTGGCTTGGCATGTGACACAGGAGCGAAAAACTCCTTTGTGTCCTCTGACATATGTGGCCAATGAAAATGTGGAACAAGCCTGTCCCAGGTCTTGTTTTGGCCCAAGTGACCTGCTAAAGGGATGTCATGTGCTAGGGTCAAGAGGAACCCCTAAACTTCTGAGGTATTACCAACCTCCTGGTGGCTCCAGGGGCTGGATCTCTACCCTCAGAATATAGGAGTCCCTCATCCCAATAAACTTTATGGGACCCACTAGCACTCCCAGCAGCCTCAGCAGCAGCCTGCTGTCTGAGGGGTTCAAGAGAGGGGCAGCACTGTTGCTCCTTACTCAGATCTTCCCTAGAAGGGCCCCCTGCCCCCAAGAACTCAACCTGATCAGGCTCAAGTCCCTCTGGGGCAGTTCCTTCTTCGGGTTCTGCTTCACCTCCCTCTGGGGGTGAATCTGTGATCTGAGACAGAGGGGAAGGCACTGCCTTTACCCTACTGCTCCTCCTCTTGGGAAGCATCTGGTCCATTGTTCCAGGATCCAGAGCTGGTTCAGTGTCATGCATTCTTGCTTGTGACCTGGTCACAGCAAATACCTCTGCAGGGATGCCCAGCATCTCAGCATGAGTCCATAACTCTACTTCAGACCAGGCTGAAGTCTCTAGATCATTGCCCAATAGACATTCTACAGGGAGGTCTGCACTGACTACAACCTTCTTGAGGCCAGTTACCCCTCCCCAGGAGAAATTCACAACTGCCAGACTATGGTTGGTCCTGACATTGCTTGCATTGGTCACCTGGTACATTTTGCCCAGGATGATCTGTCCAGGGTCCACAAGATCCTCTGCCACCATGGTGACACTAGCACCTGTGTCCCTAAATGCCAAAGCCTGTTTGCCATTTATTACAGGCTGCTGTCTGTATTTGCCCAGATTACTGGGGCTTACTAGGAAGGACATATTAAGGTCTCCCTCACAAATCAGCATTGCCTGAGTGGGTACTCTGACTAGGTCAGAGTCCACTTCAGAACCCAGGGTCAACCCTACTACACCCTTATTCTGAGTACCACCTCCACCAGTAGCTGAGCTAGGGGGAACAGTTGCCTTAGGGGCAGGAGTGGTGGTGGTTTGGTCTTTGGACTTGTTACAATCAGAAGTCCAGTGCCCTTTCTGTTTACAGAATTTGCACCAGGGCTTCTTTTGGCCTTTTCCTTGTTGGATTGTGACTCCCCACCAGATGCAGATTTTGGGGCCCTTGTGAAGACTTCTGGTCTTTTGACTTATCCCCACCTTTCTCAGAGCCCTTAGGATCCTGCTTCTTGGTGTCACCCCCTTGGTTCTGGGGTTTCTGCCTTACCCTGGTTCTGACCCATTTGTCTGCCTTCTTCCCAATTCTTGGGGAGAGGTCAGATCTGAGTCCACCAGGTATTGATGCAACAACTGGTTCTGGCATTATTAAGGATCTGTTCTCTCATCATCAGATTATACAATCCCTTGAAATCAGTAACCCTACTGCCAACCAGCCAACCCTCCAGAGCCTTGGTTGCACAATCTACAAAGTCAGTCCAGTCCTGAGTCTGTGCCTTCTGGGTGTCTCTGAACTTCAACCTGTACTGCTCAGTGGTTAAGCCAAACCCATCTATCAGTGCACTCTTCAGGACTTCATAATTATCAGCATCCTCTTCTCTAACAGTGAGGAGCTTGTCTCTACCTTTGTCTGAAAGGAGAGCCACAAGATTGCTGCCCACTGCTTTTGGGGGACCCTGCTGTACTCTACAGGCCCTCTCCGTAGCAGTTATCCACTTGTGGATATCATCCCCACTCTGGTAGGGAGGAACAACCATGCTCAGGTTCCTATGGTCTGGAATAGATTCTCTGCCTCTAGGGACACTGTTGCTGCCACCAAGGGGTTCTAACCCCTCTCTTCTAGAAGCTCTCTGGATCTCCAGGGCTTCTCTATCCAGTGCCAACTGCTTGGTTCTGAGGGCAACTCTTGCTTCCTCATACTGCAGCAGTTTGCACATTCTTTCAGAGGAGGTCTCTCTTATGGGAAAGTATGAGTTCCTCTGGTGGACAAAGTCTCTGCCAGAGTGATAAGAGTGCTCAGATTCCCTGGAAGGGGACCTATGCCTCTCATCCACTCTGTCAGTTCTCTTAGGGAGAATTCCTCTGTCCTTTTCAGGCCCCTTGGAGCCTGGCCCTTCAATCACAGAGTCTTGGTCATTCTGATTTTCATCATCTGACCCTGACACTGTAATTGACCCACCCCTGATTCAGACCCATTAGCTCCTAGAGCCAATCTAAGATCATCTGCTGTCAGCAGATCTATCAGGTGTAGTGTGGAGGGACTCTGTCCTAGCTTCAGGTGTCTTTCAACACACATGGCTCTCAAGTCAGAGAAAGCCATGTCCTTATACAGAGGCTGAGTGGATCCACTGGTTCCACCCTTTAAGGACATTCTAGTGTTGTGCACTGTTGTACTACCTACACTAGTTTGTGGCCTACTGATACTAGCTTGAGCTGTAGAAAGGGTGTGCTATCCCTTGGCACACAGCTCTAAGTTCAGTAGAACTTATTGATACTAAGCTTGACTTTATATGTACCTTGAGTACCTATAGTGGTTTTCAGTTAGTAATTCAAATAGAGATTTTCTGGTAAAACAATAGCAAGCTGGAATCCCACACGCTGCCCACCAATGTGAGAAGTTGGCCTGGTATATGCTGTTCACTAATTAAAGTGGACACCTTGCACCAGAACAATTCGACTCTTATGGTAGATAGGTTTAAGACAACCTTTATAGAAAGCTATCCTAGTGGTAGCTGTGGAGAGCAGCCTTCAGGCAAAGTCTTGAAGGAATGTAAAGCAGCTTGTTTTACCACACAATCTCTTGAATCACCAAATGAAAAGACACCACACAGGTATATATATCAAATATATATGTATTTATTAATAAACACTCTCTACTAATCTCTTTATGAGATTAGAAGTCCGGAACATATGTACAAGTCAAATGTCATCAAAATAAGTTAAGCACAATCGAATATCACAATCTTAGTTTGCTAGACCTAGGTCTAGGGCATCTAGAATCGAGGGACCCCCAAGAACCACCCCAGGTAGTTGTAGGAGACCCACAGAGGACGGACGCGGTGTCCTGGCACCGGTGAGAGTCCTGTACGAGTCTATGCGAACAGACGCGATTGAGATTTCAATGTTAAAGGTCCCTTGCGTGTTCGAGGCGAACACACCGATCGGTCCTTGTATGAGTCGAAGGACGCGGTTACAGATAGAATTGCAAGGGAGTTGGACGCGGTGTGTCTAACACAGACGCGAACCATGTACGAGTCAGCGCGATAGTCGCACTTGGAAAGTAAGAGTTTTGGGGCACTTCTAGGGTAGCTACAAGCAAGTCACTTACAGGGTAAGTAGTTCTAGGGCCCACACCCACAGGAGCACCATAGTGCTGAAGTTACCTCACCCAGGGGAGCCGGGTGCATAGGTGTTCTTTGGTGTCGGGTCGCTGCGTCGTTTTCAATGGGAGCCAGTGAAGACTTGCTGCTTGCGGCGACAGGAGAAGTGTCCGGAGGAATCCAAGCCTGGATTCAGAAGATGGAAGACCTGAAAGCAGAGGGGACAGTGTTCAAAGTCACTTGGCAGTGACTCGGGGCAAGAAAGATGGGTGCCCACCGTCGTCGCAAGGTTCAGGTCATTTGTGGGTGCCTTGACTCTTCAGCCACGAGGTCCAGGAGGCGTCGACGATGACTAAGAGCTGGATTCGGCGTTTCCCACAATGTTTGCAGCTTACTGCGGTGTCGGCGACTCGATTGGAGCCAACAAGCCTTGGTAACAGCAAGTCTTGGGGAAAGTATAAAAAGTCAATGGCGCAGACCAGCAAGGTCTGAGGGACTCACCCAGTGAGGGTAAGTCAGGGCCGGCCTGGAGCAACCAGGGGAGCCCTTTGGTTCTGTAGGAAAGTCTTTTGGGGACCCACAAGCCGGCTGGCAAGGGATCGCGAAGACGCCTTGGGAGGATTCGCTCAACAGGGGCCCACGGTCACTCGGGACATGGTAGGCCTCTGATCTTCAGAGGGATTCCTGCTGGAGGCTAGGACCATACGTGGTCCAAAGCATAAGTTCGTGGAATGTTGTGAAGGGGTTGCACTCGACAATAGTGCACGGTACCCAGGGGTCGTGGTTCCTCGTCACTCTTGGGGTCCACTGGCCTCAGCTTCACTGGGGACTCACGATGGCCTTTGATAAGGCAGGAAATCCACTTCTTGGGCTGCAGGGACTTCGGACTCCGGCGGGAGTGGCGTAGTTTGCAACCGTTGTTTGTAGTTTTTGGTGCCTGCCAAGCAGGGGAGTCACTCCTTGACTCCAAGGGAGATTCTTCAGTCTTCCAAAGGTAGTGGAACGTCGAAGGTCCGGGATTCTTCTTGTAGAGCATCGTCCAGGGGTATCTAGGGTGCAATGCACAGGTTCCCCCTCTTATACTAAAAGAAAGGGAGGGACTAGCTCTATGACCCTACCTATGGGAGGGTCAGGGAGTGGGTGGCTACACCCACTTCCCTTTGTCCAGTTTCGTGCCAGAGCAGGGACAGGTAGCCCCTGAGCCGGTTTGAACTGGCATATGCACAGAGGAGCCTTCTGCTCCCCCAGTGCAGGACTTCAAAGCACTCTAAGAGTGCACCCACCCAGCCCCAATACACTAAACCCTGTCTGGAAGGTGGTCACACCCCTTGGGACAGGATATCTATTGTTGGGCTTCCTCCACTGCGAGTGTTGGTCATCAGCAGGAGGGCAGCCCAGTGTCTGTGACTGGTGGCATCCATTTTGTGATGCCAGGGCTCTGCAGGATTCTACCGCGTTTCCACAGTAGGTACATGTCTATCCCTCTAGAAGGTGGAATGCTACCCCCGCCGCCAGGATTGGCGGGGGGGTAGTATTCCAAGATGTTTGACACCAAACACAACATGTTTCGATGCAGCCATTCCAAAGTTAGCATTTTACCGCGAGGATATAATGCACTTAAAAGTATATGGTTTAACCGCATCCACAAACAGCACCAGAGAATGGACTCTGAGAGCTGCAGAGAGGCCCTGCTCAGGCAGAGGCACCCCTCACATAGAAGCCAAGCACCCTGCCCTCAGGATTGATAGGGCCTGCCTTAGGGGTGACTGATAGGTTTATATGTGTGTGTAGGAGAGATACAGGGGACCTATATCTCAGTGAGGGGTGCTAGCACTTCCTCACCCAGGCTGCAGTAGCAGGCCTGTGGTGTCAGATTTAGTCTGCTTCCCAGGGGTGGCATAATACATGCTGCAGCCCCTGGTAGGCCTGTGAAGTACCCATGCCCTTAGTACTTAAGGTACCATATACTAGGGACTCATAAGATACCACAGTATCCAATAACTAGTGCACCTAGAGTGCACTCCAAGTCATTTAGAGAGAACAGAGAGACTGGGGCCCTGATTAGCAGGGACCCAGCCAGACTATAGCCAGAAACCAGTGTAAACATCAGAAAAAAAGTGGGGGCAACATAAGAGGCAGATCCTACTCTCCTACAAATCCAATGAGTGATTATAGCTTTATCTTTCAAAAAGACTCAGGGCTTATTGTTGTGAATGGCGGTATGGACTAAATCCTCAGAAATCGGCGCAAAGACACACAAGACACCATTGCTCAAAACCAAGACATTGACCCTTTACTACCCTCACCTGAGCGAACTGTATTATGGAGTATTTTTAAGTAATCTTCAGGGCCAGAACTTGCAGACATAGCTTGTAAAAATGCAATCAACAGAGAGCTTTTTTTTTTTTTTTTTACATAGGTTGAGAAGCAGCAACAGATTAGCTTAGTTATTCCAGTATCTTCTTTAAGGCTGAGTAAAACTTCATTGGTCTCCACTAACTGAAAGCGTGGTTAAGGTCAATGTCCCAGAAAAGACTGAATCATGCCATATGCAACATATATAAAGAGATGATGGAATCATTTGACATGCAGACAATAGCAAAAGAATTTGCCCTCCACACTGAACGGTGCAAGAAAATATCTGGTTTCAAACAAAATTTCATGTTTTTATTATAACTACCTGCAGCAAAAAGAATGGTTTCTGATTAGTCCAGTTGCTTTTTGAGGTTTATGAATTTCACTAAGGAGATTTTGTTTATTCTTACTTTTTCTCTCCCACCCTTGTTTGCTTGGTGCATGTCTTTTACAAATTTTCTAATAACTTTCCAAAATGTAATTAACAATAAAGCATAATTATAGACTGTAATGACATGCCCTCCATTCTTGCTATTTCACTTCAGAACTGTGCGACTGTATACATTTATCAAAGCCTGCGGCTTTCAGATGACAGACTCTTTCTATAGGGTCAATGAAAAGTCCCCAAGGCTGTCCTTGTCCCCCCCAGAAATGTAGTACGCTTCTTTTAGTCTGCATCTGTACACCTCGCAGTGCATCTAATTCGCAGAACTTCCCATGGTCTGCATTCACACAGCTCTGATTCACCTCTTTCACAGAGCTGTACACAATCAGCATTCGCAGTGTTTTTGAAACCTTCACTCGGATTATTGATGCCTTTTTTTCTCTCGCCTTGGTGCTCGGCAGGAGAAGTAGGGACTGCAATAACCATACTTGACATGGAAAACATGGCAATGCCATGCTAGTTTTGTAGAGGTTGAGATGTGTTTGCACTCTTGAATTGAAATGCGCAGCACTTTGAGATGTGTACCCACATGCCTTAGAGGGAACAGATTGTATCCTCCATAGCACCTCTTATGTGTAATCATCTTGGCAGTGTAGGATTGGGATAGAATATAGGCCAGGGCACCAAAATAAAAGCGTCCCCATTGGTGGATCAGATGGCTAAAATAGGGGCCCATATTGCAAATAGGGCATTTTTTAACTTCTAAAGACCCACTGTAAAGGTGTTTTGCAAGGTATGGGAAACTACATGCCTTTGTACTTGTTACAAGCAATGTTTTCAATAATGTCAGGGAATTTAGCAGTAAAAACCAGCCCCAAGCCTCCCAAAACCCAGCCCCCACACTAACCTAACTTTTCTGACCAGCCCCTTGGTCTGACCCTGCATCTTGGGCAGTCATTAGAGCTCAATTTCAATGAGTTGAAATCGCTTGACCTGCACCAACACCAACTGTCATTCAGTATTCTTGCCCCTGTCTCTCTTCCTGCACACAGTGTGAAGCACCTCTCCAGCTAACATCAGCAACACAAACCACCATGTAAATCAAAACTGAGACCTGCTCTATCAAAGGATAACTGAACCTGAACTTTCTCCTGGGAGAAAACTCAAAATCAAGACAACACTAACACCCCAGATTCCCAAAAGCCAGCTCACACTACATTTTATAGCCATCAGCCTGAAATCCCGCCCAACTCTAATAACAGAAGGGGGTGGAAGGACCTATCATACCCCACCCCCCTTCTGCCTCCTGGAGTGGCAACAGCCAGAGAGGCTGCCCCAGCATCCTTCACTTGTCACCCACAAGAAGCCATGCCCTACTACTGCTTGGCCAATTCCTTTCACACAGTGTTGTGGAAACTAGGACTCTGGCGTTGCTCTACAAGGTTTGCTCTTCTGCGGACGGGTGACACAGGTGAACGTGGTTCAATGCACCACCACCACCTAAATGTGAAAGACAGGTTAATGAAGCCCAGCAGAATCCTACCCAATACATAGTTTAAGTGGAATCATTGCTTCTGGTTTACTAACAATCCCTATACCGGGATCTGATGCAGCATGGTAACTGAAACAAACCTATTTCACTCTTCACAAAATCACACACATGATACTAAGAAGAATAGGCACTTTAACTAACAGCATTTATTACAACAGGATGGACCTGTTCATCAGCACATCTAAAATACCCACACACAATATCATAAAAACAGCAAATAGGTACTTTGTGAACAATGAGAATAAAATGAACATTTCTAACATGGTTAAAATGTCATTTAAAACCTAACACTCTAAAACCTACGTCTATGCGCAACGCTAGGAGAGCATGGAAAATAGAACTTGCAATCTAGACTTTCTTAGGGAAAAGCAACACACTTCATACCTTGTTGACAGCAAAAGCTGTGGTTATCAGAGGTGGGAAAGCAGTATTCTCTGCAAAAGGAAAACACACAATGCAGCAGTGTCCATTCTCCTAGCCTCAGCTCATTATCTGCACCTGTGCTGTAGCATCTTCTTGATGTGCTGGCAGCAAGTCTGTCTCTGGCAGTATCTTGTGTGAAAATCTGGGCAAAGGACCTCTTATAACAAGTGATAGGCCTTTTTATACTAGCTCTTAACAAGGACTGGAATTCCTGACGTACGTTCAGGAATTTCGAACAGACTATTTGCATCGAGGTCTTTGTCCTAGACATATCCTGATGATCGTATAAGGTAAATGAACGTCAATTCAGACTACACATTTGACTATTCGTCTGTATTTGTTCTTATTTAACGTTGACATTTTGATAAAACACTTGTCCCAAACTGTTGCATCAGGTATTTTGTTTATCATTTTCTAAATGACTTAACATTTTCACAGTTCTTGGAACAATAAAGCTGACGACATCTGCGTCAGTGACCATGATTCTGCATAAATTGGAAAAATGGCGACTCACGTTACCTAAGATGTAGTCAGGGCCTACTCAAAATGGTGTCCGACCTCATAAGCTGTCAAATGCACCACTTGCCTGAAATACCCATGCGACGACTACAGCCTTGACCTTAGCTCCCCCCGGTACCTATCAAGTGAGATGGAAGAAAATCACTTAACATAATATTAAAGTGCAGAAAGCTGCTTTAATAAAACTGTTCTGCAACATTTAATCACCACCCTTGGTATAAGCCCTGCAGCCTAAGACTGACCTCCCTAATGAAATATTTTGTATGTGATGTTCCTTACATCTCCTGCAACACCATGGAAACATGCCCAAATTAGAGCTATTCTGACTTGAAGAAGTCCCTAGCTTTGTTACTGATCAGAGCCCCACACCACTGAACTGGAGATGTCTACCCTGCAATGAACCCCCAACCCTCATTTAGTATTTTTGTCTCGGTATTTCTTCCTGCCACCCAGGAAAATCCTTTCTAGGTGTTCTTCTACACCCCCCAACCCCCTTGTTTGCCAATTCCTAACTGTCAAATCTAACTCAAAGCTGTTCACCCAACACTTTTGTAATTGTCTGGTAACACACCTAAAAACACAACCATACAGTGCAATAGGAAAATGATAGTACTTTATAATCTGAAAAAACCTCTTGCAGTGACCTCAAAATATCTGCAAGTATTACCCATTAATCTGTCTTCTCTTGTCCCCCTGTACAACCTGCAAAGAATCCAGTGTGACAGCTCCACACCATTGACGGTTCATACCTCCAGGAAAAACTTACTGTAAAAGGCAATCTCAGCTGGCTTCCATACAGTAGTAACAGTTGATAATTTCTTCCAAATCTGCCCAATTATAAAATGCTCTACAGCTCCCTTTATCCTCTGGAACTCCTCCCTTGGTACTCCTAAAATCGTCTTTCAGACCCACTTTCTAAAAATTCCTGCCTGCCAAGCATGTATATAGGATCTTCTTGCGGATGGGACCGCCATCTTTACACCAGATACAGCACCCTCTGTTCCCCAGATGTCAGTTCCTGTGGCATCCTGGTATATTCCTATCCTAATGCCATCTCACAGAATCTCCGCTTTGAACCAAACAATGCATCTGCAATGTTATTGTCCGTCCATTCACCAATGCTACTATTGTTTTACTGTCCATGTTAAGGCTCACTCCTGTTTGCCGGAGCTGTGTCCAACAGCATCGTTTCCTCTATTCATGGAATAAATTGCAGGAAACCAATGCCTTTCTCTTCGGTCAACAGCCATCTCAAAATAATCCAAAGCCTTTGGAGCCCATCACTTCTTGGTATATTTGTACCTGCCACAATTATTCCTCCTGCAGAAGACCACGTAGTCATCCCTTTGAAATCTATTAAAAAGAAAATCCTTGCTTACAAATATTTTCTTGGTCCAGCATTGAAAGTAACTCTGTGATAGGATAACACAGCAACCAACATCATAAACCTCAGTCTCTTGCAAAATGCCCTTTCTGTCCTCACTATTAGGAGTGGGGTGTAACATGCTGTAGCGTAAATATAGCAAAACTATGCAGGATTATTCGTGCAGCATAACCATGTGTTTACTTCTATTTTCATGCAAAAACAACAGTTGATGGACAGAATGCAGAACAATGTCATACATTCACCCCAGTACAGAGATCTGGGCCTAAATCCATCGTTTTTTTGCTCACCATGCCATTCCAGTTTGAACCCAGCCATATGCAAATCAGTCTTGACCCTGTGCCTCATGGGAACAGTCCAGCCCGAACTGCCAAGCCAGGTCCACCCTGGACTGGAAACAAGCATCCTAGGACCGGTTTCGGGATTTCACCCCTCTTCAGCCAGGATAGCTTGATTCCAGTGGCATGGAGAGCACGTGACCCACGTCTGGGCATACCCGTCCCACTCGGGGTGACAAATGCAAAAACAACAGTTGATGGACAGAATTCAGAACAATGTCATACATTCACCCCAGTACAGAGATCTGGGCCTAAATCCATCGTTTTTTTGCTCACCATGCCATTCCAGTTTGAACCCAGCCATATGTAAATCAGTCTTGACCCTCAACTGCCAGAATTGTTGCTGTTTGTCCTCCCACACGTCTCAACATGCGGTGTGCCATACCTTGAGGGCCCTATGGCTTCACTGGAACTTAACTTTAACTTCTGTAAACCCTCAACAATCAAAATCCACCCATCTTCCTTTCCCTTTATTGCTTAGCTGATTCTCCTGTCACCAGTATCCCTCTTGTTCTTTACACTCACCATAGCCATCTTTATACCTGAAGCTATGTCCTGAAACGTACCCTGAGCCCACTGCATACAGTCTATAATATTCCTCTTGGCAGGCTACTTCTTTAACCCGCCCCCCTTCGCCTAAACTATAATCTGTTTCAACCTCTTTACCCTCTGCCTTGCTGGCTGTTATTCCCTACCAATTTCTCTCCCTTGAGCAATCACTCCTCATCCATGTGACTAACTATTATGTGCATCTTTGATGGATGCTGTCATCTATTTTCTTTTCCTGCATCCAATGGTCTTCTATGTTAAGTACATACAATCAGCAGTAGAACCCTGAAAAATAGTGTGGTTTTCGTCAGCGCTGACGACTGACTCTGAAGGAAACCAAAGGCTTAGACTGGTCAGTTAAGGGCAGGGATTTTAACACTTCAAATAATAACTAACATTAAATATGCACTGTGGTATATGCATTGATGTTTGGCAGTATTCAGTATTGTGTGTCTCTACTAGCTGTTCCAAGCTGACCTTATCTTTATGGTGGATGTACTAAGGGATGGCTGCAAAACAATGACAATTGTACCCACTCTTCACACCAAGGCACACTTTTACTAATCTCAGCTCTTAAATCAATTGTCCATCAATCTCATGATTGCGTGCTTCTGACTAGTTCATTCGATGAGCCCCCTTCTCCAGATTGCAGAAATTAACTGTGTTATAAATCATTGGTAAAAGGAATGTGAAGCCTGTGTCCATTAACATTGTATGAAGTGACTGAGCCTAAGGCACAAACAAAACTTAAGTGCACTTGTGTTGAACAAGAATATACTAGAAACAGTCAAGGACTGGGCTAAAATGCCAGGCAGCAGTAACAGTGCCGGGTGACATGATGGATGTGATGCAGCTGATAAGCAGCTCGATCCTTTGATGCATATTGAAAATAATTTTTGAGATATTTTGAGTAATACGACCAAACGGGTATAAATTACACATCGAAGAAATCTTGAAAATAAGACATGAGAGAACTTAGTCACTGCATCGTAAAAGCATGCAGATAAATGTAGAGTAGACTAAATTATATTCACTTTAAAACATAAGTTAACTCACATGTTATGAAACGCTAAATATTACTCATCAAAATATTCATATGCGTGAAGAACTAATGAAATGTAACATGATTTCATTCCTTTTGGTTATTTTTGGAGTTAATTCTGAATTCCATCATTGTACATGCAAAAAGGTGCACCAAATGAGAAAGAAAAAGTGTTGCTGCATAGTTATTTTGAATGACAAAGTTACCAAACTATCAATATTAGATCCTTTAATATGTACTAATGTAATCCATTTAAAACTATATTAATATTTTATAATTTGAAATAATTTTACCCGTTGGTACTTTGAAAATGCAGTAATATGTAATAGTTACATGCAAGATTTACAATATGGCTAATGATTCCTTTTGAGTGCTTATGCATTAAAAGAATACTAGTGCCTTGCTTATATTAATGAAATGTGTATTTTCATTACTTTATATTCTGCACATCTTTTAAGCAAATATACGAGGCCTGCATTTTCTTTATTCTTACCTCACTGCAAACTCTCCTTAAAAAGTTTCAAAAGCTTACAATGTGAAACGAAACTGTGTCCGATTAGAAGAGACCCAGAATTATTGGTCTGTATGATTTTGGTCCGACTGAATTTCTTCAGGAGATTAGGACTAGCTGTGATAATTCTGTACATATATAGCCTCGTCTTGCGAGTCATATATATGAATTTGATTACTAGCCTGTAAACGGTTGTGCGATTCCTGGTCCTTGTTGGATACCTTGACACCGGGTCCTCTATGTCCAACCCCTCATCGACACAATACAAGGTCCATCGGAGGGCCAAGTGAGTATCATAAGAGATAGTGTTAAGAAGCTAGAGATGTTAGAGATATAAATAAAAAGGGCCCAGTAACGCTGGAACAATAATCTGGCAGTGTCTGATTGTTTCTGTCCGATTAAGTTAGGATATGGGGGGGGGGGGGGTCCCTTCTGAGATCACTATTGTAATTCCCTGTTTATAAATAGCCTGCCCCATGTTCAGCTGAAGGCAACCAAGTACCAGTACGGACGGGAGGAGTGCACAAAGATTATTTGAAGCAGTGGGGTTAGTATCAATAGGGTTGCGCGTTGCCAATTTTTAAGCTTAGATTGCGGTGTTATGAAACGGCTGTGTGATGTTATACGAAGTGGTTAAAGTCCATGTTTGGTTGATGCGCTTTATGCAAAGAAGTTGAAATTGTTATTGGGTCCATCGTGACCTAAGATCCCAGGATAAACACCTACGGGTGGTCTCAGAGTGGCATAAGCTGAGTAAGTTGTCTCGGTGTTTCGAAGGTGCTCTTTGTGAGATTTCGTCGGTAGTACCCCTAAGAGAAAGGACATTTCTTTGTGAGATTGACGGTCATGGTTGTTACGGTTACCCCCAGTGCACAAGGAGTCATCTTATCAACCTAGATGAGATCCCGCTGGTTGAGGTTTCATCTGTAGTGTATGTTAATTATGTTAAGTGATTGTTTTTAGTTGCATTTCTTGCATGAAAGGATCTATAGTTTCTTTAGTGGAGCAGACAGTTTAAAGTTGGCTTGCATTTTTTTTTTAGAGGAATTTTAGGTTAAAGAAATTTCGCACGAAGGATTGTGAAGGAGGGATAGCTGCTGTGAGGAGTGTGTTTCACGTTATAGAGTGTTGCGCTGGTATTAGTTGGTTGGTGTAATGCCAGACTGTGATAGGCTGAGTATGTCGCCGCGTGTCACGTTGGTATTGGTTGTGAAAAATAAACAAGGAAGTGGAAGAGAAATTGATTTTGTGAGAAATCATTTGTGGAGGACAAAGAAATTAAATGGTGTGAAAAATGAAAATCCTAAAGAATTTGAAAAGTATAATGCAAGGAGATGTGCCCGTACCCATTAGAGGAGGAGTACTGATACCACCTGAAGAAACACCAGCACTGTAAATGTCACAAGAGAGGATATCATACATGTACATGGCTTGAAAATTGGATGGAATATACTGAATATGATGGTCTTTTAACTTTTCTGCAATTCTTGAAAATTTAAGGAAACAATTATGGGGTCAAACCACCACCTAGACCCCTGCAATTTGAAGCACTTAGTAAATGGGAGCATGTAGCCCACCAAAAAGAAAAAACGGAAAAATCAGGGCAGGTACAAGAATACGCTGATTAGATACGTTGAAGCTAGAAGGGATGCACAATAGAAGGCTTAGAGAATGGACATAGAGCTGGAACTAGAATGTATCCTGTTTTAGTTGCAGAGAAAGAGGGTGGAGGGAAAAGAAAAGATTAGAAGAAAAACCTTGATGAAGCGACAACACTACCTCCGACTGGAGATAGTGATGGTGAATTAGATGATTAATTTTTAAATAAATTATCGCTGAATCGTCCACCACCTTATGAGTCAGCCCCTGAATTTAACAAATTCATACCTTGGGCAAATACCTGATGCACCTGCCATACCTATAGATCCAGTTCCAGACACACCTTTCACACCAATTGGAGGTAATGTTGAAATGCCAAATGTAACAAATCTAAATGTTCACAAACACCAGATGCATTAACTGTTCCAGTAGCTATAGGTCCTGTACATCAGTTAGGAAAGTAGGGAAGCCAGGTACACACATTAGCTGTTCCTACTGGAACAAATAGGCCCACTTTTACTTGTGCTGAAGTGAGACCAGGACAACCTACACAGACACCGTTGGTCCATACTCTAGCTGATGGTTCTATTGGACCGATGGCTGGTTCAGCTGTGCATTCAGTACAACTAAATTCCTCAACGGGGGATCGAAACAAGTTCAACCTTTTCTACATACCTGAGAATGATGTGGTAATCCTACGTGTAACTCGGAGTGCCACAGGAAACACTTTTCCCTTGGGAATGCCAGATTCTGATATGTCTCTCTTACATTCAACACCTGTTGCAGGAAAAGAAGATTGTCATGGGGATTTATTTCTAAATATACCAAAAGATCAAACCAGTCTCAACTTCTCAAGAAATCGATGAATGGCTTAGAGGTACTGACACGTCTGTAAATGAAAAAGGTGCAGGGAATAAAGAAAATACTTTGGGAACAAAAAACTAAGTGCTTATCAGGACGATGAAGTATTGTTCATCTGTAAAGATATTATCAGACGTGCTCAAAGCATTCATGAGAAATTGTCTGAATTAGCTCAGAAATACAGGGTAGATGTACAGAAATCCAAGGTGTTGCAGAAACCTTACAGAGTAGATTTCAGTGACAGAGATTTTGACAACATGAGTCCTTCAGGAATGCGATTGTCAGTTAAGGAATTGCTGGCTATTCTCAGGAAATGGGGAGAACTAGAAAAATGGGAAGGCCAATGGTTTAAGAAGAAGGATGCCAAAAGAGTTAACAATGCAGATGCTTCCAGCTATTGAAAATGATGGGGATGAGGCAATAAGAATGCTTCCAATAAGAGAAGTGCCTAGCGGAGGATATGACTAGGCCAGACGTAGGGCCCGATTCACAGAACTAATCTGAGACAAAATCCTAAACTTACTACTTTTGGTATTCACAGAAGGCATTTAGTAGTAGTAAAGTTAGGATTTTGTCTTAAGTTTGTCTTAAGTTTGTCTTAAGTCTGTCTTAAGTCTGGCTTAAGTCTGGCTTAAGTCTGTCTTAAGTCTGTCTTAAGTTTGTCTTAAGTCAAACTTAAGACAAAATCCTAACTTTACTACTACTAAATGCCTTCTGTGAATACCAAAAGTAGTAAGTTTAGGATTTTGTCTCAGATTAATTCTGTGAATCGGGCCCGTAGTGTCATTTACCAATGATCTTCCAAAATTGAGAGAGACTCCAGTAGAATGGTACAAACAGGTCGAAAGGTTTGTAAACGTTTCAAAGGTTTTGCTGAAGGATTTGGATACCCTATTTGACATTGTGGTTCCGAGAGACTTATGGGCAGAATGCAAGATTGCTGTTGATTGGCCTGATACATAACCAGAAAGAAATGCTCGTACAGGTGCACCATCTGCTGAGGTGATGAAGAAATATAATCAAGTTATCACCTATTTAAAAGGGAAAATTTCTCTTGAGGAAATTGATTGGATGAAAATAGTATAGTGGAATGGTAAGTGTCTGAAAAGGATATCGGACATTTTGTTTATCGATTTTGCCTATGGATTGAGACCTGAGATTAGCAACATGATCCAGCAGCATTTGATTTGTTGGCAAGGTTAGCTGTTGGTGAAATCCTCCGATATGCAAAATATTGTGGGGATGAGATTGAAATGAAACATAAAAGGCTCAAGGAGAAATTGATGGTTGCACAAATGAAAGCTGTTCCAAAAAATCAGAATGCATCAGGTGCTGGCCACATGCCTGTTGTGCAGGGAGGTTATTAACAATGCGAGCGGTAGGCGGAGTTCATCCACAGGGTGTGCAGCCACAAGGTAGAGGTTGTGGTATTTCGATTGAAGGTTTGAAAAAGACAAATCTGTGTCACATTGGCGGCAAGTACGGGCATTGGAAGCGCGAATGTCTGTTTAATCCAGTTATTTAGAGAAATGGAGGGCAGGTTCAGAATGTTGGGCATGCACAATCACAGGAAAATGGTATGACACAGTCTAAAAAGGGTCACCAACAAAAAAATCAATCTCAGAATGTGCTCAAGCCCCGTTGCCTCAAATGAATGGCCAGATTCAAAAGTAAAATTCAAACCAAGGGTTCAGTACAAATACACAAAACAATGTGAATCAATCCGTCTCACCAATATTCCTTGATTCAAATAGACGATGTAGACTCAGACCTGTCCCAGTGACCGTGCCTGAGAGGGGAGGAGGAATGCATGCTTGGGGCATCCTTAGCAATAGACTAGAGTGATCCCTTTGTGGATGGTAAAGTAAATGGGACGCCCATCTAATTTCTTGTTGATACTGGTGCTGCCCGTTCTACTGTGAGAACAGTAGAAGTGTAAACCTACTCCTCTCGGGAGAAAGTATCCAAGTCATGGGAGTTGCAAACAAACAGATGTCAAATCCAATTACGAAACCTGCCCCTGTGAAAATAGGTTCTGATGAGGATCTACACAAATTTGTCATGAGCGATTCAAGTCCAGTTACTTTGATGGGATGAGATTTGCTGTGCAAACTCAATTGTTCAATCTATTGTACTCCAAAGGGAATAGAATTCCATACTAATGATGAGGATGTTGTTTTCAAATTGGCAAAACAAAACTCAGAACCTGAGAAACTATTTCCTTTGTTGACCTGAGATGACCTGCCTCTAGAATTGAGAGATACTGTGTCACCAGAAGTCTGGGACTTTGCAGGAAAAGACATCGCTCTGAATAAATGTGTTGCTACAGTAAAAATCACTGTGAAGCTGAATCATTATATTGCTGAATTTCCACAAATTCCCCAATATAATTTGAGTCTGGAAACCATTACAGGGATTCCTCTCTTGATTGATTCTCTGATTAAGCAAGGAATCCTGAAAGAGATAATGGGAAGTCCATGTAACTCTCCTATCATGGGTTTGCAAAAACCCACTGGTAACTACTGCATCGTTCAGGATTCGTGCAAAATTAATCAGATTGTGGTTTCATGTTGTCCTGTGGTACCAAATCCAGCTGTGATGCTATTTCAAATTCCTTGTGAAGCTGAATGGTTCTTTGTCATTGATTTGTGTCAAGCCTTCTTTTCTATCCCTTTGCATGAGGACAGTCAATATCTTTTTGCTTTCCGGTTCAGTAGTCGTGTCTTGTCATGGTGTCAGGGTACACGGAAAGCCCTTCAATATTCAATCATATATTGAAGAAAAATCTAGAGTCATTGGTGCCAAACCATTCTGTTCTCGTTCAGTGCATTGATGATCTGTTGGTAGCGTCAAGTACACAGGAGGCTTGCACACGTGACACTATTGCTTCATTTGGCATACTTTTCGGCTACTCTTGATCCTGTAGCCACTACATTGCTGCAACGTGTGTGAGTTTGGAACAGAGTGAGAGTATTGTAATGGGACACCCACTGAAGGTTCATTTGCCCCATTCTGTTGAAGTATTGCTTACTTGTACTCCAACATAACACCTGACTAGCAGGTACCTCTCAAAATATGAATACATTATTTTGGGAGCTGAGAATGTTACCTTGATGAGATGCACAAGTCTGAATCCTGAAACTTTGATGCCCCTTCCTGGAAATGAGATTGTGGTTGATGAAGCTGATCACAATTGTTTTGGTGTGACTGAATTGTGCACAAAGCCAGGCCCTGATATCCTTGACACCCCTTTGCCTGAGTTAGATCATGTGTTATTTTTTGATGGATCATGTCTGCGGGATGTGGAAGGAAATTTTAAAGCTCCATATACCATATGTACAGTTGCGGGAGTGGTTGAAGCTTCATGGCTGCAAGGAGTGTTTTACGCTCAAGTGGCTGAGTTGCTTGCCTTGTAGCAAGCTTGCAACATTTCTGACCAAATTAGAGTCACTATCTTCACCGATAGTCAGTACGGATTTTGCATTGTATTTGACTTCTCGCAACTGTGGTCACAGCGAGGGTTCATGACATCGTCTGGTTCTCCAATCCAGAACGTTGAGAGTGTGCAGAACGTCTTACTGTCACTACAGTTGCCTACCCAAAGTGCTGTGTTGAAGTGTGCTGCCATTGTCAAGGCAATGATTAACTCGCAGTCTGCAATCACCATGTGGATGAGACTGCGTGCTATTGCGCTCTAAATTCTTACACCTTAATTGGAGATCCCATGGGAGAGAACCCTGATGTCACAGATTGCAGGCTTTTGTTATCCACTATAGGCACTTGGGAAGTAGTAAAAGCATTACAACATGAAGCGCCAGAAGTGGAGAAACAGGGGTGGATCAGAGTAGGTTGCACTAGGAGACAGGAAGATGCGATATGGGTGTACACAGAGAGGCCTGTGTTACCAGATAGTTTATTGCCTCAAACCTGGTTCAAACCAAAATTCAAGTCAGTTGCAGAGGCTCTGTGTCACTGTTGAATGGTATGTGAACAAAAAAATGTAGGGAAAAAGGACTCCAGTCACAATGAGTCATGTAGGGAGGTCAGGAGGGCCTTTTAACCAAATGCAACTTGATTTTATTGAGATTCCCATGTGCATTGGTTTGAAATATGTACTTGTGCTTGTATTTTCTCACGTTGGATAGAAGCTTACCCTACAAGACGAAATAACAGTTTAACTGTAGCAAAATTACTACTGAAGGACCTGATACCACGTTTCCGATTCCCGACTTCTTTGGAGTCAGACCAAGGAACTCATTTTAATAATGAGATCTGGAAGATGTTATGTGCAGCATTACAAAATGACTAAAAGCTCCATTGTGCTTATCATTCAGAGGCTTCTGGGATTGTGGAGCAAGTGAATGGGACACTAAAATCTAGGCTGGCAAAGATAAGTGCTTCAACTTCTCTGAAATGGGCTGATGCATTACCTCTTTTGTTGATGAGTTTGAGAAGTACCCTAGACAAGAGAACTGGATGATCGCCTCACAAAGTGATTATGGGGAGGGCTATGAGACAGTCTGCAGTCCCTGCCAATGCCTTAGTAAATATAACATATGACTTGGTGCTCAATTGTTGTAAAGGACTGGCTTACAAGGCACATGCTGTGTCTCGGCAGGTTGGGGAAGCTGCATCTTCGACTCAACAGGAGCAGTGCCATGACCTCAGCCCCGGTGACTGAGTCTTGGTGAAGAAGCATGTATGCAAGTCGTTCCAGGTGATTCTGCTAACCAGATCTGCTATAAACTGTGGTGGTCTTCCAAATAAGGTACATGATGGCCATACCCGCAGAGTCCCATGTCTTCTTGAAGATACAGCGCCTAGTTCAGGTATACCGGTGGTTACAGAAATACAACCAACTCAGGTCAGCCAAGCTGTTGAGGGCACACAAGCTTCAGGGACTCCGTGCCTGTGTCCTGAAAGGTGTCCAAGAGAGTCAGCTCTTGTAGGTAACGAAGGGTCACAAGAGAAAGGACCTACTTGGTGAGTTATTGACCCCGCTGATGGGACTAGTGCACCTGAAAAGCAAGAAGAATACGAAAACCGTGGGCCAGAAGACAACAAAGATTGAGACTCTTTCTGACTGTGGGAAAAGTACCACGAACAATTGCAGAAGTCTCTAGTCAGTCTGATCAAAGTGACAGTGATGAAGAAAGGCCGTCAATGAGAAGGTCCAAAGAGTTAAAGTAAAGAGCCAAAGATATGCTGCACCTGAATGGACTTACTTGAAATGAAACGACTGGGAGAAAGCATATCACACCTTATGTTACAACAATTCAAGCCTGCATGAGCCGCCTTGAGAAAGTGCTGTGTACTTGCTGAAAATTGAGAGCGATTTATGAATTAAAGAACTTGAGTCTATTGTGTTGGAAATATTCTACAGCAAACCAGAACTCTGCTGTAATTGAAAGATTCACTTACAAGGCTATAAAGAAAATGTGAACTGTGCCATAAAGGATCTTTGTTAAAAAGCCTTGCTAGAAAACTTTGAAGTTAGCCTGTTTTGCAACAACACTAAAACATCTGATCTAAATTTATCGAAAGTTGCTAGGTCTGATTCTGAGGAGGTAATGGATCTGAAAGTGGTATGACTGAAACGAAATGTATATGTGCATGTATACTTGCTATATTTTCTATAATACTCGTAGCAATTCTTATAGTATTGAATCTGCCAAATCATGTATATACAACAAACGTTAAGCCTACATCTGTGCCTGAATCACCTTTAACGAATAAGAACAAATTAAGCATTTCAAATTATAAGGTATTACATGGAGATCTGTCCACTGGTGAGTTTTTTCAATGAATGTATTTATCAACCATTTATATGAATACATTGAAACAATGGATGCTTGTGATTGTTGTGTGAATGCAATTGCCTATATCAGTATCTGTGACTTATGGAATTTCCTGCAGTGTACCGACTAGTTTGTTTTATGGCAAAGGGCAATTTCAGTATTATTACTCTAACTATGATTTGATCTTTTCTGAGGTGCCTGTGAGAAAATATTTAAATCCTGTGCCTGATACTAAAACGTCTGAAATTATGGGAGTATTTTTCAAGGCTATGCAAAGCTTAGAAATAGCGTATGCACATAGACATAACTTAACTTGTATCTTACATCAAATAGAGAGAATTTGAAGAATCAGAAGATAGATGGAGAGAAATAATGAGCAAAGCTGCAAATCATTTGAAAATCCCATTCTTGGGCGCTTAGAGAACCAGAGTTTAACCCCTTTGCTGCTAGGCCTTTTCTCCCCCTGTGCTTGGCCTTTTTTTGGCTATTTGGGGTAGTTCGCGCTTCGGCCCCTGTAACTTTTTGACCACATAAGGTATCCATGCCAAATTTGCGTCCTTTTCTTCCAACATCATGGGGATTTTAAAGGTACCCAGGGTTTGTTGATTCCCCTGGAGGGGACCCAGAAATTAGCCAAAATACAGCAATTTTTTTTGGGGGGGGGGGGGAAAGGGCTACAGATGAAACGTCTGGTTTTCTCCCTGCAAATGGTATCAACAAAGGGGTTGTGGTGCTGAAATAACCATCTTCCCAGCTTTGAGGGACAAGCAGACTTTTGTCAGATAACCAAAATCTTTTACACAGTTTTAGCATTTTTCTGGGACATAGCCTATTTTTGCTATTTTTTGTGCTTTCAACCTTCTTCCAGTTAATGGTAAAAATGGGTATGAAAACAATGATGGATCCTAGAAAGCTATACATTTCTGAAAAGTAGACAAAATTTTGAATTTAGCAAGGGGTCATTTGTGTAGATCCTTCAAGGTTTTCGTATGGAAACTAACAGTTGGAAATAGAATAAATTGAAAATGAGTTAAAAAAGTAGCCATTTGTGCCAACGTTTTCACCTGTAACTTCTACTAAGTATGACAGATGTTTGAAAGCAATATACCGTTACATCCGCTGGACCGTTCTGGTTGTGGGGATATGTAGGACTTGTAGGTTCACCAAGAACTCGAGGAACCCAGAGCCAATAACTGAGCAGCGTCTTGCAATGGTTTTTTATTGTGTACCGGGTATATAACAATTAATTTGGGAAAATATGAACAGGGAAAAATCGGTATGAAAGTCACCTATGTATTTCTGAAATGGGAACAATATATAGCATTTAGAAACAGTAGCTATTTGCACATCTCTGAAATTGTGGGTACCCATACCAGCATGTGAATTATAGGTCATTTTTCAAAGTGACTTCTTTTTACACATTGTCTTACATTTGGAAGGCAGAAATGCATTGAAAGTCAATAGGTAATAACTGTTGCTCTACCATTTTGTGTTCCCCTAAGTCTCCTGATAAAAATGGTACCTCACTTGTGTGGGTAGGTGTAGTGCCCGCGACAGGACATGGCCCAAAACGCAACATGGACACACCACATTTTCACAGTGAAAACGGACCCCTTTTTTGCAAAGTGCCTAGCTGTAGATTTGCCCTAGCTCTGCCGGCACCAAGGGAAACCAAGCAAACCTATACATTTTTTAAACCTAGACACCCAGGGGAATCTAGGATGGGGTGACTTGTCTGGCTCTCACCAGGTTCTGTTACCCAGAATCCCTTGCAAACCTCAAACTTTGTAAAAAAAAACACATTTTCCTTACATTTCTGTGGTGGAAAGTTCTGGAATCTGTGTGGATCCACAAAATTCCACCCACCCCGCATTCCCCAAAGTCTTCTGAGAAAAATGGTACCTCGCTTGTGTGGGTAGGCCTAGTGCCCACGACAGGAAACGGCCCAAAATGCAACGTGGACACACCACATTTTCACAGTGAAAACGGACCCTTTTTTGCAAAGTGCCTAGCTGTATAATTTGAACCCTAGCTCTGCCGGCACCTAGGGAAACCTAGCAAACCTATACATTTTTTAAAACTAGACACCCAGGGGAATCCAGAATGGGGTGACCTGTCTGGCTCTCACCAGGTTCTGTTACCCAGAATCCCTTGCGGACCTCAAACTTTGTCCAAAAAAACACATTTTCCTCACATTTCTGTGGTGGAAAGTTTTGGAATCTGTGTGGATCCACAAAATTTCACCCACCCCGCATTCCCCAAAGTCTTCC